>OY829098.1:26732500-27332500 GCA_963691645.1 Pelosia muscerda | reverse complement strand
GACCCAATAAGCTTGGATAAGTTACAAGATTATAGAATGAGACACAAGGAAGGTGGAGATATCTGTGTGAAGAAAGTTGAGAAGTTATCTGATATAGATTATGTGAGAAACTACAGACGGTTCTGTTCTCAGATCCATTGTATGACCACACCAGCGAAGTTGATTTTTAGGTCGAATTCTGAGGATACTGTTTTAGCTTGGGTAAGTTATATTCATAAAGTTACTAGTAATACTAAGAGGGAGAAAGTGTGCGAGTGACATCTATATCTTTACATAAAATCTAGTGTGAAAAAGTAACATAGTATATGGACCGATGGAGAAATGGATGAAGTGCTCGCATGTGTCGCGGGTGGATCATCCGTTGGGTTTCTGGTGTCCCCTTTTAGAAATAATAATAATAATATGGACCGTAACCATTCTTTTAGAAACCTTTCAATTTGTCAGGGATATAACCTAGTTGTCTGTGATAGTAGACTCCACAAAATTTCAAATTCTATTCGGGGTAATTGTATACGCTTTTTTAATAAGCTCTCCAATGAAATTAGGGATTTGCCCATCAATAAGTTTAAAAATTTAGTAAAAAATAAGTTATGTCAAAAAGCTTATTATAAAATCCAGGATTATTTGGATGATAAACAAGCCTGGAAATGAGTTGTTCACTCCACTTGCTACTCAGCTAAATTTTGTATCTAGACTAAGTAAACTATTGTAAATAGACCAAAAAAAAAAAAGCCCGCTGAGTTTCTTGCCGGAGTCTTCTCAGGTCGGGGCCGCGTTTCGAACCGGTGGTCCATTTGCATTTGATAAAATATTGTTGATATTGACGTTTTGTAAGTTCCGTTTACTGGTCTATGCAGAATAAATGATTTTTGATTTGATTTGATAGCCGGCTGTCATAAAAAGTGCATATTCAAACGCGATCATGGCGAGAATATTGCTCTATTTACACTAGTAATAATAACTTTATGATTATATTATGGAGTTAATACTAGTGGCATAATTACATTGCGTCATCTAGACCTGAACTATTTTAACCTTGTAATATGTATTTTAGGGCGCTTATAAATATACTTCCATATAATAATATTATGCTCATAAAAATCCTTCTATGCGCAGTCAAGCCCGCGCGATTGTAGGGTTACGCGACTTTTGCTCATATTTCCGGTTCAACTCAACCAATTACAATCAAACAAATACAAGATTTAAATCTGATTTTCATAATATATTCAACAACATAAAAAGTTATTCTTCAATTTCAGGTAACCCACGGCTTCGAATTGTACGTCACTTTTGACCCTCTGATGGAGAAAGACCAAGCCATAAAAGCAGTAGACCGTCTGCTGAAATGGATCAAGAAAGAAGAACAGAGGATCTTCATAATGCACGCGCCTACTTTCTAGCCCAAGTTCGGTGTGCCTTCTCTTAGTGGCATGATTAAGAACTCTATTAATCGCAACTCTAGTGCCGAAGAGTAATCGCTTTATAGGTCTGGTGATCGTCAGATATATGTAGTTATTTAGCGAATTAGACTAATAATAAAATTTGCGATGACGGGTCTTCCTCGCATATAGTATTTAATTTAATACTAGCGGTCTGAGTCCCGACTTCGCCCATTTGTAAAAACCATTACGCCGATAGTGCCGTATATAACCTAAGTTATTAGCTGGTCGTATATCGTGTCAAAATTTAATCTTAATCCATACAAATTGTTTCATAATAAAGCAAAAAGCCAAAAACCGAATGAGGGTAGTTACAAAAATGAGGGTAATCATCATTGAAATCTACCCGCAACTTTTAATTTAGACTATAGGAGAGTTGAGTAATCTTTATTTATTTCAAATGAAGTAATTGGCATCATGAAACGCATTTATTCTACGATAGAGCCCGAACACGACACGAAATACTTTGTAACAACTACGGCCTAAACTCTACCCAAAAAAGTCATTGTACGCTAATGCTTTGTTCTTACGTGTTCCATGCGTGTTTGATTTAGAATGTAGATCTCATGGTAGGCTGTAGCCTGCCAGTTTTTAATAAGTTTAAAACTTAATATTATGTAGCTATACCGTCCTAATGTACTCCAATTGGTAGAACAAAATGGCATATGTACAAAATTAATCTGCAAACACAAGTTTGGATGTAAATACAATGGCGGTAAATTCTAATAAATATCAATATAGAGTTTTGTTTATTCAATAATTTAGATATTATCCTAGCTTATTTCTTTACAAACTAAATCAATATAGAGATTTTTGTGAGTTCAACACATTTAGTTATTCAGCTATCTGCCTTTATTGAACATAATTTCAAAAATTACAATATATTCCAAATTTCAAATTGGTATTAATTCCAAATAATTGATATATTCCAAAGGCCAATGTCGTCAGGCCAATAGCGCGCTAGTAGCACTAAACTTGTGCCCTTAGTTTAGTTTAAGGGTAGGCTCGTGGAATTGACTGATAGCACTATTACCTACTCACTTGAAGCATATAATTCGCGATTAGTCAAGACCGCTTAAAGCGTGTTCCACAAACATACCCCAAGTATCGTTCTTATGGTAGCCATATACGTGCAAGTATAAATGCGCATGCCTAGGCAAATACACGTTAATGAAATTTGCACAAGCATTTTCCAACACACGCTACAAAAAATTTGCGCAAGCATATTGTAACATATGTGGCCATCATTATTCGAAATCACGCCCGTAAATTGACACTTATGCCAGCGGATTTGAAACTCGATCGTATTTAGTATTATATACAAGAATCAAAGTAGATATGTTTGTTAGGTATAATGATAAATGTCTGTTTGGTAAAAATTTAGGTATAATGTGCTCAAGTGATCGTGGTATTTTAGATAGGAAAGTAATTCACTACACATTCATGTGTACATAAATATGACTTCTTGTCGTTGTTATATTTTAATTATTTTATAACTATTATACTAATCGTTTTATTATATAAATAATCATATATCTATATACTGTTTGAATATATTGATAATTACTTTACACTTACATTTTACGTTTATAATTAATTTTATTTATGTACTGTTTCTTTATTTATGATGAAAAGTACTAGTTTATTCAGCTTACTTGACCAATGTTTAAGAACTGTAGTCACTTAAGAAACCTACTGTGTGGTCTGTGGTACTTTTTTGAAAATCATAAACTCTTTGATAATGTCCCTCCATTAGTATTTACTAATAGATCATGTTTAGAAGAGACACAACACAAATGAAATTGAACAGAAAATAGGAATGAGATATATTTTAAGTTAAATTACTATTTAAAAATAATGAACTTGTTTTACTCTGATTTCTTTACTAAATGAGTTGTTTGTATATACATATAGACATTTTAAGATATTACTCACTACCATCTCTGTAGACCCAAACTAAGCTGAACTTTATATATTATGTATGTTCTACATTGCGAAACGTCAGAAGACTCGGCTTCGAGAGGCCATGGACTATGGGTTCGAATCGTGACCTCAGACTTACCAATTAATTGCACTATCGTTACGTCATACATATACATACGTCATATACATTGAGACGTGATCTAGGTTACTTGGGTATAATTCCACCGTCACTGCTACCACGCCGTGGTCATTATTATGCCTCTGGTATGTGCGCGGCGAGCTGAGGTACTATCGACCGTCAGATTTGGTCAGTCCGTCGCCAACGTTCACGGCGGAATCACGCACGCCCTCGACTCATGCTCTTTTTTTCTCTTTCTTTACCTTGTCTCTCGCCACTTTGCTCGCTCCTAGAGCGGTCACGGTAGGTCTATAGAACTAGAGCTGACGGTGCGAAGGCTCTGAGCCGAGAACACCGCATTGGACGAATCAAATGTAGACACAGACAAAGACTCTTCATCTCTCCCAAAGTGCCACATTAATAGTGCATTGACCAAAAGTATTAAGACAACCTAAATGTCAGTGATCTTATACTAAAAGGTAGATAGGTAGATACGTCACTGATAGGTAACCAAGCTATAGGTACTATACCTCGCCGCAAGTACAAGTGCAACATAACATGTTCTAAACCGTGAATGTGAACAAGAACAATTAATAACTTCTGTCATACAACGTAGTGCTTTTTGATATTGCGTTAGTATTGAGATAACATATATCATATATATCTGCCTCAAATAAGATCATTACTTTCTAACGATGACTACATTAATCTTTATCGCTCGATAATACCGGACGCGTTATTGGGGTATCTGTTTTAAATTAGGTATTGGCACAGATCGCATCTATCTGTGATAGTAAGGCTGCCTTCACACTAGCGTTTATCCAGCGTAGGCGCCTAATTTTACGATAGCATTATATACTTTTGGTGATGTACAATAGATAAAGATCTACCTAGATAAAGTTACTCAGCAATTATAAAAGCCTTAAACTATAAATACTTTTTAAAGAATCTCAGATATCATTTCTTGTAAACTGTAGTAGGCGATATAATTGTGTCTATCTATTCCGTTGTTAGTAGGTGACGTTGTTAGTGAGATTTTTACAACTCCTTCTTCCCCATTATAATAAATTAGGATTCTATATGTCTAAATTTTAACTTTCAAGCCAGCAAGGTAGTTGAAAATTCCATTTATCTTGTTTCTTTTTACTCCAATGGCAAAGAAGTATCTAATACGTACAGTCTTGATCAGATCTTGACTAGCTAAGTACCTAAAAGGTCTTAATACCAAGGTGTCTTCTTTTGATTGGTTTCTTTGTTAGTCCGGATCGATTTGATGATGACTGCATGAACTGTTTATACCGTACGTACGTCGAATAAGGGGATATTGCGTCACAACGTGTGAACATGTTCAATATTATTCCCTACACGAGTGACTCTACCTTACTTAAGTTCTCTATTTGATTTTTAAATGTCAATAACATAGAAACTCATTTTGAATTTGGAATATACCTAATGTTGAAGTTATATTACAGTTTTTTTTCTGTCGAAACGACAGTTTTGACTTGCCGTCGTGGTGTAGTAATTTATTTCAGAGGCGAATCGCCATCCCCAAACGTAATCTGAATAATTTCAAGTTCCATTCCATTGTATCTTGCCTTAGTTTCATATAACAGCCGTAGGGGAGAGTGGTCACCATTCGTACGCGGGGCACATTCATACAGTTAGTATAACAGACAAACTAAACAGCACACAAGCGCGCGTTTGCGTGTGTGCATAGGCATACCGGCCGGCATGTTGCTAAGCAGAGTTTTGCGCCAGTCACACCACGGTGCATCGGCTGACAAGACGTAACGTGTTTTCGCGCGCGGTAAGTAAATTTTTTACATAAATTCAATTCGCAATTGTAAGTAGAATTATTATGTTTTTGACAAAATGGTGTTGATTAATATTAATGTTAACATTGATTATTTTAAGCTTTAATTATTAAATTTCTCAAATTAAATTAGAATTTGTATAAAGTAGTATTTTAACTTTGTGCAAGGCATGGGGTACATTCGGACAGCAAAACAGGGGGCACATTCGTACGCGTACGAATGCTGCCATTTAGAGTTTATTAACCCCCAGAACATCACAATAACATTTTTCTTTTTATGAAGTATTCTAATTCTAACAAAACGATATATTTTATGAATTAAGACTTATAACTAATATTTTATTGCAGAATCATGGTACGAAAATATAAAAAAAAGGGTACGCGTTCCCAAGAGGTGGATGAAGAGTCCTTAGAGATGGAAAAGTTCTTAGTCATTATTTGGGTACGGAGCTGAAAGTATCTTATCTTCGGAAGAAACCGGGAGCATCATGGTCATTCATTGTTCCTGATATAGAAGACATACACACTTTGTATATCAGCGATGTCTTCATGATCCTACCTGATCCACAGCCACAAGCGGGCTGTACAGCTAGAATGGCTAGACTCTTTTCTTTTGCAGGTAATTTAAATAATTATAATGTGCAATAACTTCTAAAGTAACAACCAAATACTTATGTATGATTATTGACTTTAAGTTTAGATTGTCAATATCATAAAAAATGTTAACAAAGAAATCATTAAGACTAATGGTTGAGCTAAGAATTATCAATAAGTAAACTGTGGATAAACGATTTAATTTTTTGTTATTTTTCTAAAGAAACATTTATCGACTATGAGTCAAGTCAAATATTTTAAGTTAGTTCTTTAATAAATCAATATTTTTGTAATAATTAATAAAAATTTAACAACTTTAATAGGCTTTTTAATTACCCTGTATGAATCTACCCCATGGCGTATGAAAGTACCCCACCTACTGTACGAAGGTACCCCGTACGTGGGGTCCCTTCGTACAAATATCTTATCGTAGAAAAATTACTATAACTCATTAACCCTTTGACATAATAGTTTCGGATTTTTTTGTAACCAACTACAATATATTTGTTACGCTTAGGTATATAAACTAGATAAATTCAACAATCCATCATAAATTAAAAAAATAAAATATAAAAAGCGTACGAATGGTGACCACTTTACCCTACTACTTTTTGTCACTTGTACCTATAAATAAATAAAAATAAAGTCTAATTTAGCAACTCTTTAACTGTTGAGCCACGGGCCACGGAGCCACCGTTTGAGCATCCCAAATTCTCCTGTTCACTTTTTCCGATCTAAATTCGATTTGAAACAGCATATTAATTGCCTTAAAATATACGTTACAAACGAAATAAATATTCTAGGATAACCTCCACGTCACCTAGATCTATGATAAGCATAGCTCAACTTTATTAGCTTGTGTTATGAATTCGCGGATAAACATACAAAGATATATATTTTTTTATATACGCGTATGCATGGAAACACCCAGACCAATGCAAATATTCATATACATTCACACAGATATATATTATTATTATATTATATAATTTATGTATATTAATACACAGAAATATTTGCACTGAATGGGAATTCAACTCGCGCTTCTTGAGTAGTAGTTGCAACGTCATGTGTGTCGTATTACTGTCGCCTCGTAGATAGTAGGTTAGGTGTTCTTGTAAGATGTGATTGCTATTTGTAAATAATTATGTAGCTAGTAAATGAAATTATGTAGCTAAATGAAAAATAAAGATAATGCTCATACAGAGGGCTATTTTAATATATCGTTGATTTTATCCCAAATTCAATCTTGTTGCAGTATATAAATGTGTGTATAACAAAGTTACTTACTATTCCTGACAATATTACAAAAAAATCATACTCATTTATTCATAATTCCAAGTCACATTCACCCTTAGAAATGGGGATTGTCCACCTGTAAAACTGGAGAATGCAATATTGCCACATAGAGACACCGGCAGCTATATTGGCTTACACCACGATCGACGATTAACGTGGAAGAACTACATAAAAGCCAAACGGGAAGAACTGAAACTGTGGTACAGCGTAATCCACTGGCTAGTTAGGCGCAACAGCAAAGTGGCCACAGACAAAAAAATACTGATTTATAAAACTGTTTTGAAGCCAGACTGGATCTATGGAATACAGCTGTGGGGTAGCTGCAGTAATTCAAACATCTCCATGTTGCAACGGATGCAAAACATTATTATTCGAACAATATCACAAGTCCCATTGATTGTCACCAACAACGAGATCCATGAGCTCCAATTGAGCACTGTGAGGAAGGAAATCCAAATGACTTCCCTGAAGTACCAGAAACGTTTGGAAAACCACCCCAATGCTCTTGCTGCCAAGCTAACACGTCAGAGCTACACTAAAAGGCTAAAAGACATACTTCAGCTGCATATCGTGCCTAGCTGATCAGCACAACCCAATGAGTAGACACCTCCACTGGGAGATACACTCTATCTAATGTAACCAGCTAACAACAAATCTGTTTATAGTTTATCGACTGATCGCAGATCGAATCACCAAAAAAAATTATTCATAAGGATAATTATTGCACGTCAGATCATTTACCGTAATTACAACATGTGTATCTATTAACATTCCAATTCTAATAATTAGCAAGTAATAACAATTTAACATCAATTTAACTAGCCTTCCTACTGAGAACATGCAAACGAAGCCCTCCAATCGCACTGCTCCGTTCTCTCAATACCTTTACATTACGAGTTCGATAGTTTTTCGTGCTAAAAGCACACTGAGCACAGTATTCAATTTAATACAGTGTGTAAGGGAAACTGATGTTAATGTAAAAAAGGTGGTAAAATAAAACTAATTTGTGCAATGCCTTTATCTCACTATATCCAAAAAAGTAAACTACCTTTAAAACTAAAACCAATTATTCCAATAAGTATCTTCCTGTACCTACTGTCCCTTTCTTTCTGTGGCGTCGTGTTTATCTCTGGGTGGGTTCAGTTTTCGGTCGATACCTTTGAAGTTACCAGTCGTGCGTCTTCCTCATTTTCAAGCTAGGCTATATTTGTATGGCGTGCTGTTCAGGTTGGAGCACTGTTTTACAACGGCCTGCTGCCATCGTCCCAGCATACCTCTTTGTGACTGCAGGCTGATCGTTTCTACCACTTTCAACAAGTTCTTTGCCTGGTTCGCCTGGTGGCTTACATTGAATGGATGTGCAGTTTTCAGGGTCTTGCTGATTTGGTTTTCCTATGACCTGGGTATGCACTTGAGTGGCTTGATAGGTAAGCCCCAAGTTATCTTTAGCTGCTTCTTGGGGAACCCCCACCACAAGTTAAACTCCCATGGGTAGCATTTCCAGTCAAGGATATTGAGTATACCTGTAATCATTTTGGACCTTGAATAAGCCCCTGAGGGTCAATGCGGCATTCTACACCATAGTTTTTAATTATGCCACATGAATCGTTACTATAGGTACCAAAGCAATAAAACTACATTTAAAGCTATAAACGTTTATTCTTATCAATATCTCCCTCTTTCTCTTCTTCTGTCACCATCATGTCTTTCCCGCTCCCTCCTGTCCTTTTCCCTGTCCCTTTCTCTTTCTCTTTCTCTCTGGTCCCTCAATCTTTCCTTCTCGCGTTCTTTCTCCCGTTCCCGTTCACGCTCTCGTTCCCGCTCTCTTTCTCGCTCACGTTCTCGCTCACGTTCCCGTTCTCTTCTGCGATCTCGGTCGCGACTACGAGATCTCTCACGCTTGCGATCTTTTTCGCGTCTCTCACGCTCTCTAGATCTGAAAAGATTAAAAAGTATGTTTTGAAGCAATGTTTGAACCCTTCATGGACACAACCCTACACAAACAGTGTACATCAACAAAGGATTTGACAGACACGTCCTAACCATTCTTTATACTCTGTCTAATTTAGGATGATAATTTTGACAGTTTACGTCTATGAAGTAACGTATTTTTATAAACAAATTAAGACCTCTAGAAATATCGTAATTCATAGACAAGTACCGCCCACTTATCGTAGAGAAGCGCCTTGCAAGAATACAGCATAATTTACTGTAGACAATCGAATCGAATAAACCGAACATAATCTATTAATTTATGAAAATAATTTTATATTTAAGTACTTATCTACTACAATTTTGGTAATATAATTGGCTAGGTATAGTATAAATCATAAATATCATACTATTAATGGCAGTAACTGTAGCAATTATCAATCTATATTTGCAGTACAGTGCGATTAGGTAATGCCACGCCGCTCTAATGAAGTGTCACCTTGATTAAACAAATAATTATATTACCCTAAGTACATAAAATAATAAGAAATACTTTTTTTACTTTTTATGTAACATCGATACCATATTCTACGGGAACGATAATCGAATATCAAATAGTTTCATTTACGATTGTACTGTATGGGGTACCCTACTTAGACCTGTCAAAATTATCATCCTATATTAGACAAAGTATAAAACACAATGTGTTTTAGGTCACTTCCAATGGAATAACTGCATGATGGATAGCTGTTAAAATGAATATGATACGATTGAGAATTGAATAATCAATGGGGTTAGTGTGTATGCACGCCAGAGATGACAGAATGAAAGAAATAGGAGGGTATAGGTCTAAAGGTTGGCAGAACCAAAGCTTTCTGTCCACGGTTTCTATAGCCTTACAACTATTATGCTCAATGGCTTACTTTTACTAAACTTATCAGACTTTTAGTATCTCGGTTTACTAATGGCTGGCTCATAAAGACTACTGATGAAAGATTGCATGTAGCCAAAATACATACAATCGTTGAGTTGAATGTGTTAGTAAAGTTGGAAAGTAGCTCTACAGAAACAGGAGGAAATTATTCCTCCATTAATAACCCATTACATCTGAGGCCTTAAGCTCTTAAGTCTGGAGTTCATTGAAAGTAATGTCATAAGATAGACAAACTATAGAAGTGGATAACAAGGAGAAAGGATCAGACCTATGACGAGATGGATGAACTGTGTCAAAGATATGGCTAGTAGGGGAGTAAATGTTGAATCTAGAGATGATAGGAAAAAGAACACATGTCGCAAGAAACAATATTAAAAAAAAAAATACTAAATCACTAAAAAAGAGTATTATTATAGCTTACCTCTCTCTTTTCCTGTCTCTGTCTCTTCTGTCCTTCTCTCGTTTATTCTCCTTTGTTTCTGCATCAACGTTCTCGTCATCAGAAGCCATATCTTCATCTAAATCATCGTCCAGCGCTGAAACTTTCGGCTCCAATTCATTATTTTCTTCTAATATTGGTCGCTTCTGTATTCTTGGCAGAATCACATCACAGAGCCGTTCTTCCCGAAGCAGCTCATCTATAAACTCATCCACATGTACTATTTCGTACTGGCCTTCGCGATTCTGCCTCCTCAACTTTCTGTTATCATTGTAAAGTGGTTCCAAATACTTGTAGCAATCTACTGATGATCCCGTGAGTCTCATATAGAAGGCTCCCAAAGCACGCACATATTTAAACTCTTCATTTTTTATGAATTCAACTACAATATCCTTTTCAGGCTGGATCTGCAGCATTTTTAAAACTAAACATAGAAAAGGCGTGGGATATATGAAGCCGCCGTGGACGCCACCTATATATCGTAGTTCCATAGCCTTGTCGACCATAAGTTCTGCAGTCAATGCGAAACATTCTTCCTTCCAATATTTAGAATCGTATATACGTGATCTAATAATCTTTTCCACCAAATACTGAGGATTTGTACCTCGTATTGATTTGGCATCTTTAACCGTGCGGTTAGCCATTTCTGTTTTGATCGAAGATCGAACTGAACTGAATGACTGTGACTGGGACCGAAGTGAACGGATAATTCATTCACATGTTCACCAGTGAGCATAGACCAAGGAAGGATATGACTGGACGCAAGTGAGCTGTAACCAAAGAGAATTATTTATTTTTAACTTTAAGACTATAAACTAGACGTAAAGTTGTTTATATAAATTAAATACTTTCCTTAGGCAAGTTAATAATCACGATTAACAAATGACTATAATTACCTAGTAATGGTACTTCACATACTTTTGATTACAATACAATAAAAGTAATTACAATAATTACGGACTAATAATTATTCGTCAGACTAATTAGATTTAATTTAAATTGATTACCGTTCTCCAACCGCTGTGCTGTCCCAATGACAGCACGTACCAATTGATGATAATGTGTACACACATCAAAAAAAGTTTGCAAACACTCTGAAAAACTGAAATCTTTTTTGTTACTGTAGATTATATTATGGTTTTGTCTTCTTTTTGGATTCTTTATTTAAAAATAAAGAATTATAACTCAAAACAATGACACCGTTCAATTGTTTTTATTACAAAAAGGCTTTCAGTCCTAGCTTACGCTCATTCAGAAATCTGATTTAGTGAATTATAACCGATTCAAGATATTTTTCGCGGAAAGTTGTGATTGAAAAAATTGCAAGAGGATTATCGGAGGTTTTACGAGCTAAAATAGTAACTTTGAGGGAAAAAGGATACACCACGAGAGTAATAGCACGCAGACATGCTATATCCCAAACCTGTGTCGTGGCTACGTTGCAGAAGTACCACGGAATGGAGAATTTAGTTGACCGACCCCGCAGCGGTCGCCCAACTGTTTTGACAACTGCCCAAAAGCGCTATATTGGATTGCTGGCAGCCCGTGATCCCACAATCAACGCCACTAAAATAAAAGCAGAAGTCGGGGCCGCCTCTGGGCTTGAAGTTATTTTTTTTTTTATACTACGTAGGTGGCAGACAAGCACACGGCCCACCTGATGGAAAGCGGCCACCGTGGCCTATGAACGTGTGCAACACTATGGGTGTCACACACCCGCTGCCCACGCTGAAGGGAAAGGGGGAGAGCTGGGAAGGGGTGGGGAGGCTAGGAAGGGGAGGGGAAGGAGGGGTATAGTGAGCTCTGGCTACCCTACTTACCGGCGAGAACACAACACGATGGTTAGCACGCAGATCGTTCACAATTGCTTGTACCAGGCTGGATTACGAGCACGGAGGCCATGGTGAGCTCCGCTCAATTCCCGGCAACGTCAACAACGAAGATTGCAATGGGCTAGACTTCGGCAAAATGAAGGTGAGGAAGAAAACATTTGGCAAAACTGTCTCTTCGTTGACAAATCCCGAATCTCCACCCATCCAAATAACCGACGTGTCCGTGTCTGGAGAAGACCAGGCGAGCGTGAAAGACAAAGAACAGTTCAGCAAGGCGGAAAATCGGTGTCTTTTTGGGGTGGCATTATGATTGGAGCTAGAACGCTTTTGATCCCGTATCGGGACTTCATGACAGCAGACATGTACAAAGCAGTTGCTATTGATGATATCGTCAAACCATTCCGAGTAAACCATGGGCACCAATTTGTACTGGTCGATGATAATGCGCCCGCACATCGAGCTCAACGAGTCAATGCTGCTCTTCAAGAATACGATATCACACGATTAGACTGGCCTGCTGGCTCGCCCGACTTAAACCCAATAGAGCACGCGTGGGATGCTCTTAAACGAGCTGTATGGAACCGTGAGCCATATCCCCAGACAGCTCCAGAGCTCAGGGAAGCAGCTATTGAAGAATGGGATGGCTCAATTTTTTTAAATAAATAAATAAAAAGAGTTTTATATTTTAATTTCAAACAGGGTAGGTATTCCTATTTAAAGAAAGCATACAACATAGATTTTTTCTTGATAAAGTTAAATTTAAAGAATTCTAGAAACTTATGCCGTTGATTGCAAACTTTTTTTGATGTGTGTATGTGTAGGTAACATTATTTTAAATCTACCTACTTTGGTTCTATTAAACCGTTTAGAGTAAACTTTTACTACTGGGAATACATGGATAAATAGTAAACGTAACACTTATGAATGTAAGAGAGCAGAGAGAGAGTGTAGCACTCGTTAAAGGCAAGAGAGAGAGTTCTACAACTTACTCTGATTGAACTTTCATATTGCGTGGAGGTCTGAGTCTGTGTTTCTGGAAAGATGGTTGATCGTGTAGTTACAGTTTGCTTATAAGCAAGCGTTCTCCATCTACGGCTACATTATCACAGGTGAGATAGTGATCAACCATTGGTCTACTTATTTATTTACTTTACATTACTCGTACCAATGCTAATCAAAAGACTTAATAGTACAAAAACCGTACCTGCATTGACATTGTTGTTCTAACCGTTACTATCATGGTAATATAACATGTCATGGTTTCGGTAATAAAATTTTCGCTTAGTCTTATTTTAGTCTTACTACAATCAAATAACTGTCGCAGTTCATTGCTGAACATAGACCGCCTGACGTTGAAAGAGCCCAATGTTAGGAAGCTTTGGTCTACTGTTGCCTTACTGACCAGTTGGTTTGGAACTGGATTTTATTTCGAGTTTACCTTCTCTCACAGTGATATCGTCTGCGTATTTTTCCGTTAGTCACCTCATACGACATTCTTCAAATGAGATGAGGTGGTGGTACTCTGACTCTATCATTGCACAGATAGATAGATTTGATAACAGTTAAGTAAGAAAAAGTAATGTTTGATGATAAATGCCTAATACTGAGTTGATTTTTCGTTCAAAATGTACTTATGGTAGGTAAACATTTTTGTTGATATTTTTTATTTTAGTAGTAGTAAGATAACACTACTAGCAGGCTGTTGCCCCGTGCCTTCACCCACGTAGATGTAGTTTATTGCTAGTCAAATTTGATTATCTACAAAAATGACGACCTTTCATATAAAATTTTCATCCTATATTTGAACCTCTTTAATTTCTTTTTACGAAAAAAGGTAGCCTATGTCCTTTCTCAAACTCTAGTCCATCTGTATATCAATATTATGAAAAGCTGTTCGTATTCAGACAGATTTAACAGACAGATACTAGCATTTATAACATTGGTAATATTTTTTAAATTTTACTTATGGTCACACCGTTATCGTTGTCAAATGTCAAATAAACAAAGCGTCGCGCGCTGGGCAAACGGTCGCCGTTTGAAATTTTGTATTAAATTTGTCACGAGTGTCATAATTATGACTGAACTCTAAAGTTAAATGAAGAAAGAAAAGGGTTCTATTACAAATTCATTAACTAGCGAACCTTATCGCATTGCTATGCAGAAAACAAAAAAGAGAAGAATAGACGACGAGGATTCTATGGATGTCGACGGTGTACAAATGAATGGCGCGATTTCACCTTCGGAAGAAGAGTACTTGCTGAATGATGAAATAGACCAAATAACTGAAGAAGAAGGCGGCATCCGTATAGGTGAAATTTATATACCGCCCGCTCCTAAACCAGCGTTAAGTTTTGATTCAAGAGGACCGAGGTTATTGATAACTCATATTGTAAATGAGAATTTCAAAAGTTACGCGGGTGTACAAACTCTGGGTCCATTTCACAAGGTGAGTAGGTTATGTTTACTAAAAATTAAAAAATACGTTTAATTAAAAATTAGATACAATAAGTATGTAAAGAAGTAGCAACTGTTGAAACAAAAATGTAGTAAATACTACTTCTACTAACAGCCAGTATAGGGCTAACTTGACCTTGTGATAGTGTCAGAGCCTCAATTGACTATTGAAAAGCAAAATAATTAACTCTACCTTAGTCTATTGTGTGTAAATGAATGTCCCATCACATATTTTACCTTTATCTATTTTGATAATTTAAATTTAGAATATTCACCACATTGATTTACTTAAAATTTATACCAGTTAGGTGACAGACAGGCACACGGCCCATCTGATGGAAAGTGGTTACCATGGCCTGTGGACATTTACCACACTAGGAATGTCACTTTCATGCTGACAACCAAATAGAGGGGAAGAGAGAAGGTGAGAAGCTTAAGAAAGTTTCTGTGGAGTCAGTACAGAATACTAAGAAGGGTTTCTCGGTCTTCCCATTGGTAACACAGAATCTCTCTAGTGACCTCTTGTTCTGTCCCACTGAGAGGTTTTTTGGTATATTAATTAATAATGAGCCTATCCTTAAATTTACAGCACTTATTGATATGTAGCACATATCATGTAGATAATGATCCACATTATGTGGTATTTTGTGAATATGTATGAATGTTTGTTACTCAATCACTCCCTAACGGCTGAATGGATCTGGCTCAAGTTTGGTACTGGGATAGATTAGAGTCTGGAATAATATGTAGGCCACTTTCTATCCTGTTACAGCTTCCCATGGGATGTGGAAAGGGGATCAAAGTTCCAAGTGGGTTCAGCTGCAATCATCAACTAGTTAGAAAATAATTAATCAGTTTCACTCTTTATAGAGTTTATTTAAATTGAATTGAAGTCCACATAAATAATATAAATAATCATAGTGATAAGTGGGTGTAAACACACCTCTCCCTACCCCTTTGGGGAATCACAGGCATGTATGTGTGTACCTGATATTTATTAAAAAAATGGTGTTATGAATTGTCATAATCAAAATAATTAATCTTTATTTATAATTTTTGTTGTATGGTACATTAAGATCTTTGGGAATACCTGCAAATGTTACTCTTGCTGAGTGTTAGGTGAGTGCTGGTACAGGTGCTCGTCAAGGTTGAATGGTCAGGCACTCCTGTAGGTACTCCTGTAGGCACTCCTGTAGGTACGCCTGTAGGTACTCCTATAAAAAGTCAAGACAATTATCTCATAAGTCAAATTATGGCAAGATCAAGTAGAAGGGTATACCCTAGGCTCCAAATGAATGCAGTTTCAAACAGCACTTAGATGATGATAATGTCTTTATTAAATTTAAACATATTGTTACAGAGTTTTACAGCAATTATTGGACCCAATGGGAGCGGCAAAAGTAATGTTATCGACTCAATGCTGTTTGTATTTGGTTACCGAGCTACAAAAATCCGGTCTAAGAAGATATCAGTGCTCATCCATTCTTCTAGCAAGTACCCGAATCTCCCTTTTGCAACTGTATCTGTTCATTTCACACAGATTATTGATGGGGTGAGATACCATTGTTTATTATTTATTACAGTATGTTTAAACATTATCCCATATTTGTGTTGGACTGAAAATAATAGTGAAATGTGGGTTTTAAATACTTCTTTACGGATTTACTTATATGAATGTATGGGAATGCCATAAAGTTTAACACTCCATTTTATTAATATTTAGTTACATATTAGGGGAAGTCTTTGCCAAAGTACACATGAAATAGATTATATTGCAATTCAATGTATACAATTCAAATACAGGAAAACTGTAACTATTTCAATTAAACGATATTAAAAAAAAAAAATTTGACGAAAACCTCAATGTAAACATGATTATAGTGGTTTAGGGAAACGCTCTCACAGCCTAAGACACATGTAGTACTCTGGGTACACTACATACATATAGGCATAAAAATTGCGATTTGACGATTTTTGTTTAGAATTTCTGAGACAGCAAAATTTCATTTCTGTCTGTATCATTACAATCATTGGTAGACAACTCTCCGCAAAAAAAACACCCTATCTCTAACGATTACGTATTTTCAGAGATACCTGAAGTGAGAAAAAAGTGTTAAAAGAAAATATTCATAAGTTGTGTATAGTCTTAATCTCTTATCAAACCTGCTTTTTGCGTGTCGCACGGAAGTCCAATATGCAATATGTCGTATAAGAATAACCACACAGGATTCCAATAAACATGCCTACACTTGTACACATTTCACACACAGTTGTATTAACATATTTAGAACTACATTATGTACATACACACTCACATTCTCTAGACTTTTTCCAAATCAGGTATCTTTTTTTTTCAACTGTAACGAAATAGTAAAGTTTTATTTAACCCATTGGGTAATGGATTAAATAAAACAAGTGGGCACCTTGTCAGTCCAATGGAACTGTTGAATATCATTAGTTGGTGAATTATAAACATGAATCAATTACTGTGTTGTTTTGACTGCATTACATGTGTTTTACATATCGCAAAAACGACATTGATATTTATATTATATTTTGTAAATAGATAACTCTTTATTGTACACAATAAGAGAAATATACAATATAGACATGAAAAAATAGCAGAATGTACAATAAGGTGACCTTATCGATTATCGGAATGTTGGTTTACATAAGGCTGACTTATTGGGAATAAGGGCATCAGGGGGTTCTTATAGGCCTTTGACGATAACCGCCTCCCATAATCAACAGGTGGGTCTGGTGTATGTCTGCCTGTGTGGTAGGTATAAAATAACATACGGCGCAATTTTGAGGACTGCCGATAGAAAATTTCACATGCAGTGACGGCCCAACGCCTGTTTCAGTGCTCTACCGACCGTGGTTCAGTGCGTACACCAGTCGTGCTTGTCATTTGTATGAAAATTCACAAACCATGGTGCTGGACAGAGGACCGACCGTACGCATGCGAATATTACTACGCACTGCACACGAAGACCGTCAGTCGAGCGCCTACGCATGCGTACCGTCGGTTGACCGACGCACAAGAGAAAAAACAAATGAATGCGTTCCGTCCCGTTCAGTCCTGCACTGATTGGTGGACCGACCGTATGGATGTCTGAATCTGTGTGGTTTCGCACTGAACATAAATACAAATATACTCGTATCGATAACATTCTGAAGTAGTAAAAAAAATATCTTTGATAAATTATGCGTATACATAGTATAGTAGTAAATTCCCCTTGTAATGCTCTTTTAGCGGCGTTTGGGTGAACATAATATTTACGTTTTCTGTTTCTAAAACTTCTACAATGATAATAAGCAGCATTTGAACTATTCGTAAACGCGTTCATTCCGCGCGCGACTGTACCGGTCCGGTCAGTTTATTTGTCAGGAGACACTAAATGATACAAGCTGACGGTCGTTTAATAAGTATCGTCGGGATGGAACGTACGCACTTGAAAACTGTCGGCGAAGCACAGTAACCGATCCAAGCATTAGGTGATCTTATGATATAGAAGTAGACGTTACCTGGTGGAACTCCATTACAAGAAAATATATATTGAGGGAGGGGAATCTACCGCTCACCCACGGTTTAACAATTCCAACTATAACAATAGCAAATTATTACTAATTGTCATAGAAAGGAATGCCAAACCGTGGCGGCAAAAAAGTGCCGAACCACGTGTCGAGATTTGTTTCGCACTTGCGGAAAATTGCACATACAACATTTCCCCTCGGGTAAGAAGTCTTTGAACTTGCTTTGACAATGATGCCAATTAGCAATAATTTGCTATTGTTATCGTTGGTATTGTTAAATCGTAAGTGAGCTCATAGGTTCCCATCCCAATATATTATATTTTCTTATATATGTCGGGAGTTCCTTGACCTTGACAAGTGCTCAATGCACCCAAATTAGTTTTCACTTTTTTTCCATACCACTTTAAGTGGCAGACAAGCACGTGGCTCATCTGACGGAGCGGCTACCGTGACCTATGGACGCCTGCAACACCAGAGGCGTCACCATTCGTGCTGCCGACTATATAGAGGAGCGGGGGAAGGGGAGGACGGAAGGAGGTTAAGAGAGTCTCTCGGGCTTCCCACTGACAACACAGAATTTGTCCAGTAAGCTCTGGCTACCCTACTCACCACCGGAAACAACAAAAAGTTATTATTACCCACGGTATTCTGTAGGGCGGAGGTACTTCCCAAATCAGACTGCTCTGTTACTGTCCAAATCAGACTGTTAGGACGGGAGATGCCGTCATGTCCTGCCTCTGTCAAACTGCAAAAAACACATCATGACGATCTTATCATGTTGTTTGATAAGTACAGGGCAGATGTTATGGCGATCAATGTCAATATTATATTAATAACTAGCTGGCCCGCGTAACTTCGTCTGCGTCACCCCGTTTTTGCAACATTTTTCACACCTGCTCCGCACCTGTTGGTCGTAGCATGATGTTATACATATATAAACCTTCCTCTTTAACCATTCTATCTATTAAAAAACCGCATCAAGATCCGTTAGTTTTAAAGATTTAAGCATTCAAAGGGACATAGGGACAGAGAACGCGAATTTGTTTTATACTATGTAGTGATTACTGGATTTAGGGAGCAACTAATTGTATCTCATTTATTACAGGATGGTGATGATTTCGTGGTGGTGCCTAATAGTAGTATAGTAGTGTCCAGAACTGCTTTCAAGGACAATTCATCCATTTACAGTTACAATGGGAAAAGGGTTCAGTTCAAGGAAGTAGCGAAAATGCTCAGGTCACATGGAGTAGATCTTGATCATAATCGTTTTCTTATATTACAGGTAATATTGTACTCCTATCTTATCTAATGTAATAGTAATGAATCACTAAAATGTATGTATAGTAATATGTGTGTACACTTTGGAACCTTGTCACAATAATAAATGACAAGTCAATATTATGACATGAAACGGTAAAATTCGACAAGTTTCTAAAACACATACATATTACTGCTGCAGGTGACTGTACATGCATAACTCGGGAACAACTGCACTAAATTTGATAGTTCTTTTTGGTTATATTTCCTTTTTCTTTCAGGGTGAAGTAGAACAGATAGCTATGATGAAACCAAAAGGTGCTAATGAAAATGATACAGGGATGCTTGAATATCTTGAGGATATTATTGGAACTTCAAGATATAAGGTATGTATAAAAAACATTGTGTTGTCAAGCAACTGTGGTCAACATATTTTTGTCTAAGTCATAGGTGCCAACTTTACTGACTAATATAAATATCACAAATAAATCTACAATTGTATGTATTACCTTCATCACATAGCTCAATAGCGATTTTATTTATTGTCTATGAAAAGGATCTGCGAGCCTAGTACAATGTGCATAAGCGATTTATTTACGAGAAAGCTATCTACACAACGCCACCTAGACCCATGGTAAGCATAGTTTAACTATGCTATACATGGTGTATGCATGGTTGTATAGCCCCATCTCTTATGGACTTGGTGGTAGGCTATCAGATCACTGAACTTATTATTGACAAAACTCCACCAGTTTCAACCTTCACATTGATATTTATGTTTCTTATTGAATCTTGTTTTTTTGTATTACCTATAATCAGTGTTGATGAAATGTTTTGTGGTTGCGCTGGCGCAGTTTCCCAATGACGGGTACTCTATCTTTGCATTTGGCTCTATTTACACCGCGGCGGAACGAAAGCGAACGAAACTGTCAAAGTATATTGAACTTTCAATTTGGTTATGATCGAACCTAGAGGATATTTCGAGGCGCGACGATTCCGCGGAAGACGCGACCTTTTATATACCTATTTAATTTGTACTTCATGCAATTGACATGACGTTCATTATGCTATATACAGTAAGCTCCAAAAGTTTCACACAAATTGAAACTAAAATTGTATGAAGTGATGCCACTACACAACTACTAGTCTTAGAAGTTTCTCGATAATAATACTCGTAGATCTACTTATTAATGAGAGTTTAATATTTTCTTATAATAAAACAAGACATCGATCTAGTATATTTTATTAACGTTATCTATGTTACTTTTGGTTAATTTAGACTAGGGCTGTCAAGGAATCATAAACCTTAAGGTCTCCAGAAACTTATGGAGCCCACTGTACATTTCGTTCACTTCTTTACTTCTTATAATTGAGCCTATTTGTGTTGCATTTATTGGTTTACATAGTGAAGGCAGTTTACGCGAATGTTAAACATATAAAACTATTTATAACGAACATATTTATGTTATTTTGTTATTTACATTGAATCTGAACCTGGCAGCAGCGCTGAGCGACTTTATATAACAATATTTCAGAAGATATTCAATGAAATTGTGTAGTGGAAAATCAATTATTATGTATATAACAAATACTTAAGGTAACTAATGTGAATAATTTTATTAAAGAGTAACAGTGTATTAGTTAAAAAGCTTTCCGTGTACTATATGTATAAAGTGTGACCATTTTTTTAAGCTTGAATACCTATAGCGAATGTATCCTTAAGAAATACATATATGCATGTAAATGAAAAATAATCCTACCGTAATGTTTTGATATGTTTTATCTCAAAGGAAGTGTGTTCGATTGAAGCTATCAGTTGGCTAGATTTCTTTCATCACCTTGACGAGTTATCGTCATATCGTCACTCTGGTTCGATCTCCGCTCAGTGCAAATATTTGTATTAATGAATATGGCTATTTGCATAAGCCTAGTCGTGCTGCGAAGAGCACGTTAAGCCGTCGGTCCTGGTTGTCATACGAACATCTATGGCAGTAGTTACGGGTAGTTGGTGCCCTAAAAAGTTCAATAACTGTTTTAACTGCACTATTATGATATCGAGTATACCCATAGGTTATGGAGGCCAGATGGCAGTCTCATCACGGAAAATATAGAAGTTCCGCCACAACACGATTAAACTGGGAAAAAGAGGACCCCAGACTGAGGTGACAGCTTCGAATGCAACCGGGATTTGCGCAAGGATGATGATGATGATGATGAGTATGAAACTATTGATGTGAGATTAAGTGTAATCGGATTAACATCAGTCTGGTAGTTTTGAAGATATCAGCGAACAGACACTAGGAAGTTACTTTGTTATAATTTTAATTATGATTTGATTATTGTTTTATTTTAATATGACTTCTGATTATATTTTATACAATTTTAATTATATTACTTACTTATTTATGTTACTGCTCTTTTTCTTAAATTTAAGTTTATAATTGTTGAAACAGCGATTTATGTTCTATTTGTTCAATTATTTTGTACATCTTATTATATTGACGTGACAACGTCTTATAAATTGGCTTGCCGGGTGACACTTCAAGAAACTGCGTTACGCTCCGCTCACGTTATGCGCTCACAATGAGAGCGAGTGAGAGGCACGCGTCCCTTCCACTCGGGCATGGTTAGCCCGCCTAAGAGCGAGAGAGACAGACATAAAAAGTGAAAGGCACGCGTCCCTTCCACTCGACGAATGAATATTCACATTAAAATTATTTTACCACTCAAAGTCGTTGTCACGTAAAACTTTCGCCCGTATACCGACTTTACAGGCAACCAATTTTTTTTTTTTAAATGATTAATTGTGCTGACATGTCTTAATACTGTTTATTATTTATGTATTACGTATTTAATATAACCATTGTAAGTCAAACAGACGATGCTATGCAAATTGTAATTGATGTAGCACATACTTAATTTTTTTTGGAAAACAGACACTATTGGTTTTTACACTGTTAATGTGCCTTAATAAATAAGTAAATAAAAGCTATGGCCTAATCTACCTTGCAGTCGACTAGTCGTGTGATATATCAGTGTAAGCTCTGTGTTTGCATTATCGCGAACATATTGTGAACAAGACATCTGCTCGCTCGCGCGTTTTGATAAATTATAAACACTTGACTAACAAATCCGAAAATAATCGTTAATTTGCTTGTGTGTAAAGGTATGATTCCGCAGTAGACCGCATACGTAAACTGCAGACGCATGCAGCAGATATAGCTTGCCATTAAAAAAGCTAGAAAATTATAGTTTTGTGAATTGTTTTAATTCCTTGCGGCTTCTCAATGGGGCTGTTAACGGCAGCTACTCAATGGCTGTATAAAATTTAAATATGTAGATATAGACAAATAAACGGATTACGGGATTGACACTTTATTTCTATAGACAATGTGCGGTCGGATAACATAGTGGAATCACTTGTTAAACATTGATGCGAATAAACGGCACCATCGAATAGCCGCAACGAATTAAGACAATGAATAATATTATCACGGTACGAAGTATCTGCTACTGCGGTATGTGGTCGGCTGCGGAATCCTACCTTAAGAGTATTAAGCTCTATGTTGTAAACAATTTCTGTGGTTAACTGTACTTTATTACAAAAGGTGAATTGAATTTAAACATCAATTTGCTTCTACAGGAACCTTTAAAACAGTTAGCAGCAAAAGTAGACGAGTACACCGAAGCGCGCAAAGAGAAGTTGAATCGTGTCCGATTGGTTGAGACAGAGAAGTTAAAGTTAGAACAACCAATGAAACATGCAGTTGAGCTTATGAACTTAACCAATAACGCATTGAGAACTAGGAATATGCTGTTGCAGAAGTATATGTAAGCAATTTTTTTTAATTTTTTTTTAATTATCGTTGTCATCATGATGTGACAGCTTCTGTGGCGTAGTGCATTTGGCGGTTATGTAAGGGATACGGGTTCGATTCCCGCTCAGTGCATGATTTGGCTATTCCACACGGAAGGGCTTTCGGTTAATCAACGACATCCCCTGCTGCCAGTAGTAGTATCATCTTGAAATGATGTTGTGTCTCGCTTGCATCCGAGGCCTGCCTCAGAGCCTAAGGGTACACATTATGAAAAACGTGTTTGACGTTTTTATGGTCATGAATTTCGACCCCCGTGGCGTGGCGGTAGTGAACGCGACTGCTGCACAGGAGGCGTAGATTCAATTCCCGCTCAGTGCAAATATTTGTGTGCATGAATATGAACATTTGCATTGGCTTGGTGTGTTTCTATGTATAATATGTATGTTTTTACAAAAATAAGTATCTTGAGTATGTTTATCCGTATCCTAGAACCCATAACACAAGCCAGTTAAACTATGCTCACCATGGATTTAAGTGACGTTGCGTAGATTGTCCTAGAATATTTATTTATTTATTTATTTGTGTTATATGTTACAAATATATTTATCACCATTGTCTGTGCACCAGTCACAGTTTCATTTAAGCTTGCACATAGAGCCTGGGCCCGTTCCGCTATTCTTCTTTTTAATATATTGGTTCATCTTGATTTTTACAATATGGAACTGCACTCTGACTCCCCAACCCCTAAAGGTGAGCCTGCACTAGAGCCCGCTCAGTAAGTAATATGTTTATTAAGACAAAAAAACAATTCCATCTATATTTACGCACACACATTTTGTCTTTGTAATATTATGTGTTTAATTTTGTTATAGTCACGAAACTAATAAAATAATTGTTGACAAAGAAAAGGAATTACAAAAACTGAAAGAGGACCTGACGAAGATTGACGAGAAATTGAATAAAGTAAAGGAAGAATTGCAGGAGAAAAATGCTGTCCTCAAGGCTGGAATGCAGTGAGTATTTACTATTTGACATGTTCCCGAGATAAAAAGTACTCAGTCTACTATCCCAGTGTATAATCTATCTCTGTGTCAAATTTCATCTAGATCACTACAGTTGTTTTTGTGTGAATGAGTACAGAAGTAATACATCCCATGATAGCAAACTTTCACATTTATGATATTAGTAGAAAAAAGGTTAATGTCGTACCATGAAGTCCTTCTTTTGAGTTTCTTGTAAATTGTTCATTCATTTGTTGTCTCAATTTCATCATTCATCTGTTCATTCAATTGATCAACTATTGGTCTTGAGACATATAATGTTATATTTATGTTATCTTGCTAAATAGTCTGAATTTCTTCTAGAAAATTCGACAAACTTAAGCAGAAGAAAGAAGAACTTGCAGAGAAAATGCAAGCGTGCAAAAAGAAAACTGTTGCAGTGCTAGCAGATCACACGCAAAGTTCCAGGAAGAAAAAGAATGTGGAACAACTGTTGGAGCAGGAGAAAGGGAAACTTATAGATATGGAACTTGTGAGTATGGATACGTTTCCGTTGCCCTAGCAGAAGAAGGCCCAGGGGTCCTGGACAAGTGGCAATTGTTTTGTAGAATGGAATAGCATAGTTTGATCAATGTATGGGGTTGACATTCGTTCACATATGTCATAAATATCATAAACGTCACAATACGAGTCAATCCCATACATTGAGCATTAAATTCTATTCTATTCTACAAAACGACTACCAACGAATTGCCACTTGTCTAAGGCCCCTGGGCGGAGGGTGAAGGCGTATAGTATTTCGTCTTTTTAAACTTGATTGCCTATATGCATGCTCTGTGGCGTACCGGTAGTGCACGCGACTGCTACGCACGGGGCGCGGGTTCGATCCCCGCTCAGTGCAACAAGTTGTATACATGAATATGGCTGTTTGTACTGGTCTGGTCGTGCCTCGGAGAGTACATTAAGCCGTCGGTCCCGGTTGCCATACAAACATCTATGACAGTCGTTACGGGTAGTTGGAGCCCTCAAAAGTCCAACCAGTCTAACTTGGAACTTCGATATCGCCATTGGTCATTGGACCATTGGTTGTGGAGGTCAGATGGCAGTCGCTTCACGTAAAATATCGAAGTTCAGCCGCATCACAGATAGACTGGAAAGCCGACCCCAACTGAGTGGGGAAAAGGTTTCAGAGAATGACCTATATGCATGTACTCATGCCTATTTCTCTCCGGGGTAAACAGATATGACAACCCACCATTTGCCTCTACCCTTTCATACTTCATAAGCTTACTGTACTTTAAACCCTGCTTGCAAGTGGTAAACTTAGATGTTTGCATTTCAGATTCCAGAAAAAAATAAAAGGGAAATTGAAGACTGCGAGAAACTACTCGCCAAACATAGGGAGACAAAAAAGACGGCCGATGCAGAATTACAAGCAATTGTTGATACTGTCAGGTAATTATAAAATACATTAGACGTTAATAGACGATTATAATGACGTCATCATATATATAATGTTTAGAGACTATCAAAATGGTATATGAAATACTAGCTGACCCGCGCAACTTCGTCTGCGTCACCCCGTTTTTGCAACATTATTCATTCCTGCTCCGGTCGTAGCATGATGTTATATACATATAAACCTTCCTCTTCGATTTTCCTCTTTGAGTTTGAATGGTCTGTCTATTAAAAAAACCGCATCAAAATCCGTTACGTATTTTAAAAGATTTAAGCATACAATGGGACATAAGGACATGAAAAATAAGGACAGACAACGCGACTTTGTTTTATACTATGTAGTGATACTCGCTTGTGAAAGATTGGTTATTACATTATCCTCCAAAGGTAGCTTGATCTATAGCCTATTGAACTGTATCCATAGCTTGTACAGTAATTATATTAATGTATAGTTGCCGGCATGTGTCTTGACCCAAAATCGCGATTGAAACTAGACCTTGGCGCAAGGGGATTGATTTGATATAATCTATGATTGACTAATCTACTGATTTGAGCTCGTCCACTGCCGTTTTACCCTATAATGTCTTATGAGTACTGCGCGTACAGAGCACTAATGTTGGAAAGCTTTGGCCTACTGTTTTCGTGTTGACCAGGCAGGTTGGTTTTATTTTGAGCTTTCCATTCTCTCGCGATATCACCTTTTTTTTTTTTTTTTTTTTTATCGTGCGCAAAATCCCCACGGATACCACCTCCACCAAAACCGTTGGAGGTGATTATGTCGGACTCGAACCGACCAAAACGCACGCCGTCCATGGGTCCTCAATTGCCGGAGGTGAGATTATACAAGACATATCTCTCGCACCCCGGCAGACCCGGGGACATCTCTGTTGAGATGACCCTCTTACCCAAATGTGGGGACCATGGTGTCCCCATCTAGTCCCTGGGTATGGTGTGGCATTGTGTGCCATCGCCGTGGCCTGCTTCTGCTAGGGTGAGAGTATTCCGTTTCTCGCCTCTTACTACACTTTGGATGAGATGAAGTGGTGAGTATTTTCCGCCACGGGGTCGATATATATGCCGATAAATATACCTGGTGTGCATTAAAGTGTATATATAATAAATCGTATAATTCTCAGGGCTCAGACAAAAGAACTTCAAGATCAGAAAGATAAGTTGCAAACTCGCCTAATGCAGCTGAACCATATTGTCCACGGAGCAAATTCACAATGTAAATTGACAGAGTCTAAACTTAAAATATGCCTTACCGCTGAGGCGACTGAAACAGAGAAATTGGAGAAGAAGATAGAAGTTTACGAGAAAGCTACAAAAGATTTAGAAGAGAAAAAAATGTGAGTTATAATAGTACTGTATATTAAATGTGTTGATTTACTTACACGATTTCACACATAATTATGATAAGTAGGACATGACTGTATCTCTTGTCCTAATTTAGCAGTCCGACTGGGGAAGCTACACCCTACATAATACTGCGGCTAATAATAACCTTATGTTGTGTTTTTGGCGGTGAGTAAGGTAGCTAGAGCTCACAATTCAATTCTCACCGCCCCTAGTATATGTCCATAGACCACAGTAATCACTTTCCACTCTCCTGTAGATAGTTACTTTTTTGAATCGCTTTTTCCATCGACAGTATTCACATACCCCCTGACCCATCACCTCGTTTGATCGATCATGTAGTTTGCGAAATATGGGTGTTAGTGCAATGAACTCCTACACCTCCGCTGATTTACATGCGTGTATATAATAAGTATGTATTAAAAAGTCAAAAGAATTAATCGCCATGTAAGTTTCCACATTGATCTAAATTTCATTGAAGTTATTGTGATGTTTAAAGAACTTACTTTCTACTCGTAAAAACGATATATCAATACTTCTTCTGTCGAATCGATGATATTTTTGAGTAGCCATCGTGATGGTAGTAATTTTTTTTTTTTTTTTTATCTATGGCACGTCAATTTGACTTCACCTCGCCTGATGTTAAGCTGAAGGCAAAGTCCCATGAAAGAGGGTCACTATTGCAAACACGTTCAGTGCTACAATGGTGGCGCTCAGCTTGACGGCCTCATCAGATGCTTTTTCACGCCCCGCTTAAAGGACCCGGGACTGTAGGAAGAAGGAAACACATGCGCCGGCAAGGAATTCCAGGACTTAATGGTACGGCAGAGAAAAGACTCACCGAACCGCTTGGTTCTTGATGGAATATTCTGTACCGTATGCGAGTGACACCTAAGCCCTGCACGTGTTGTCCTGTGTAGGAAAGGGGAGGGTGGGATTAGTTGGAAGAGCTCATCAGAACATTCACCATGGTAGAGACGGTAAAATACTGCCAAGGACACAACATCTCTACGCATCTGCAAAGGCTCGAGGGACTTTGTGACCTCAGGACTCCCAATAATGCGGACCGCACGTCGCTGCAACCTGTCGAGAGCATCTAATAAGTACTTTGCGGAGCCATCCCAGAGATGCGAGCAGTATTCCACGCAGGAGCGAATTTGTGTCTTATAAAGAAGACACCGCTGCTCCGGCGTGAAAAACGTCTCACTCTGTTCAGGACTCCTAGTTTACGCGAAGCTGTTTTGATGATGCTCTCGATTTAGTTCTTGTTGTTCAGTTTGCAGCGCACGTCCATACCGAGTATATTGAGGTTATCCTGTAATGGCAGTGGTGTGCTCTGAAGAGTGGGAGGAGGAAGGAAAGGAGATGTCTTTGCTGAAAACGCGCATGCCTGCGTCTTCTTGGCATTGAACTCGACCAGGTTCTCAGATCCCCATTGGGCAACGTGATTGAGGATCCGGTCAAGCCCAGTGACAAGAAGTCGCCTCTTTTCCGCTATATCGGACTGCTTGGCCGCAGAATGTCCGTGGTAGCTCCCGTGTACAGTGCTATCGTCTGCATAGCAGTGGATGCTGCCGGTGGACAGCATGTCATTGATATGCAGAAGAAAGAGAATGGGTGATAAGACGGACCCCTGCGGCACACCAGCATTTACCTGCAGGAAATCCGATGCTCGTCCATCACAGAGAACGCGAATACGGCGCCCCTGCAGGAAGCTAGCAACCCAATTGCACAGTCTAAGAGGCAGACCGAAGGCTGGTAGTTTGGAAAGAAGCGATTTGTGCCAGACTCTATCGAACGCTTTGGCGATGTCTAGGCTAATAGCCAGTGACTCACCATGCTTGTCCATAGCCTCACCCCAAAGATGGGTAACATACGCCAGAAGATCACCCGTTGACCGTTTCGGCCTGAAACCATATTGTCGGTCATTAATTAGGGAGTGATCCTCTAGGTGACGCATGAGCTGTGTGTTGATAAGGTGCTCGAAGACCTTGCACAGCACTGAGGTGACGGCTATGGGCCGATAATTGGCTGGGTCTGAGCGATCTCCCTTCTTGGGAATCGGCTGTACATTCGCCTCTTTCCACGCCGTCGGCACTGTACCCGAAATGTAGGAAAGTCGGTACAGCCGCGTGAGTATTGGAGACAACTCCGCTGCACATTTTTGAAGAACCACCGCTGGTATACCATCCGGACCACTGGCTTTCCGGATATCGAGTGACTGCAGTACTGCTCGGACATCGCGTTGCCTGATACGAATATCAGGCATTGCGTGGTCACTATTGGGTAGAGTCGGTGGCTGCATAACACAGTCGTCGATTCGGGAGTTGGCCGCAAAGAGATTAACCAGCAAATTTGCTTTCTCTTGCGGCTCATGTGCCAGGGATCCATCAGGGTTACGCAGGGGGGGCAGCGAAGGCTGGCAGAAGTTAGCTTGCACGGCTTTGGCCAGTCGCCAGTAGCCACGGCTGCCCGTGGGATGCGCTACTAGTTCTTGACCAACCCGTGCTATGCGCTGAGCATCTGCTCTGACATAAGCCCTCTTGCAGACCCTAGTGGCTTTGTTGTACGCTGCCTTAAAGTACCCGATGTTGGAATCGTGCGTAGCGCGCGCCCTTACCCAAGCGCGATACGCAGACTGTTTAAAAATTTGTTTCACGGCAGCGCTGCTACTCACAGAAAGGGCCCAAGCATAGGTATCGCTCTTCGGGAAGGCTTACTACATCCCCTCAATTCAATATCAAGTGGTTTCCGTACTCTTTTTTTTATACAACTTAGGTCGCAGACAAGCACGTGGCCCACCTGATGGTAAGTGGTTACCGTGGCCTATGGGCGAGTGTAACACCAGAGGACACACTCGTGCCGCAACCTCTGTAAGAACAGAGACATTCTGTGTCGTCAGCGCAAAAGATGTAGGATAAGCCTTTGGTTTTCCCACGGACAACACAAAACCTCTCTAGTGAGCTCTGGCTACCCTACTCCCCACCGAAAATACAACACAAGGTTATTTAACGGTGATATTCTGTTGGGTGGAGGTACTTCCCCAGTCGGACTGCTCGATTGGGACGGATATACCGTCGTGTCCTACCTCCTTTGCGGTGAAACCTTCGCATACGACTAAGATGATGATAATTAATACCGAAATACGCCTTGTATTGCTAAGTGCTTTCTAATAAAACAAATTTCAGGCAACAAGAAAATTTAACAGCAACTTTACCAAAGAGTGAGAAGCATTTAGAGGAGGTGCAAAATAAATATCGAATATTGAAGAGGGAAGAGGCGACTTTGATGAACGAAGCCAGACATATAAGGTATTTATTACTTATTCACTCTATAAACACTTCTTAAGTTAAGAGAGAACGCGAAGATCTAAAACCCAAGCTTTTTGTTTACTAAGTTGAATGTTATTGAATTTATATTTCGTCGTGTAATGTAATTTGGGCCATCCTGTCTCTTTTGCTGTGTTGCCCACGGCGACTAAGGGATAGGACAACCCAGGCTCGACCTTAAATCGTGCATTTCAAGTCATCAATAGTGCCCGCAATACGGAAATAGGCTCACCCCTATAATTTGGGACTGATTACAATGGTTGGTGAAATGTGGGTCTTCACCTCTGCCTGCCTGTATGGCCTGTATACGTATCTACGCCATTGAATGTCATGAATGTCAATGAATTTGACCAATATGAAATGCGATTTTAGTCGGTTCGAGTCTAATATAATGAATGTTCGATGAACGTCGATACAGAATGACTACAAGTATGTAAACAATTTCAGAACACAACTTGAAGAGTCTCGACAAGCGATGACTGCGAACCATTCTCGTGGCCGCGTACTCGACTCTTTGCTTAAAGAAAAACGCAATGGAAAATTACAAGGTGTCTTTGGTAGACTGGTAAGTACCATTTAAAAAAAAATTAAAGCAATTAATATGCGAAATAAACAAAATTGATTGAATGAAGTGAATAGAAAATAATCCAAAAAGGAATTTAAAACCGAACTCGTGAATTCTTGTTTATATTTTAGGGTGATCTTGGCGGTATCGACAAGAAGTATGACGTAGCAATATCAACTTGCTGCGCCTCTCTAGATAATATAGTAGTGGACACGGTGGACACCGCCCAACGTTGTGTAGAATACTTGAAGCGACATAGCGTCGGACGCGCCACATTCATCGCGCTAGATAAACAGAAACACTTGTTACGTTATATGAACAGAATTATTACTTAGTAAGTATCCAGTAGTAGTAGTACTTTTTCATTTAGTATTTATACGTAGTACGTAGTACCTTTATGTCTAGTCTTATTTTATTTTGTAGTAAAACACTTTATTCACTAATCTAGTTGGAATGTTTGTTGATGATGATAAAGACGATGACGAATGATAGTTGCTTCAGTAAAGTAGTGGAGACTTTACTAGACACTTCAAAGAGATATTGATACCATCACGAAAAATTAAAATTCCCTATGCTATTCCACTTTACTACACTTGCGATTTGTCCAAGCCGTTATATAACTAAAACTCCACCATATTTACATATAAAAACTTGAATTTACAGCAAATTTAGAAAATGAAAGTGGGTTATGACATTTTTCGCGTTCCAGTCAAAAATCCAATAGTAGTAGTATATCTTGTTATTGTCCACTAAGAATAAAATACAGGGTGGAATTTTGTAATGCCACCTGAAGGGGAAGTACTCTTAATACTGTAGATAGAAGTTTTTACTCAAAGAAAACATTCCTTTATTTTTGAAAAGAAACAAAACTGCATTCAATGATTTTTAAAAAATCACTTGCCGCACCCAGTAATCGAACCGACTAAAATCTGTAAAAGTTACACTCTGTACTTTTATTGCATCGATCGTTAGGGTCAATTATAAGGATGAAATCTCTCTAACAAACTTATAAATTAAATGAAAGGAAAACAATGAAATCTTAAATTAATTGTTCAATGGGTCAAGTTAAAGCACTTTTACTCAATAATCCCAAGTTGGCCGCTGCAGGGAAAATATGGCGAAATGGGGCTACATCGAGCGATCACAAGACTCTTGCGATTGCGGGGCTCGACCTCAGTCCATGTCGCATTTGCTCTCTTGCTCACTGTGCCCCCATACCTGCACCATCGAAGACCTCTGTAGAGCAACGGAAAGCGCTATAGCTGTTGCCAACCACTGGGCCAACAACATTTAATAAAACCGGATTTATCAGAGCCATTGACTCGAAGAAGAAGAAGAATAATCCATCTAGTTACTTTTGTTAATAATTCATAATTATTATCACTGACGTCTTTTATCCACTAAAATGACGAATTATTATTGGTGGTATGTAGAGAGATATCGAGAGCGACAGGCACCAACTCGGTTTGTACTGAAAAGAATAGTAGAAAATTTCAATAATACGCGTAGTTTCAAAAAGTGACGCAAACTCTTCAGCAGAACAACTTCGATTTTGTACTAAATGTTTGTATCGAGCAATTAATTAGTTAGTTTATAACATTTTTTGTAAATAATTCAGGATTTCATTGTTTTCCTTTCATTTAATTTATGAAGTTTGTTAGAGAGATTTCATCCTTATAATTTATTTATTTATTTATTTATTTATTATATACTTTATTGTACGCCAAATTACAATCATTCATAATTGACCCTAACGATTGATGCAATAAAAGTACAGGGCGCAACTTTTACAGATTTTAGTCGATTCGATTACCGGGTGCGGCAAGCGAATTTTTCAAAATCATTGAATGCAGTTTTGTTTCTTTTCAAAAATAAAGGAATGTTTCCTTTGAGTAAAATTTTCTATCTACAGTATTAAGAGTACTTTCCCTTCAGGTGGCATTACAAAATTCCACCCTGTATATGTGACAACAAACATAATGAATAGAAATACACATTTCGCGGCCTTATCGCACTATGGCGATCTCTACCAGCCAACTATTCAGGCAGCATCGTCTTCATCAGGATCAACATCAGGATGTGATTGATCATGATATGCGAACTGGGTGACAGTGCAATTTATATTTACTCCTTTGATCCCATTAACTGTGCCCTGTTTGTATATTTTGGTGACTTTGACCTTTTTTGCTAAAAACATACACACCTTTGAAAGTAGAGATGGTAGGTTACAGCGTGAAAGCACGAGAAGGAAGCATATGCCTGCAATCATTGCACCCACTCTTGATGTGGTCAAACATAGCTCATCTTACAGTGCAATCAAACTGTTCAATAGTCTTCCTCTGGACATTAGAAGCGCTGTATACACAAAGAAGTTCGAAGCCATACTTAAGGCTTTTCTTGTTGAGGGGTGTTTCTACTCACTTGATGAATTTTTTAAGTGACATGTTAAAAGATGCAAGCAATGACTTTTCTTTCAATGACAATTTTTTATCTTAATAATTTTTAATTTAATTGATTGATGACTACTAATAATATAATAAATAATATCGTTTTTAAATTTCATTTTCTTGACATGCAACTTTTGACATCTTTTATTTTTATTTGTTTTTATTTTAATTGGTTTTCTGTTTGATTTTTATTATTATGTTGTACCGCCTTTAGGCTAAGTTAATTTTAAGTTACAACATTTCAATACAATGTAAAATTGTTTATGAAATAAAAACTATAAACTATAAACATTCGCAACTCAAGTGAGATAGGATTTCAGTGTAAGTGCAAAACGGCCGAACTGTGATATTTTCCGTGAAGCGATTGCCACCTGGGGGCCTAAAAAGGCCACTAACGACGAATCGTATCCGCATTGAAATACGAAGCAGATTTAATTTCGTAAAATGGTCACACACAGCGCAATTCGCCGCGCGATTCGTTTTTGGCAATTCGTTTCTTGAAATATTTCATTTCCATTTCAAGCCATTTCTAGAAACGAATCGGATTGCAGTGCGTCTTTTCGTTCATTCGTTTCTTGAAATGGCCTTTTTAGAAAAGGCGAATTGCCAAAAACGAATCGCGCGGCGAATTGCGCTGTGTGTGACCATTTTACGAAATTAAATCCGCTTCGTATTTCAATGCGGATACGATTCGTCGTTAGTGGCCTTTTTAGACCCCCTGACCTTCAAAATCCACTGGTGATATTGTATAACTGTATTATTTCTGTCACAGTCCCGAGGGCTCAAAACGTCTTTTCGATTTGGTGAGAGTGAAAGACGAGCGGGTACTCCCCGCATTTTACTACGCACTTCGCGAAACTCTCGTCACTGACGATTTGGACCAAGCATCGCGAATTGCCTATGGACGCAATCGGTACAGGGTCGTCACAACCCAAGGAGATGTTATTGAGGTTGCTGGTAAGTGTCTTATCACATACATAGACATTGTCGCAAACACAGTATCTCTTATCTTATCTGATGTTATTGAGGTGTGCGCTCGGAAGTTATCGCGGTCATTTCGACCGTATTAAATCTTTTGTGTCAACCTCTACCTGATCTCTATGTTTGAGGTGGGATTGCCTCCTCTTTTAAGGCGATATTTCGCTTTTATTGTAGGTGCCTGTAATCCTCTGCTTTGGGGTAGCTTCTCCCGAGAAGATCCACTCGCACAGTATATGTTTCATCGTTTGATTGTACTCTTTGCAGTGTATTTTGCGTTACACCAATCTTGCTCAAAGTGTATTTTATGCAGTAGTGGCCAGGGAACATTATTTTTGTATTTTATCCTTACTGAGATGAATTATTTTATTGCTCAGCCTTCAGTATCACATACACAATATTACATACTCAGTTTTACACATACAGAATTGGACACTTTTGTTGATAGTAGTGGAAAGGTGAATCAAATTAGGACTTTATAAGCCGAGTTATGCATTTACGACGGCCGTCAAGTTCAAGATGGCCATTAGAATGTTTCTACAGGGTAGGCAGCACGAGTATAACACCCCTGGTGTAGCTGACGTCTATAGGGCGCGGTGACCACTTTACATCAGGTGGGCCGCTTAAGACTGCCACTTAAGTGGTATAAAAAACCGTAGGTATACCGGCTTGCAGCTGAGGCTGGTTTGGGCCCTAAAGTACTTGGTAGGACCCCATACACCATCATCATCCTCTGAACCTTTTCTCGACTCAGTTGGGGTCGGCTTTTCAGTCTAATAGTGATGCGACTGAACTTCGATATTTTCCGTGAAGCGACTGCCATATGACCTCCACAACCAATGGTGCAATGACGAAAGGCGATATCGAAGTTTCAACTTAGACTGATTGGACTTTTGAGGGCTCCAACTACCGTAACGGCTGCCATAGATGTTTGTATGGCAACCGGGACCGACGACCGTCATAACGTGTTCTCTGAGGCACGACCAGACCAGTGCAAACAGCCATATTCATGCATACGACTTTTTGCACTGAGCGGGGTTCGAACCCGCGCCCCGTGCGTAGCAGTCGCGTGCACTATTGCCATGCCACGGAGACCTTAGGACTCCATACACCATTAGACGCTTTTATATTTAGGTAACTAGCAAGAAACCTGAAGCATCGTCAATTTCTATTGTATTCCCATGAAATGTAACAGGAGGTGACGAGCCTCGTTACTTACGCGGCTGGACTTCTCAATTTCTTGTAATTATTGAATTTCGACCAATCCGCCAGATTCGCTATCTTGCTGATACTTTTTGAGAGCAGTGGCTTTAGCCAAAATGCATTCGTTCCGAATCTACATTCGTCATCGCTCTGAAAATGTATGGGAGTGACATTTATTGTCGGAATCGGATCACATGACATTCGACAACAAATGTCACTTTCATACATTTTCAGAGCGATGACGAATGTAGATTCGGAACGAATGCATTTTGGCTAGAGCCCCTGTTGATTGCTGAGATGTGAAACTCTAATTGAGGGCACTTCTGTCTCGGTTTTGAGTAACAACTCCGGTACGAAAGTTCTGAGTAGCGACAACTCCAGTTGATAATTCAAGTTTCGCTTGTTTGGCCTAATGTAAAAAGGGCCTTAATCTTGATACAATTCAACAACAATATAACATGATTTCAGGTACTATGTCTGGTGGTGGCAAGAGCAAATCTCGCGGTCGGATGTCAACCACAGTACAGACAGACACGACTGTACAAGATCCCAAAGTGGTACAAGCTAAGGAGAACAAACTTGATGAAATAGAAGACAGGTAATGTTAATCTCCCCGTAAGTGTCTTAGATGGCGACTAAGAGCTAAAGCTCTGCCCGCTTAATGTACTTGACTATACGCCAACCTATTTGACTATACACCAACCTACTTGGTTATATGCTAACCTACTTGGTTATATGCTCGCCTACTCTACTTGTTTATATGTTAACCCACTTGGTTATATGCTAACCTACTTGATTATATGCTAACCTACTTGGTTATATGCTCACCTATTCTACTTGATTATTATTATTTTTTTATTTATGGCACGTCAATTTGACTTCACCTCGCCTGATGTTAAGCTGAAGGCAATGTTAACCTAAGTGGTTATTTGCTACTCTACTTTGTTATATATTAACCTACTTGATTATTATGTTAATCTACTTGGCTATATGCTAACCAACTCTACATGGTTATTTGCTATTTTGCTTCGTTATATGTTAACCTACTTTGTTATGTATTAACCTACTTGGTTATATATTAACCTACTTGATTATATGCTCACCCACTCTACTTGATTATATGTTAACCTACGTGGTTATTCGCTACTCTACTTTGTTATATATTAACCTACTTGACTATTATATTAATCTACTTGGCTATATGCTAACCTACTTTACATGGTTATTTGCTACTTTACTTGGTTATATGCTGACTTATGTGGTTATATGATACCCTACTTCGTTATATGATAACCTACTTGATTATATAACTGTCTGTGTTTATCACAATTATCTTCTTAAAAATAGAATATTTCACAAGAAATAAATTCTGGGGTAACATTATTCGCAACCGGTGACTATATATGTGAAAACAGTTACGAAAGTGGAAGGAGCGAAAACCGTATTCCAATATCGTATCTAGTAGCGGGATTTCTCTGCTTGCCTTAATGGAATAATGTGATTGCATGTATAAATGTAACTTTACAGGTTAACAGAAATTCGCGCTGATCTGGCGGAATTAGATGAAAGATCGATCGCATTACAACAGACAACCCGCCAGGGACGTGCAATTTTGGGTAAACTTATCATTGAAATGAAAGGTTTGATGGATCAAGTCCCTGCTATGGAGGTAATATATATTTTTTTCGTTACAACACATTTGTTGTTATACCTCGTGGCATATATCTTCAACAATAACTTGGGCTTAGATAACCAATCTTTTGATAATAGCACGGGGCACTACAGCAGCAGAAGAGCCCTGGCCTCATTTCTCTCGCGACTTAAGTCCAAGATATATGTCCGGAGGTATACCACATCACTCCAGTCAGTAATCCTTCTCCAAAAGTAAATAAATAAAATAAAAAACTGCTACCAAATAAATTCCCAAACTTTCGTCAATCAGTAAAATTTGTTTCTGTAGATATAGATTAATAGATAGATTACTCTTTACTCCACACCAAAAAAGTAAACTTACAGTATAGAGAAATATCTTATAGTATAGTAAATAATTGCATGTGTAATGGGCGGCCTTAAGCGATATCTTCCAAGCAACCTTGAGACGGACAGTAATCTAAAAGAACAATAAATATGGTGTTGTTACCATGATAGGCGTAATACAAGATGTATTATAGTTCTAACGGCGGGATTTGTTTCCAGGCTCAAATCAGACAGCAAGAAGTAATGACTGCTAAGTGTAAAGTAGATTTGAAGAAGAGGGACCAGCTCGAAGCCGCACTTACCGCTGAACAAAAGAAACTTGAGAAGGCGAAAAATAATGCGGCCGAAGTAAGTAACACTTATTACTCCCAACGAGGATGACGGCGACCGAACGCACGAGCTGCCCTTCTGTATGGGTCATTTCACCCACTCCCCCTGGTTCTCCCTTCGGGAAGATATGGGATACCTGGTAATCATATTGTTGTTTTGAACCCATTTATTTTCTTGCAATATCTTAGTTTGATTCCTTCAGAGGATCAAGGTCTAGTGTGTCTGACAATGGTCTGCCATATTATCAAGTAAGTAATACTTATCATCATGATACTTGTATTAGCATTGATCCCAGTTGCATTCGAGGCCTTCACCTCGGAGCTCGGGTCTACCTTCAGGCAATTCCTCCTCTATTTCGCATGATCATGGGCATCTATGGTAGTGAAAATATTGGCATACAAGTTACCTTCCCCGACGTCAAAGCAGCTTTTTGGGTCTACCCCTCCTACCAAGATTCGGTGGGAGACAGACTTATGTGAGGGTGTGTCCAGATCTCTGCGCTGCGCCGCGAATATGCCTGTTAGCGAAAGGCTCGTGAGATGCGCGCATGCATTTTGTATAACGATCTGCTCACACGCTGACCACGGGCTGTTCACGAGATGCGCGCTTATTTATGCGCATTGTTCGTGAACTGAATTGCCTGCCTGGGCTCCTTGCGTATACGTGCCGGCAAACTTCTTGAACATAAGTCAAAAGTTTGCGCAAGTGCACTATACGGACCAGCCAACACACCAAGAAAAGGACTGATCAGCCAATCACGGGATCCCATGTGCCCGCGAATGGTTGATCGTGAATAATCCATGATTGGTCTGGACCAACTATTGGTAGTTGCGTCTTGCTGTTACTGCCAAAATCCCGTACTTCGCTGCTAGTATGTTGTCATGTATGTCAGTCACTATACAAATAGCATTGAACAGATGTGCATGCACCCGATCCGCTGTATTCACGTAGCTCGCGTGCACCATGCGAGCGGTCACGTGAGAGGCGAACAACATTTGCAGGTGTAGCGTGTAACGCCCGTGTAGTACGCGAGCAACACGCTCGCGGCATGCGTATAGCGCATTCGCGGCGCATCCGCCAGATGTGGACGCACCCTTAGCGCGCATAGCCTGGCAGTTACTGCAAAACGTAAGCAATACTCATCATCATTTATATGGGTCATTCTAAGTTAAGAGGTCGGCGCATGTCAAGAGGTCCGAGATGAATTTTAGAATATTGAAACAATTTGATATTTTTGAAACCACTCATTCAATGTGTGTCATGTGACTTGCTGCTAAATTATAAAAGTAAGTAAGTCTTTTAAGAGTTAAAAAAGTGAACTTCATACATTATATAGTAATTATTTTATCAGAAAAATCAAATGGAACCTTTCGGCAAATACCAGAAAATAATACTTCCCAGGAGGCGACTTCGGGGGTGTTAGATTGCTCAATGATCATGTTCAACCCCAAATAACTGAGGGTGACAGATGTTGCCTTGGTTCCCACAATGGCCTTGGTCCCAAGGTGTGACTGTGTATGCTAGTGGTAATCTTGCCTCCGGCTACTGAATGTTTCAAAACAGCAAAACGTTTTAGTCGGTTCGAGTCCCAAATAATGATAAAAAATGATGTTTTCATCATGGATGACAAATGTATCTCTTAACTTAGAATGACTGTTTATGTATGTGAAAAATTGTTGAAATAGCATAGCGTGACCCTTAATAAATATTAAAGTTTCCAATAGTGAAATTGCGTCTTAGCATTGCGTAGTTCTCGGTTCATTCAATACTTTCACATCCTTTTTATTTCGCTTATCTTGCCAGAGCCTCATTCGTCAATCAGCATGTGTGTACCGGCTAACCACTGAGGTTGATTTTGATTGTGAACCGTCCCGACAAGTTATGTATTTTTTTTTTTTTGTATAACTACTTGTTAACTGAAACTTCGAATGTTGTGTTCGATTTCCGGGTCTAACGCCCCCTTCTTACATTAAAAAAAATAGAAAGTGACGAGATTAGTCGTGTATTATTGAAACATTACTAAAATGTAATAGTTTCTTGTACAAATTATTGAATAATAAATTGTTATTCCGCCATCTTGTTGAGACTTGTTCAGAGAACTTACGACTTACGACATCTCGGTGTCACAAGTCGCCATTCAAATGTATGAGAGGCTCAGTCAATATTGTGGTGACGCTAGTTCACGACTCGCGTAGTCTGAAAGTTTCCTAATGTAAGAACTATTGGCCATTCAGGAAATTGTCAGTTCACACTTGATGTCGTAATATTTTTTCTGGACCTTGATTTAATGCGAATTGTTTTTTTTCGGCGGCATATTCATGGGATAGAAAGTTATCAAGGTAAGAAGTTTTTATTTAATAGAAATTGACATGAAATGTCTATGCCGCAGAAGTGGCAGGTCTCTTATTACCTGTTGAAAGACCTTGACTTGTCCAGACCTTCAGTAAGTATCAACTGAAACGAGTATCTAAAACAGCAAAAGCACGATCATACCAAATTTGGTTGGGCAGGGACAGAAACATGATTATTAAGGGTGGGTGTTGTCATACATCGGAAAGGGGCCCCTCAAACTACACCCGTGGCACAAGTCTTGAGATTTGCTCAAAGTTTCTCTCTGTAACACGACGGACTTGGAGAATACCAAGAAGTTTTGCCTGTCTTTATTGAGTAACAGTAGTTAAGGGTGAAAATGTTCAAAAGGGAATCCGGTTATAGTTTGTCATGCACCATCCGACCCATTACGAAGCTGACAGGAATTGGGTTATAGAGATTGCTTGCAACTCTTGTGTATAGTGTTTGTGGTAGACTTATTTTTGCCTTCGGCTCTACTCGCCCCAGGCAAAGGCTTTTTTCACCAGAGCTCTCCTCATGACATCCACAGCAGAGGTCCTCCAGCCGGTTGTCGCTGACTATACGTCTCTTATTTATGAAAGGGTTTGACACACCTAGTCTAACATTATGGAATGGTAGGCGAACTACGAGTCCGCGGTGCACCTCTCCTTTCATATCAGGAGCAAACATGTGCTGAAGCCCTCAGTCAGGCCTCGTGAGCATCTTCGACTGGAATGTCGTCGCGTTGGGTCCGGAGCGGTGTTCTTGACTCTGAACCTTCACACCGCCAGCTTTAGTCCTACCTAAATGACCTTGGGCACATCGATGTCATCCACAACTGGCGACATAGGCAACTGAGGCGGAGTCAGCTACGGTGTTACCATAAGTTAAGGCCACCCCCATGGATCCCGCCTAAGCGTCGCCTCGTGACCTGCGTCACATGCAAGCGAATGCCCGGATAACGAACTTATTCCGCACATGATAATTTGGATTGACCGCTCCCTTCTTAATTATCTATCTGTGTTTAGTTACTGACTTTCTTTCAAACATTTATAATTTGTTTCATAGGTGGAAAAGGAGGTGCAAGGGGTAGAAGTTCAAATAGCGAACTTAGCCGGCGGCAAAGTGAAGGTTCTGCAGAAGACCGTCGACGAGATAACCAAGAAGATCGACAAAGTATCCACTGAAATCAACAAACTAAAAGTAGGCATTAACACCAGTACAAGGTACGTTGGCTTCCTCTTTCATTATCACCGTGGACACGTATTTACCTGACTGCATTTGAGGCCAATGTGAACTCGGAGTTCAGGGTCCGCCTTCCGGCTTGTCTTCCTTCAGTTTGCACGATCTTGGGTGTCCATGGTAGTGAAACCATATTGGCACGAATGTCACCCTCCTTGACGTCAAACCTGGAAGTCTTAACTAAGTTTTTATCAACAGTGCCAAAATCGGTTGAGGTAGAGGGTGCTGTCGTTAAAAGGGTTATCATTGGAGAATACCAGTGAGAACTTTGGGAAACTTCGTGCGCAATGTATGCTTTACAGTTACAAATATTTAAAAAAAAATCTGTTCTACAGAAATGCCAAGAAATCAAGAGATAAGATAATCCAGATGGAAAACGATCTCAAGGAGACAGAGAAGAATATAGAATCGCTGAGTAAGCAAAAGAAACAGCTTGTGTTAGACAGTCAACAATTCCAGAAGGAGTTCGAAGAGGTAAGTACCTAGTAAAACAGTGATTCAGATTCACAAGTGCTCATTAGATTTACACAACACATAAAATGCTCATTAGATTTTTATTTATTACTAGCTGTTACTAGCGGCTTCGCCCACGAGCACTTCTAATCCCGTTCCCACTGCTTGGACTTCTGATCCCGTTCCCGCTACTCCATAAAAACCTTCCGTAGAGTTCAAGGAACAAATAAAAAAAAATTACTCGAATTGGTCCAGCTGTTTTTGAGTTATGCGCTTACCAACATATTTCGCGATTCATTTTTATTTATATAGATTTCTTTTAGAAAATTTTAAGTAAGTCCATTACCAGATGTTTGATGATTTTGTTATCACAATGAACTAGTCCAAAGTTTCGCATAAAAGAAATTAACTCTAACATTTAACAGGCCATTTCATTAATTCATATTCACCCTTGTAGCCCGTTTTACTTTACGGTAATTTTTCTACACCTACCTTCCTTCCTTGGTTTTGTCTCTTTGTATTCTCCACTTTTCAATTATAAAGTCCGATCGTAATTTCATCAAATCCGTTCATTAAAATAGTAATGTAAAGGTATCGAAAGAGCGGAGCATTAAGATTGGAGAGCTACACGTACACAGGTTCACAGTAGGCAGGCAGCCTATCGTTATGCTCCACTCTCAAGATACATTTACGTTCGATACTTGTTCGTGTTAAGGGCACTGCTGATCTGACGTGATTGAGTAAAAACTCAATCATCAAAGTTTCCCCTTTATATAAGAGTAGCAATTTTTTAAAACACTAGTTTCAACTACTTGTTTATAATACTTTATACTTACTTTTGTAGTTAGAAGAAGAAATATCAGAAGGTTCCGGGAATTTTACGGGTTTAAAAAAAGAGATAACGAAGTTACAAAGTGAAGAGAACAAAATAAAAAGCGAGAAATTAGAAGCGAATGATGCTGTCGCTAAGATGAAGAAAATTGTGCAGGACTGTAAGAGCAAAACGCCTATGTGGGAGAAAGAGGTAAACACCTATATTAGATTAATATTTTCTTTTCCTTAGATTATTTTATTCTCCTAAGATTATTTTATTCTCCCAAGATTATTGTATGCTCTCAAGATTATTTTATTCTCCTAGGATTATGTTATTGAATTAAAATTAAATATGCATATCTTTATCTACTCTCATAGGTAATGTTGTATCAAAAGTAACGTAAAAATAAAACTGTAATGGCAGACTATACATTACATTATAATACAACTAACTGTATCATAATGTAACTTTTACCATTACGATGCAACTTTAGCTAAACCAAAGAAGTTTCAATGCAGTTTTTCTACCTACGAGTAATCAGACGAGGCGGTATAATCAAACATAACATTGTCATTTTACGCAACTGTACATAATTTGGTCATTATACACTCGTGTGATACTACAAGAAAATGCGGTTGCGGCTTATTTTTTAAGAATTAAGCATCAGTTTCATAAACTAATACTTATGTGTTTCAAAAGAGATGATAATCGAGCTCGCGGCTTCTTCCTTCGTACTCATTAAAATTATACAGCTAACGACAAAAATGCCATGTCGTATAGATCCATACCGGTATGATAACAACAAGTGACAATGACTTAATGTTTCTTTTCTTTTCCTACCTACATAACATATGGTTTAACAATTATAATAATAGTTTTCTTTATTAATAAATAAAACCGAAGTTAGCAACAGGAATTAAAATGTCGTTCTGACAGTTATCAAATAATTTGAAATGCATAGTACTATTCGCATTCCACATGCGTAGTTATTATATAATATTACTAGCATGCTATGTAGCCCGCCTGTATAATATTACTATGTAGCCCGCGGCTCCGCCCGCGTGGACTTCTAATCCCGTTCCCGCTGCTCTTTGTTCACCTCTTTTAAACCTTGTCTGGACTTCCACGAATAATTAAAGACCAAAATTAGCCAAATCGGTCAAGCCGTTTTCATGTTATGTCGTGACAACGGAAAACGGGTTTCATTTTTATATATATAGATTAAATGTTTACTAAAAAAGAAACTTGCCTTAATATACCCTCTGTATTTTCTTATTTAGCTAGCTTCTCTAAAACTGGAAGACCCTGGTCTGGAAGGCGTTCCAGGTATAGACCCGTTAGTCCCCTTTGCACAGCATACTCCTGAAGAGCTGGACGCGGCTGTGGTTGAAGAGTTACGGAACAGATTACAGGCCCAGAAGGCCAGGATTGGTGATGACAAACCCAGTATACAGGCTGTACAGGTAAGTAATTTCTACTCCATAATCTAAGACCTCATTACCAAGTTATGTGCGATGGTCCTAGCGGCGTGATGGGGGAGTATCGACCGTCAGATTTGGCCAGTTCGCTAATATACCGCTTAGGTGGCATACAAGCACGCGGCCCACTTTATGGAAAGTGGTTACCGTGGCCTATGGACCTTTGCTACACCTGGGGCATCATAATCGTGCTGCCGACTATATAGAGAAGAGGGGGAAGGGAAGAGGGGAGGGGAGGTTAAGAGAGTCTTTGTGCTGTCAGTGCAGAAGACAAATAAGGGAATTTCGGTCTTCCCATTGTCAACACAAAACTTCTCCAGTGAGCTCTGGCTACCCTACTCACCTTTGGGAACATCTACATAAACTGATAAACTCATACCTACATCCCCGAAGCCCACATTTCGCCAGTTTATGTTTAGGTCCCAAATAGGTGGCGAGCCTATTGCCATTGACCGGGCATTAATAAACCTGCGATAAATACACACATAACTTCATCGAAAACTCATTGGTGTGTGCCATGGTAAAACGTGGGATCGAACCCGAGACCTCGTCTCAGCAGTCCATTACTCATACCACTAGGCTACCGCCTCGTGTTGCGTTGGAAACAAACACAAGGTCATTATTAACCGCGGTATTCTGTAGGGCAGAGGTACTTCCCCAGTCGGACTGCTCAATTAGGACGGGAGATACCGTCATGTCTTACCTGACTCATACTGTTTTTACAGCGCTAGTCGTCCGACTAATATCATTATTATAGGCGAATATCAGATGCCAGTATATTTTTTTATATCACTGTTTAATTTCAGGATTACAAAATAAAAGAGCAGTTGTATTTGCGGCGGGCTGCGGAACTAGACGAAATAACACAGAGAAGAAATGAGATGAGAGATGTTTTCGACCAACTCACAAAGAAACGAACTAATGACTTCATGGAAGGTAAAAATTTTGATGTGAACAACATTTATTCATTTTTTTTTAATTATACCACTTAGGTGGCAGCCAAGCACACGGCCCACCTGATGGGAAGCGGTCACCGTGGCCTATGGACGTTTGCAACACCAGAGGCGTCACACACGTGCTGCCTACCCTGTAGAAACCTTCTGATGCCCTTCTTGAAGAACCCCATATTGTAGTCGCCTGGGAAAACCACGGCAGGGAGCTCATTCCACAGCTTGAGCGTGCGCGGGATGAAATTCCTTTCATACCGCACAGTGCGCACCGTTTCCGTAGTCAATTAATCAATTAGTCCACTTCTGTTCAGTGATCTCACTAAATGCGTTATGGAGGATTGCCAGCTTGCGTATTCCGTCTTTAGTTCATTAAAACATTTACACTAGTCTCCAGGTTCGAAAATGCAAGCTCTCGTGCCTAACTCTGTAGGCTATCTCTGTTGCAAATTTTATCTAAATCCCTTCGACCGCTTTCTCGTAAAAGAGTAACAAATATCTATCCATTCTTTTTACTTATACCGCGGTAGCCTAGTGGTATGGGTAATGGACTGCTGAGACGAGGTCTCGGGTTCGATCCCAGGTTTACCATGGCACACTGCACCAAAGACTTTTCGATGCTTTTCGAAGTTGTGTATTTTTGTCGCAGGTTTATAAGTGCCCGGTTAATGGCAATAGGCTCGCCACCTATTACATTGGGACTGAAACATAAACTGGCGAAATGTGGGTGCTAGCACCTCTGCCTACCCCTTCGGGGGTAAAGGCGTGAGTTAATGTTATGGTATGTTACTTATATGGATGCATTTGGTTTCAGGTTTTTGTCAAATAACAAACAAACTAAAAGAAATGTACCAGATGATCACTTTGGGAGGTGATGCAGAATTGGAACTTGTTGATTCAATGGATGCCTTTGTAGAGGGTATCACGTTCAGGTAATAATATACGTTATTCAGAACTATACCCCATTTGGTTAGGTACTTAAATAAAGGTAAACAATCTTGTGGCAACTTTTTTTATAAAAACACGTGTTAAACAAATAAACTAGGCTAACTAACTGACTTACGCGTGGTTCGACACAAGTTTATAGTCCTCAAAAGTATTTTTCTACTGATTTTTTAAAGAAAACATTAGAAAGACACGCTAAGGTTTACGTTTTTTGAAGTACCTAAACAAATGACTATAGTTGGGGTCAACTAATGGAAGTTTCCTGACTTGACTTTTGATTTAAATGCTGGACTAATCCTGATTAATATTATACCCGTTCAAATAATTAATTTAGTCCAATTACATTTTTTTATAATTTTTTCAATTGGCTTTAGTGCGACTCATTGTTACATTTTAAATTTTGGTTTAGAATGATTGTATACTTTCGAATAGGTTGTAAAATTTCATATTTAATTAGCTAAAAAATTAATTTATTTTACTTATATAATTTGCTGTGCTGATGAAACCCATATTATATTATGTAACATCTGTACAACACATGAATGCAAATAAAAACTTTGACTTTGACTTTGGGAAGGAAAATCGCTATCATTCTCCTAGGAGTTATATTCTAATTAATTTTTATCCCAACCAAACATAAACATATCCTTCCTCAAGCTTTGATATATCTGTACCAAATTTCAGCAAAATCATTTCAGTGCAAAATCGTTAGAGCGTAGCAGACAAACATACATAGTGACTTTAGCATTTATATTATTAGTAAGAATGTCATGAATATTATCTTCTAGTGTCCGTCCACCCAACAAATCGTGGAAGAACATATCCAACTTGTCGGGCGGTGAGAAGACGCTCTCATCGTTGGCGCTGGTCTTCGCCCTGCATTATTATAAGCCGACCCCATTGTACGTGATGGATGAAATAGATGCGGCTTTAGATTTCAAGAATGTATCTATTGTTGCCAATTATATTAAGGTAAGCACTGCACATCACAGTAAACATACCGCTCATGATAAAATGCCGGTTTGACGGCAATAGGCCCCGTTTATGTAAGACAGAAAATCATAGTTGGCTAAATGTGGGTGTTCGTACATCTCTGTCTACCCGATCGAATCGGTTTCATTTCCACAAGTTGTCATTGCAAACCATTTTTTAATAAACATATTAGATGATGCCCGCGGCTTTTCTTTGTTATGTCTCTGGTTCTACTTAACCAATTGCCAATCGGAAACATTCTTACACAAAACTGCATCAAAATCTGTCTAGTTCTTTCCATAGTATTTTCTTAAGAATTGTGATCATTGTGAAACGTTTTTTTTTTCAGGATCGTACCAGAAATGCTCAATTCATCATAATCTCATTACGATATAACATGTTCGAGGTGTCCAATCGTTTAGTAGGCATTTACAAAACGGAGGATTGTACAAAATCCGTGTGCATTGAGAATAAAAAACGCCGTGAGAGGGAATACGAGGTACTTCAAGACATTACAGAAATGACGAGGACTATATGATATATACCTAGCAATACACGAAAAAGCAATATTTTTGTGTGTAAAAAATATATGATATTTTTGACCAAATCTTTCATTTTGATACCGTTTACCCAGTATTTTCTACCTATCTTAACATCAATTCCAGTTGCATCGAAAAGTTACTCTATAAAGACAACGTTTATAGTTCAAATACTCTGTCACTTTCTCACACCTATTGTGTAAAGATATGTGTCGCACACTTTGTCCCTATAAGTTTTACATAGGCACCATTCTCAATTTTATCGGTGGCGTATAAATCAAACAAGTATCACATCTTCTAATCCACTTTTTTCATGATATGCCTACAGAGCGTGGCATCTTACAGTAGAAGTACCCCTTCTACTTCTAATATAGTCTACTGTTACGGAAATTACTGCCGTCTGACCCTCCAGCCTCAGAGCGGAGACCTGGGAGCGACGGGTGAGGCTGCCTGTCAACCTAGCAGAAGCAGGCCGCGACGGCACGTAACTATATTCAACGGGAACAGTTGCCCTGTAGGCCTAAGTTCCTATAGGTAATACAAAAGCAAGTTTGAAAAGTGTAAGTAAAGGAATAGCACTAATTAATGATTTGCATTTCAATATTGTTTTCGACTTAAATAAATTTTTCTCCGCTGAATGCAGATTTTTTTCTAACGTGTTTTTTCTGTATTTCATGAATGACACATAAAAGCCAAAACAGACATGGGTTGTCTGTTTTGGCTTTTATGTGTTCACATAGCATAGCCCTAATTATAGAACTACATTTCAGCGTGATCAAATTCATAACAAAAAAATCCCGCTGGTTTGGTTTCAACCATCATTTATTCTGAAAATAATATGGAACAAATTCTAGTTCATTACCATTCGATAGCCCAAATATACTGGCATATTACCTATAGGAACTTAGGCCTACAGGGCAACTGTTCCCGTTGAATATAGTTACGTCGCGACGGCAGCGCAAAGTGCTATATCCGAGGGCTAGATGGGGACCCATGGTTCACATCATTGGGGGAAGGGGGTCATCTCAAAAGAGATGTCCCCAGGTCTACCCGGGTGCGAGAGATATGTCTTGTTTAATCTCACCTCCGGCATTCACAGACGCATAGACGGTGTGCGTTTGGGTCGGTCGGAGTCCGACATAATCACCTCCACCGGTTTCCGTGGGAATTTTGCGCACGATAAAAAAAAAAGATAAGCCTCAGAGAGGAAAGCCCGTCAAGGGCCTAGTCTATCAATGCTGGTATTCTGGCTGGGACAGGAGAGTGTGGTGTCAGCGAAAATATTTTACCACTCCATCTCATCCGACAAATGGCGACAGAGGATATTATACCGCAAAGGAAAGCTCGAAAATATTGACTGGCCAGCAGTAGTGTGTAAACAGTAGGCCATGGCCTCTCAACATTGGGAAAGCTTCTGTCCAGCAGTAGACTGCGATAGGCTTGATTTATTAGATGACAGGTAAGTGTGGTCTTGTTGAGGTTGGCCTCTCCAGTTTGCCTATTTATCTGCCAGGCTAAGGAACTGGATTTATAATTCTACTACAATTTAACTTTGAATTTTGTTGCGAATTGCACGACGGTTTAACTTTCTTGGTATAAATAAATAAAAACAAAATTAACGTTATTTAAATTTATTGAGTAATGGATGTCTCAATATACACATATTTAATTACACTAAATAAACAATTCTCTTACACAAGCAATAAATAGTTGGAATACCTAAAGAAACTTTATCATTATAAACAATCCAATATTTCTGCTTGTATTCAATAAATAGTACTTATATAGGTATCTTCAATTCCTTGTAACGTTCGATTATATATGTCTTTTTTGAAGCGACCACAGTCTGTTGTATGTAAAGCGTATGATAAAACGGCTGTCATATACATAGCATGTGCTCCTTAACTTTAATACAATGAAGAAAAGTCTCATTCATATTTCTTTATTCGCAGTTCATGCAAAACACTTTTTATGAAACTCGTATTTCTAGATTTTCACCAAGAATTCTTTAAAAAAATTCAAATCCAAGCTGAGCAAATTATATTGTATCTGATAGCGACAATGTTCGGAAAGAGTCCAATGGTCCATGTACCTACGGACAAATAATTTGTAAACTTACAACTATTGGCAGGTACAGTCAGAGCTCATAAGTGTATTAGCACATCAAGGCTCAAAATGGTTTAGCGTGCGGCCGGCGCGCTTATTTGTGTGTGTAATGTTACTATGCAATACGAGGCGACGCTGGCTTGTCTTAAAAGAAAAAGGTCACAAGTAGCGTTAGAATGTTGACGCTATAGTTGCGTAGGATTGCTACTGCACTTTTGAGTTCTACTGTACATTAAACTTGATATAACTGCTTGTGACAAACTGGCTAGTATTCTGGGGATGTGTACACATACGTTCAGTGTGCTGTGATCTGCTATAGGATAAATCGACCTATACTTAGAACAAAGTTCCAAGTGATTATGACACACACGCAAAAATAAATATGACGTTCAAACTTTAATATTCATCAATAGTCATATTAATATAAAGGTACCTGTATACCAGTCTGACCGTAACAGTTGTACGACCCACTCCTCTCACCCCGGTATGCGCGGTCTAGCGGGGGACCAGAATGATGAACAAAGAGAAAATATGAGCATGTCTTAGTCGAGAACGAGCGCAATGCTGTCGCAAACTTTGATAGATTAGATTTTCAACCCGCCCTAGGCACGGTACAGCTGTTACGGTCGGTCTATATTATATTTTCACAATTAACAATATTACAATAAGTAGAGAGAGTTATCAATTTAAAATTTAAATGCAGTGCTTACATAATAGAAAGAATTTATCGCGTGAGTATACGTTTTTTTATAAATATAATCAGTCCAATAGCCAACACAGACACGATAATCCATTGTTGAATACGGGCCTTCCGGAATGAGCGCTACAATGAAGGATCAGATTATTTTGTGAGAGTTACAACATACGCAAAAGGAAGGTTGGTGAACTTACAATGATTAAGATTAAGAGCAAGTCCAATTGCAATAATTTCGAGACGAGTATCTCGACGATAGACAAATGAATTTGATAAAGGCTAGAACTGTCTTTTATTGTTATCAGAGGCCTTAACAGCTCACCTCTTAATTATTATTTCAATATCACTTTACTTCCATAGTACCTATAATTTTAATTTAATTCGGTATACTGGTGTTATTTTGGTTGAAATGGCTCAAACTGTTACTGTACTGGATACACTTATTCGTTTAATTTTTTAGAATTTACTCACCAAATATCGATGAATGATAAAACGTCCTGAATCCGAATCACACTATGAAAGTAAAGAAAAATTGAAATAATATTACTTTGAGGACCACCTCACTACCACCCGGTAGGATGAATAGAAGGATAGAATGAGGTATGAACATGTTTGAAAAACTGATACTACATCTAGGTATTAAGTATATTAAGTATTAATAGTTAACAATAGTGTCTGTGGCGTTTTCGAGTAAACAGAGGATTAAATGTTTATTATGTATCACAACACAACAAAATATTAGGAAACATTAAGTTCACTATTTGATCTGTTTCACAGTATTAAATATGTTATTAACGAAAAAAAACTTCAATACATATACCATATTTTTGAAAACTTAAGATATCATGGTAGTGGTTTTTCGTGGTGGTTTTAGCCCTAAATCCCACCAACATAATAAATAGTTGGATATTTTAAATCTACATGATATATTGTAGGGATAATACAGGTTATTGAAACTTATAACACACTATGTATAATAACGCCTCTTTTTCTGTAAACTGTACTGCATGACTTTGGAAGTACTGATTATGATTACACAGTATTCTCTGTAACACAATTTTTATATAAAACGTGATAATTTTTGACAAACCGGGGTTAAATTGCAAATTATAAAATTAAAAGAAATTTATGCATAATTACAATAATAGCAAAATACAATGTCAAGTGTAGGTACAATGTCAAAACCAAGTGCTATCGCATTTTGAGTCAATATAAATCGTTATCGGAATTCATTGATAATATGAATAAATTCAAAATTAATCAATAAAGTACTCGTTTTACACAATGGTAGGTATGCCTTTTCACACAGTAGTTTAAAAAGTTTGGATTAAATTCAAAAATATTTTTAAAAAGTAAACTGAATCTATGATATCATTATTTTTAGTTCCCAAAGTAGGTCAAAATTTAAACAATCGAATTGAATGCAAATTTATAACTTTTAGATTTTTTTAATGTATTTCAAATAACTTTTGTTAAAAACCATACACGTGTAAACCTAACTTAGACCGAGATAAGTGCTATATTCTCTCGCACTCCATGCATTTCCACTACGCGCTAAAAGGCGTGATGTCACGCTTTTGTAGAGCGTTTTAGGGCGGCGTGAGAAATTAAATTTTTGAAATAAAATATGTATTAAGTATTATTGGGTTGAATCGGACGACCTTGTTATCCTTCCCATTATAGTACTTGGCCGATTTAAAAGTCCTTTCAGATTTGTAAACTGATATTTTCAGTAAGTAAAACAGATAAAATTCTTTTTAAGTGGATTTGAATTTGGATTGAGACTTATGCAGATGAAATCCCCGGGCTATACCTACTAGGAAAAACTGACTATTTTCAGTATTTTCAACTAAGTGAGGCAAAATATTTTTAATCACATACAAATATATATAAATATATAAGTTGGAGTAAATTTATAATATCAGAAGCGATGGTTATGGTGAGAACAGAAAGGTGGCTACCATGTACAAAACGAGGGAAACTTCGGGGTCACCAAACACGAATGAAAGATGTAGTCTTTCTATACGGTAAAATAGGGTAAATAGAAGCAAGGGATGAATATTGGTATGAATATGATCTATAGGTGAATAGGGTCAAAGCGTGAGATCAGGAGTGAATAGGAATACGAGGTCAATACAGAAAAATTCAATGTTTTAGTTTTTGTATATATAACTTTGGGTTTCTTTTACGAAATTTCAAATGACAAACCAAATATTTAATAAACTGTAGTCATTAATACTTTAAAATAATATAGTCACATTTAAAAGAAAATAACTGTATTCGCCGTTTAACCACGAACCATTTTGGATTTGTTTCTGTAGGGATTATAAAGTGTCACGTGTCATTATCGGGCACAATTACAAGATATTTGTTTCACGGTGGCTCAGGTAAAAACGGAAACCCTACCACATTATTTTTTACCATCGTAGCCTACTAAGCCTACTCTTAGTAGGCTACGGCTGTTAAAAATGCTTAAAAGGCGGCTATTTAATACTCGAAAGTAGATTTCTATCAGATGATTGTTTAAAAAGTTTTAAACTTGAAGAGGATGCACCGCTTAACTCACTCGTCATTCTATTTCACTCATTGATATGAAATTTACAAATCGTGGGACGGTTAAGATTTCAAAAGTTTATATTTTTGTATGGCGTGGTATTTGTATTATTTTATTTTATTGCATAAAACAAGTAAAGAATAAATTTAAAAACAAATTTGGAACAATAATGGAATCAATCAGTTTTATGGATTAACATTTTTAAGTAGCACAAAATATAATTTAACCATGGATCGATTGCGTAATGTCATTAGGTACCTATAGTCTATTTGTTTAGGTACTTAAAAAACGTAGACAATCTTAGCGTGTCTTTTTAATTAATATGTTTTGTGTATAAAAATACTTTTGAAGACTAAAAACCTGTGTCAAACCACTAGTAAGTCAGTTAGTTAGACCTGTTTATTTGTTTAACATATGTTTTTATAAAGTTGCCACAAGATTGTTTACCTTTATTTAAGTACCTAAACAAATGGAGTATACAATTATTTTACTCTCTAAACCGTGACCCGACTAACCCGTCTAAACCGACAGTTTAGAGACACAATTTAGAGATAGTAGGTATATCATCTTATCTGAATTCCGATCTAAATATTTTCATCAGTTATTATAAATAACAGCTGACAGTCCAACACATGGAAACATTTTTCCATAACCGTGGGAACGTTGTGATACAAAGTACTTTTGTCTTTTGAGATTTCAAATCAATTCGTCGATTTCTAATTCAAATATAATTCGAATATAATATGTTCCATCTCAACCGCTAAAGTTTCTCTGGTAGTTAAAATTAGTGGTATATATACCAATGAATAAGAAATAGACATTGTATACTACGTGTTCCGTTGTGTGAAGTCTAAACTACAAATTACAAGCAATAATTATACCTCTTGTACCAAAACCAATACTTCTGGTTTCAAATAAACGTCTTTGTTCGGACTGTTATGTATTTCTTGGGCGACGGACGAGTGCCAAGCGAATGTCAGCACTGTTGCCGGTACCAATCTAAGATCAATAAGGGTTTTATTCGCATCCTCGTCTAGGTTCAACTTGTGGCCCATCGGTGTGTTTAGAACGAAGGGTAGTCCGTTATGTTCCAGGTTGTCTTGAACGAAGTCGTGGATTTCGGTAAACCGTTCGTATACTGAGAATGTGCCCTGGTGAAGAAAAATGTATTAAAAATTGTTAAGAAAATATCTATATACCTACAAGGTGAATACCTATATCTTAGGCCATTCGTATTAAACCTCTGGTTCCGAAGCAGATATTCCTCTGTAGTCAGAGAAAGTGTGAGATGCCAGTCGGGATTGGAATCTTCTTTTGCGTTAGTCCTGGTCGCATCCAGGGCCCTTAATCAACTAGGGTGTCCAAGGTTCGCTTTCCGGGTATACCACTTCGCATGGCCTTGACTATTGGCTATTGGTAACTAAAATTATATGCAAACAAAAAACAAAGACTGAATGTCAAAAATATGAAACCAACCTGCAACAATATTCCGTCAGGAAACCGCACCCGTATAATGGCGAATTTATATTTCCGCATCTCCCTAATTTCGTCTTTTTCTCTCATCGCTTTAGTCCTCAACATCTGACTTCTCTCTATAGCTTCAGTCCTGAGAGCATATTATTATGTCAGTTCGATAAATAAACAAAATGAAAAAAAAGGTACAGTTAGCAACAAAAGTTACTGAACACTAACCTACGTACAAACGATTTTTACATTGAAATTTTACAACAAATAAATCAGATTGAATACCTAGATGAATAACGGTAGTACTTTTTAAGGAATCTAGATAAATTTTGGATACAGTGAATTTGGATGGATGTAGTGTGAAATGGATTGGATGCAGTGAGTAGTGGGTCACAGGCAAAAGGTAGACTACCATATTCACATTATAACATAACAAACTCATAAATTCACGCCTGTATCCCCGAAGGGGTAGGCAGAGGTGCTAGCATCCACATTTCGCCCGTTTATGTTTAGGTCATAATGTAATAGATGGCGAGCCTATTGCCATTAACCGGGCACTTATAAACCTGCGATAAATACACACAACTTCGAAAAACATCGAAAAGTCATTGGTGTGTGCCATGGAAGAACCTGGGATCGAACCCGAGACCTCGTCGCAGCAGTCCATTACCTATTCCACTAGGCTACGGCGGCATATTATGTTTACAAATATTTACACTGAACAGGAGTGAAACCCACGACAGCTGACGCTACAGAGAACATTGAATGCCCCTTTTATTATAGTAAGGCAAGAACCCAGCGAGCCACAGACAGAAATAAAAAAAAAGTAATCACCTCAATTGTTGCTCTCTCTTTATCTCTTCGGGCGACATAGCGAAGAACGACGCGGGTAGTTGCATTTTGTTTGCCGCCTGCGAAGGCAGTAGCACTTGCAGGTTTCTGTCCAATTCCAGCGGTATCGGCTCTGCAGAACGCAGTGCTTCGATTAACGCCTGGGGGATAACAAGTATATATAATAATAATATGATAATATTATATATTATAGTTGCTACCATCAACAGCGGGGGCAAGCGGGCCGTGAAAAAGCATCTGATGCAGCCGTCACGCTAAGCGCCACCATTGTAATACTCTACGTGTTTGTAATGGCGACCCTATTTCCTGAGTCTTTGCCTTAGCTTACCATCAGGCGGGGTGAAGTCAAATTGACGTGCCCTAAATTTGGGGAATAACAAGTATATTAATAAAACTGGTCAAGTGCAATTCGTTAGTTGTTACGGGTAGTTAGAGCACTCAAAAGTCCGACTAGTCTAACTATACAACTTCGATATCGTCAATTTGGTTGGGAAGGTCCGATGGTAGTTGTTTCACGGAATATATCGAAGTTCAGCCGCCTCTTGACTAGAAAGCCGACCCCAACTGGGTTGGGAATAGGCTCAGAGAATGGGGATGGTCAAGAGCCATGCGGTCTCGCGTCCGGAGGGTTCTATACCATACCATTCGGTTTTTTATGTCACTAAGGCAGCTCACGAGCACACGGCCCACCTGATGGAAAGTGTTCACCGTGGCCTATAGATGTTTGGAACACCAGGGATGTCACAATCGTGCTGCCAACCATATAGAGAAGAGGTGGTAAAGGGTGGGGGGAAAGAGGAGGGGGTGAGGGCAAGGGGGCGGGAAGGGGTAAGGTTAAGAGTCTCTGTACTTCCCACTGACAACATCTCCAGTGATAATAATAATTCATTGATTGTATCATGACATTGTGGCTAAGTAGCTTTTAAATCAATTAGTATGCCCAAGTGACAAAACATAGTGAACCTACTATTTATATATAAGATCTTTGTATACCTATGTTTTACAAATAAAGATATTCTGATTCTGATTCTGTGAGCTCTGGATACATTAAACAGGGAATTTTTACCGTCAAACTTTCTATAGAAGCCACATTTTCTATATGAAACACCAAGAAGTCTTCCTCTACTCCACTTGCGTTGACCAGCTTTTCCTGAATGAAGCCAGCGGCTGCAAGCAATTCCATCGCGCCTTCGATTGGCTGCACGCGTTCGCAGAATGCCCTAGAACATGTGAATTCTGTTAGATACATACATACATAATAATTTGTATGTATTACTACTATTGTTTATTTTATTAATAACAATAGCACTAGTGGCCACGTGCGCTCACTATATGGTAAACAATTAGTGGGTGAAGTAAGTGCATGTTTTATCTTAGTGCTTTCGTGCTTTGGAGGGCACGTTACAAGTCGGTTCCGACCGTCAATAGTCGTTAGATTGTGGTTGGACTCGTGTTTCAACTAGACTCTCTACCTGGGAGAAACACTGGTACTAGGGATCCGTGCTCCAACTGATAAATAGGTACAGTCAAGCAATTAAGAAAAATATGCTATTTATTAGAAACAATAAAATTTATATTAGCGCGTCTGATAAAAAAAATAGAAATTTTACTTTTCCTAACTATTATTATGGATAAATTATTTTTATTTATATACAGAATATTATAATATTATAATAATATTAACATTTATTATTGTTTTTTTTTCTATTAAATAATTGTTTAGCCAATTTGAATCATATAGGGAACTTAACTTAACTGCATCACTGTACAGTAAGGTCATCAGTTGGAGCACGGGACACTATTAGTATCCGTGCTTCACCCAGGTGGAGAACTTAGGTGAAGCATAGGTCCGATTACTCGGAGGAAGATGGAGGTGTATATGAGTGACTTGCACTACTAAGTCAGTAGTATTATCACTAACCACAACACAGGCTGGTAGGTCAGACGGCCGTCAACCCAAATATACCCAAAAAAATATGATAGTAAAAGTTTCAACAGAGCAGCTGATATGTAAACTTGAGTACTAACTTACCTATTACTCATGCGAATTTTCTGATATTTTTCTTCTTCAGGGTAGGTGATAATATTTTCTAGATACTTGCAGAGCGTTTCCACACATGTCTCAACCTGAAAGTTTAAATAATAACTACATATTATAGTTGCTACCATTAACAGCGGGGGCAAGCGGGTCGTGAAAAAGCATCTGATGAGGCCGTCAAGCTAAGCGCCACCATTGTAATACTCTACGTGTTTGTAATGGCGACCCTCTTTCCTGAGCCTTTGCCTTAGCTTACCATCAGGCGGAGTGAAGTCAAATTGACGTGCCCTAAATTTCATTAAAAAAACCCACGACAGTAGCCAGAAAAACAGAAGATAAAATTTATTTTATATTTTCAGTTTCGAAAATGACGAACTTCCACATAAACGTTCATCCCTTATTTCACCTCCTTAGTTGCTACTACGGAGTTGAAATAAGGGATGAATAATCAGTTCGTTTGAGAGGAGGAATACAGGTGTATTCCTAAAATCCTTTATTACATGATGAAGCTGTCAAGTAGTTAGGACAAGTAATTTTAAATGTATAAATTATTAACAAACCTTTTCCCTGTTACCATTACAAGACTGTATGATAAGACAGGCAGTGAGACCTCTCTCCTCCTCGAGCTGCTCGTACAAGAACGTCTTGATATTTCTCTTCCACTCCTCCCGCGGCAAGATATCATTGCTGATAAGTGGGCATCTGGAGAAGAACAGGAAAAAATTACTGTCAAAATTATAGATAATTGTAATTAGCTTTGGTAAACGGACATGTACATTGTCAAGACTTCGCAATAACGCATTTTGAAAAGTTTTGTTAGTGTCAAAAAAGCAGGGCCGAATTCGGCAGGACGTAAACTATAAATCGAAGACTACATGGACAAAGTCGCGCACACAGCCAGTTTAAAAAAAAATTAGGGCCTACGGGCCATTCTTTTATAATCAAGACGATTTACTAGTTGCGCTAGCTAGCGATGGTGTATTCAGAAAGAGCTCAGCATTTCAAATTTGATTGAATTTCAAAATAGTTTTTACCTTATTGACATAATTAAATTTGTGGAAAATTAATATCAATCTAGGAGACTTATTTTATAATGTAGAGGTTATTTCTTATGGGGTCAAAACTAGCGAAGATAGTCGTACGTAATAAATTAATGATGCCTAATCAATAAATTGTAAACCTGTTTTGCAATCATGGTCATGGTAAGACCATGGCCGCTAAGAAGCAACAACAATAAAAAAAACCAGCAAACATATATTATGTAACATTCGCGACCTTAACCAATAAATGCAAAATAATACATATACGCTAAGCTAGAGGACTGCTAGAGCACTGGGGAGCTGCATAAAGGTCAAGACAATTAATATTTATAAAAATAAAAAATCAATTAAAAAAACAAACACAGATGAGAAGGTTGAGGTTAGTAGAATTTTAACAATTTGTTAATGTCAGGTTTCAATAAGCAGTCGCAACTCAATTGGATAAATAATCTGCGAGCTATCGTTGTAATCTGATTAACAGTTCTATTCTAAATTTATATTTCAATAATAAAAGATCAAACTATTACTTGAAGTAAACTCCTGAAGCCGCATAGTTCTTGGGCAGATCAACTTCTGTCTCCCGTTTCTCGTTTGTGGACGGAGTTGATTGAGAAGCGACCGCCTTCTCATTGGCTTTCTCATTTTCTAGTTCTTTTTTAACTTGCGCCTGTAAAGGAGAAATTACAATGTCTACTTATTACAACAGACGCGACGGTATATGCCGTACCACTTGTGTAGTCCGACTGGGAAGTACATTCGCCCTACAGAATATTGTGGCTAATAATAAACATGTGTGGTATTTCTGGCAGGGAGTAGGGTAGCCAGAGTTCACTATGAGAAATTTTGAGGTGTCAGCGGGAAGAGCAATGTATCCTACAATGTAGGATACACTCTAACCATTACACCACCTGCTCTCATCTCTTCGAGAAACCATTGCGCGGTTTAAGGGTCGGCACTTCCCCATCTCTCTCTAAAGAAGGCATTTGAAGGTTTCTGAAGCGTCGGCAGCACCAGTGTGACGCCCCTGGTGTTGCAAACCGTCATTGGCTATGATAACCACGTTTCATCAGGCCATCAGGATGGTGTAAAAAAAGCGTAAAACAAATAGTAAGTTGTCCAGATTATACGAAATGTCATCATTCTAGCGATTTTTCAGGAACTACAAGCTTCGTGGAGTAGTCCATTTATTATATGATAAGTTTTTCTCAAAAGTGACTGCTGTCTGACCTAACCCTCAGCGAAAAAGTTAGTTAAGGTATCTGTATGTACCTGAACCCTGGATGGCACCCTTGAATGAATAGTAATAGGCTGCCCATGTGCAATTGTTCTATTGGTTTTATAATGTACAACAAATACATAAACAGCTATCACGAATATGTTTACCATTACAAACGTGATTATGAAAGACATTAGTACTCACACTTTTTGTATTATACGAAGCAAACTGACTAATTATATTTAGCTTTTGGATACCTAGACTAAAATCATGGAAAACAAAAAACACGTGGAAGCGTGATGTAGTTGGTGCACGCGTGTCATTGGTGTGCGTATTTAAATTCGGCAATGTGAACTTCTTGTAAGAATACGTCTAAACTTTTTCGTAAATGTTCTAGCCTGTTCGATCTAAAGTATGAAACGTCATAAATATTTTTTATGTGTTAGTTTGGCGACATCGGTTCCGCTACTGAAACTATCGTGTCTCATTTCTACTGTTTTTTTTTCTGTTCTGAGACTAAAATAGTATGAATGTATGGCAGGCGCATGCACACACTGCATACCTTGTCCAAATTTTATAAATATATTTGTACCTTAATTTATGTAAGTACATTGTTTTAGAATTTATAATTGTATCTCATGTGTAAGTAAAGATATGGATGCACGCCCTTGATGTATCGTATATGAAACTCACTCGTTTTAAGTCAATATCTGAGTTCACTACTATGGTAGGGACTTTAGGACCTATTCATAGTCAATCTTGGATTTATAGCTTCATGCAAATGTGACTATACCTTACCAGATGATAAGTTAAAGTCTATTCATTAAAAGATTGTTAAAATATTTACTTTTATTAACCTCGTCAATGAAGAAGATGAGGACATATTGTAACTTTATTTATTAGTTCAATAAATTATTATCCGTAAATGTCCCACACTTCTCTATTAGGTCAATCATAGTTTTGTGTACTAGATACAGATTTGTCGCGATTTTCACGTTCATAAGTTGGATAATATTATATTTTTATAGTGAATATTGATTAAATATTTTACCGGCGATAAAACTGTCAGTTTGCTTCGCATAATAACTGTCAATATCAAGTGAATTTATGGTACGATAATATTTTTAATTAATTAAAAAATCTGGTCTATGAAAAATTTATCTATGAAGTTATCTATAGTTTATTTATGACTTTGTCTTTATTATTTATATCAATTTATATTTACTCCGTAAATTACCTGCATCCTGATAGGTGGTAAAATTTCAATTGCATTCAACTAGATGGTAAAAAGCTAAGATGCAGTCCAGAAAACATGGGCCCCTTTCAAGATGTTGCTGATTTTTAAAAGGTGGTCTTTAACTTGATGAGCAACCCTCGCATTGTAAGAAGAGGGAAAAAATTGCGCGGCATTCCAGTTCTTTAGCGTGCGACAGAGGAAGGAAGCCTCGAAACAGGATTGTAAGAGATGGTATCATTTCCACTGGGCTAGCACAAGTTGTTCTGGACAGGAAGGGTGGGATCAGAAAGATCTCCAGAGTTGTGTAGAGGAGGTAGAATTAAGACAGAGATGCATGGTATCTGTGCAACTGCAGAGGTTCCAAAGTGTTAGTATCCTCAGGACTACCAATGATATAAACTGCACACTGTTGCAATTTGTCGACTGTGTCTAACAGGTAAGCTAGTTGAGAGTGTGAGCTATTACGGAGCTAAGATCATTTCAGGCAAGAGCGAACTATATCTTATGTCCAATAATAAAGAAAACAGTATAATGACTGTCGAACCCACACAAATGCTGGCAGACCACCTGGATTGCGGAAATCACAATCTTATAAAAATACGCCACTGTTATACCTACTAGCTGTTAATTTTCTAAATAATCATTATCAATTTTATAACAATGATATAAATAAATAAGTGGTGTGATGTATGTACAGTAAACCAACCTCTTGTTGTAAGTTGCCATTCTTTGGCAAGGTACAAATCCAAGACGAGATAAAAAGATATGTTCCGATCTACTACCTGATCTTGTGGGGGTCGGACACATGGAGACAAATTTACTGATGAGGCTAACATGATTCTAAGTATTTGAAAAACTTGACATTGGTCAATGCTTCGTCGGAATTCCAACACACTATCTTTCTCTTACAGGTGGAACGCTCTAACCGCTAAGCCACGAAGCCTCATCTGACTCATTCGAAATGCTTTTTCCCTATAAACTATCTAAATTTAGTATGAACTGTCAGTTTTCAATTTGAGTTGATAATTTTAAAAAGCAAATAGTGTTGCTTTTCAAAATTTTCTGTTCAATTTATTCATTTGTAATTCTTCCAAGTGCAATAAAACTTTGTATTCTTAGGTGCTGTAAATAAATAGCTTACCTGTATGGCTGCAAGTGAGGTATTGAATGTTGGATTTTCCCTCTTTAGTGAAAGTCTTGATAATGCTGCTTCGGCTGCATGCTTACTGACCTCCGACAAGCCTGTTCTTTTAACCAGAGGCTCCTGTTTTGCCGAGTCAAGTGAACTCTGGCTACTAGGAGCAGGTTCACTCAGTTTGTGGCCACGTCCAGCTAACTTGAACTTTGTGTCCACCTTTTTCTTTTGAAAGAATTTCTTTATTTTGTCAGCCATGGTTACTTTATATGGATTTAAATTCTTGGGGTGTGCTCCTTCGGTAGTTTTAGTTTTGATACTGACTCTTTAAGTTGCTCAATTGTAGCCGAGGTAGCTGCAAAAAATAATTATATTGTATTTAGGCTTTAAATTGAAACCTTTTTTTGGTTGGTTGGTATATTATTACGATTACATTATTCAGTTCTCAAATTGAAATTCAAGCTTTCAATTAATTAAATTAGAGTTCACATAGTTAGTGATAAGTAGTATTGATATATTAGGTGTTGTACATCTGTCCTCTCACTCAATCTGCCCCTGCGGCACAAAGGCCGCCCGCAGTATCTTCCAACACTCCCTGCTTCTCCCCAACCTGTGGCAGCGAGGGCCAGTGGCCTATCTCGTATTGTCGACCACCACACGTACCAAAAAGCCGAAGTAGTCTAGGAAAGTCACAGAATGGACACCCTGAGACCACACTAGTTCTCATTAGCCTCTTAATATTTAAAAAAGTCAACAGACTGTTTTTATTATGTGTACTAGATTCTATTGTGTACAATGGGCTAAAATTATGACAAATATTTACTCTTCTCTCCTTGCCTTGTTGATTCTTAGTTTTTTAATATAGATACTAAAACTACTTTCATGATTCAAATCTCAGAATTTAATTGACAGTAAATTATTTATATTACAGTGAGTAAAAAACAAAACAAATAAAAGAATGATGCTCATAATGAGTGTTAGGACTATATTTAGTCCTAACCCTAACTATTGTTAGGAGTTATGGTTGAAGCCATATTAGTAAGTAATTAGAGACTAACTCATTTTTAAATTCGGTGACACAGCAATGAAGGAGTCTGTGCATCTATTTCTGCTAGTAATATTTAGGGATATTGATGTGAAGGTAGCTTCAACACAACACAAGCACCGTAAAGAAAAAAGAGTAAATACTCTTTTCTTATATCAAAATTATAAAACATATGGTGCCCAATAAGGGTATCAAAAATTTTTGCAAATACAAGGACACATTCTTACATTAAAGCATCTTACGTAAACAATGAGATATACCTGCAATAACACAATCTACTAATGCAATGATAATGACTCACCAGGTTTCATAAACCGCTCAGATATTCGTTTACCGTACACACGCCACGAAATGAAAATCAATAACAAAGTAAACAATAGTATCAGGCTAAAAGTCTTCAGAAGAAGAAATTGAAACTCGTTGAAATAGAGAACTTCAGATAACTCTTCGTAGATTGTTAGCTCTGAGAAATTGACTATAGATTTGGGAAAATTATCAATCGGCAGCGACGAAATGCACGAATCGAAAAAATCTTTCGCAAAAGACAAAGTATCCCCGATCTGAAGATACAGTGCCTCGTAAAGGGTGGAATTAAAAACAGCGTTGTCGAATAACGACATTACACATAAAATTCAGGAATTTAAGATCAAATAATTTGAAAAATAAAATAGATCATGCTGAAATCTGTGAAGCGAATTGCACGAACCGCACGTCACTTTGACAGTTGGTTAACTCGCAGGCTCGCAGGCTTTGCAGACATTCTCTATGAAATTAATGAATGATACACATAAACTCGGCTAACTTTAGCACTTTACATATTTTGAATTAAACTGCCTACTTATAAATGTTTACTCCATCACCTTTATATTTAATGCACGATATTATTTTATAACATAAGCATTGCCAAAAGTAATGAGATAGGATCGAAACTGTTATAAATATAATGCACAGAAGGTACAAAGACATTATTATCTTTGGTACAATAATTCAAGGAAGGAGTCCGAGTAGGTTGGTTTAACAAGTCACCTTATCGACATTATTTTAGATTAAATAGTAATAAGATTTTTATTAAACCAAATTGTAATTATTATTTTGCTACTTGAATTGAAAATGTTATGATAAAAACTTAGTTGCCGCCGGCGTGATTCATGAATTTCTTGGACAGGAAACGCTCCTACTTCCGCTCAGGGCCAGGGTTCGAGACTCGGGGTGCCCACTGGGAAATATTATATAGTAATGACCTGTAATAAGCTGTCTCTACTAAGTTGCAATCTGCATCCTAGTTTGGGAGAGAGCAGTCTATGTTTTATGTGTTGCGTAGGTACATAGATAAGTACCACTCTTATGAGTATAAGTAAGATGTCTATGTATGTTTTATAAATTGTTCTAAAGGTTACATGTTTGTGAAAATAAAGAATATTTAAAGCCTTGTTAGGCTAGGCTCTTCATTCTACTATAAATAACTTTGGTATGGGCAATTTTATTAATTTGAATTCGTAGTTCGTAAGAGAGAAACCGTCGTCATTGGGTAGTACTTATTGTAAGTACTTTTCTATCTCGGAGTAAATTTGTTCTTGGAGATGCCCATCTAAGGCATACAGTACCATTCGCTGATACTTAGATACTTACTTCATGCAGGTACCATGAGCTGTTATAAAGTCAATATATACCTAATATGCTGTCATAATACCCCAACTACTTTTGTACCTAATGCTATATTATCTTAATGAGATTACAAAGTTATTTATATAGTACCTATGACAGCCGTTCTAATTTTGACCAGTTTTAAGAGCTCATGGTAGGCCTGTGACCTTCTTAACCTGTTAAAATTCGAATGTTCATAGCGCCTCCGAAACAAATGCGAATGGCCTATGGTTTTCAGAGCTGTGTGGTGAACTGAGGTTTCGAAAAACTCAATCACCCACTCTATGGTCTTGGAGAACGATTTTCCGACGACGAACAGTCCTTGGAGCAATTTTTTTCTTACAAGAAGAACATTACTTTTACAGGCTAGTGAAAAAATAATTTTCAGGAATAATAAATGCCTTGATACGTTGTAAAATGTTTGCTGAAGAAATTGAGATTTGGTAGTATGGATTTCACCATCGCATCTCGACTTAATGGCATTGGGGAGTACATTAGTGGATGATTGTTCTATTAGATCGAAATATAGAACGACCTCTTTAGTATATCTGTAGATCTCCTATTTAAGTCCGTTAATAACTGGAAATATTTCATTCCACGGTTCAGTACATGACTCTAAAGCTGAATTATCAGCATTCTCAACGCTCCACAGTTTGCTCTTTGAAGCCCGATCTTCACTTTCTGTTTTCCCCCTGTTTTACAGAAATAAGCTACACCGCATAAAAACGATTATCATGAGCTTTTTTAGCAGAAAATAGTTTGGCATACGCTCATTCATCATACATTCATAACGCATAATTTTGTTAGTCAGAATCAGCTTTAGACCTTTCATGATCATAATAAACAATTTCACATCTATATTCTCCAAAAATCTGAATAACCGTCTTATTAATAATTAAATACCTAATATAAGATAGTTATAGATATAGATAGATAGATAGATAGTTAGATAGATAGCTAGATAGATAGATAGATAGATAGAATTAGATTTTTTAATGCAGTGCGTTGATAGTTGCTAAGGTAGTAGTCTGTGGTAGTAGTAGGTATTTGTCAGTAGTTATTTTGCCGTTATTGTTATTCGTAGTTTGTGGTCGGTTGTTAAATAGTTATAGGAGGTACATTTAAATATGCAAAATTCTGAAAGTTGTAATTTCAAAGTATTTAAATCAAGCAGATAGGTACGTAAAAATATTAAGTCTTATGTGAGACGAGACGGAACAACAAATATAATTGTAAGGTATGATTATCATGAGGACGAGGCGGCGGGCATCAGCTATTTCCTATCTTCATTTTATACTATGCGGAAGGAACGTAATGTATTTGGCACAAATCCTTTCGCAGAATTCTAATTCTGCATTCTGCGAAAGGATTTGTGCCATATACAATTCTACCATAATAAGAGTACGCTGTTGCTAATTCAGATATATACCTACCTAACCATAATACCAAATTGTACGTGGAAAATGTTCTATATTCTATGTTATACTGAATAAATTTCGTAGGATAATTAGGTTCCTGTCAGATAGAAAAACACGTCTTTGTTTGGTATGTCGGCTCTTCCAGGAGCAACTTCTATCACTGTCCTCTCAACCCCAGGAAGAATTTCTGTCTCAAAGACTCACTTATTGTTTAGAAGGTAGGGCCTCTAGAAGAATTGTTAGAACCAATAGGTAATAGAACCCGTATAACCACGTTACCAACTGCAAAATATTTATAGTATTGAAGTGGTAATTTTCCTTTAAAGGAACTAACAAACAAATGAAAATAATTTTCATTACGGAAAGTTTACTAAATGCAATTTTATAGTGGCAACTCTGAAAAGCTGTTAAAACCATTATACTGGCATTTAACGGCGCAAGTAACGGCTTTGGGAATATCATAAGATAATTTGACGTCATTTATTGCGTCGTGAATTGTTTTAATGGACTTTTTAATTGGAGGGGAACACTTATTGATTAATCTTTAAGGGCACAGATTAGACAGTTAATAAATATCATGATCAATATCGTGATTAGAATCGCGTTTTTTTGCACATCAACTATATATTGCTGTTCGTTAGTCTCGCTAAAACTCGAGAACGTCTGGACCGATTTGGCTAATTCTGGTCTTGAATTATTTGTGGAAGTCCAGAGAAGGTTTAAAAGGTGAATAAATATGAAAATGCTCAACAGCGGGAACGGGATTAGAAGTTCACGCGGGTGGAGCTGCGGGCAACAGCTAGTCAATAAATATAATTCTACCCGTATGATCTGTTTTTTGAGCGGATGCGTGCGGAGCGTGATATTGCGCAGATTTATTAATTAAAACTTGATTCGTGATACCTAACTACCTACCCTATACCTACTCTTTGTAAAATAAAAACCTAAATTAATATAAAATATTATCCGAACGCAATTCCAAAATGTGCAAATCCTATAATCGAATACGTTATCTTGTACTATCCATAAACGCTTTGCATTTTATGACTATACGTAAAAAGCTAGGGATATTCGCGATAACCTACAGTCTGTGTCTGCAAACATTATACACCCTGTATGTGTAAGCTAGGGGAGATAGTAGTTTAATGTCGGGAGATATGAAACCGTAATGCGGTGCCAGTTTACGACTTTATGCGAGGTAAACGTTCTCGAAATAAAGAAGAAAGTTAGAATATTTGTTCTTTTCTATCTTCTTTACTTTTATAGGTACATACATCTGTAAAGTTGTTGTGTCTGTAGACTGAAGATATTTAAAAAATCATTTTGGTTTTCTTTATGTATTGACGATACAGAACACAAAAATATTTGCCAGTTTGTCTCTTTGTCTGTTTGGCGGCGATTGACGGAAAATTTACTGTCCGTAGAAAAGGCTTGGTAAGAGTTAAAATCTTACGTTTATTTGATCGCAATTAGTTGAGTAGAATCAGGGACAGAAGTAAGATGGGAGAATCCGAGAATACAGAAATAGGGAAAACCAGAACACGTGCAAAGGGTGAAAATGGAAAACGGGAACTGCGAAAATAACGGAAAATGGGAAAGTGGGGAAATGAGAAAAGAGTGGAAAGGGAGAAGGAGTAGAATCGAGTGAAGGGCCGAGAAGAGAATGGAGTACAGTTGAATAGAGCGCTAAAATTTATAATACTCTCCGAAAGCCGCGCTATGCCCGCGTGGATGCACCACAGGGCATAGCGCGGGCAACTGAACAGCATAAAGCACTAACAACTCTACAAGGAAGTTATAAAATACAAATAAATTATGTTATAAATTAGGAAATCTTGTCCTCTGCCATAGTAAGAATAATGCAAGTCAGCACGATCCATTATAGGACGTGCTAAACAGAGCAACTCCACTCCACTACTATTGGAAAATCTTAGTATGTAAGAGCTGTTATTTTATATTTGAGATATTCCTTTCTATTCCATTGCTCCATGCATCTATCAGATCGGTAAAACCCAACTATGGTATTTTATATTCCGCAATAAGCGAATACTTTTACTGTAAATTGAGTAGTTATACCTATAACTTAAATAAGGTAGTTATCTGTACTGAATCTAAAGGCACCTAAATAAAATCGAATTGACCACGTTAGGCCACGGCAACTTAACGTCCGAGAGATTCAGTGCCCGTAGCACGAAAAAACTATCGAGTTCATACTGTAAAGGTTTCGAGAGAGTGGAGCGTTATTGCTACTGGCCGGCACACACAGGTTTACAGTAGGCAGGCTACCTACCATCGATAGTTTTTCGTAGTAAAGACAGAGGTCTCCCCCGACCCGCAGAGCCCTGGAGGTTCAGAGTCGATATAGACGTCGGAGGTGCTGAATGAGCTCCACCTGTTAATAGTGGACCGACCTGACAGGTGGACCTGCCTGTCATCCTAGCTGAAGCAGCCGGGGAGAATATTAAGACATCTTGGTTTCCACACCTGGGGGCCAAGCAGGAGATGGCCCCGAGTGAGCCGGAGAGCGAGGAAAATGCTTTATGGGCAACCTTACAGCCTAACCTCTGAAGATCCAAGACTCTACGGCATGCGGTTTTAGTCAGTTCGAGTCCAACATGTACCACCCCTCTCTGAGGGGATTTCAGCACGAAAATAAAGGGTGCGGCAACTTACTTGGTGGGACTATCAAAGGAGCCATTTGTCCCTATAATGTGCATTATAATGTACCGACCACATTCCATGCAAACACTTGCGATAGCTGTCAATTTCAATAAAACACTTATCCTCTTTCCTGCAGCCTTGGACCAATATTGCAATCAATTGAATTGGAATATATTGTACCTTGACTGTAACAGTATACAAGGTCAAACGTAGGGCTTAGAAATAAGACTGATTCTTTGATCAACTAAATGATTTTGCGTGTGAGCGCTGATGCTGAGTGCGAGTCTCATCGAATGGTAATGAATAAGTTTTCATAGATTTTTACCCACCTGATTACTACAGGTGAATCTCAGCCTCTTGGCTAAGTCCTAAAGGAAACCTAAATCTACACATGCCTTAGAGGCTATAGACAGCTCCCTAAAAAAGAATGAACTGCTACAGTTCTGTTCTGAAAATTCCAGTCAAATTTAATCAGTAGCGAAGCAAGATTTTATACCCGATATGTAGCTGCAACTCCAAACTGTATCTCCCCGATTTTGTTATTATTAGTTATTTTTACTTCCGTCCCCACGGAAGCAATTTTAAAGACACATTCATGTTAAAAATTTACGATATTAAGGTAGCCATAGACGATACGATACGTCCAAATGGAGTGGACATCTTCCAAAATCGTTTCGTGAATGTGATAAATGTATGCCAATAAACTAGACGTCTTCCAGCGTTGGATTTTCAAACGTATTGAAATCCATGCATTCAATCCAAATGGACGTTCGTTCGTTCCCACCTCCTTCTCGTGGCCCTACCAACCTCTTGGTTATAACGGACCGAATCTTGGGCGATGCGCGCCCTACTGGCGTCTGCTTTCTTTCGGGCGCGAATTAAATTCATAAGTCCAACTATCGATATTTTCAGTAACGTTTAAAACGTCACCACAAGTGCACCATACCTTAGATATTGTATCTAAAAAAATATACTGCTGGCACAACAGATCAGAATGATACCTGCACTCAATAGCTTTATTTATACTCTTAAGAGACAGACCAACCACACGATTCAACTGATTTAACCATATATAGAAAGATCTGCTGCGGAAAGGGACGTTAAGATACCTTTGCATGTGTTCGCCTAATTTTCAGTTCTGTAGCCTTAGCACAAAATACTATCGAATTCGTAATGTAAAGGTATTGACAGAACGGAGCATTGCGATTGGCGGGGTACACACGCACACAGGTTCACAAGAGGCAGACTGCCAATCACAATGCTCCGTTCTCTCGAAACCTTTACATTACGAATTCGATAGGAGTCCATGCTAGTGGTACTGTATCATTGTTATAGACACATTTGCATGAGATTTTCCTTTACCATCAACATGTACACCGATTCAACTCGATCTAAACGGTTCAGGTCGTCCTACATTCGCATGATATATCACATAACAAAGAACTGGGGAGGGGTGCTGTAGGACTTCAGTGTTTTGACAGTGGAATGCTTTACATAACTACACGTTTTTCTCATTCTTACTGTACAAGAAAGTATCGCTTTTGACACCTACTTGTAGTTACTAGTTGCAGTATCTTATTTATGTTAGTTTCGCAAAAAAAGTGATAGATTACCTATAGTCACCGTCATTTTTATTAACTGAATCTTTCTCTATGATACGGGTAATAAATTTTATGAAGGCTTTATCTATTATTACATGTGATTGTAAATATAAATGTAAATTGAGCCCTTCATGAATAATTCCAGTATTGTTCTACCCGCTCGGAGATAAAAGAGTGATATTATGATAAAATATTTCACGTACTTATGCAATAGAAACATCTGTTTTATCTGCGCGAGACTAAAGCCTGGATAAGATCCCTTATCTATGACATTAACAAGGTTATGTGAAAATAGAAGATATCATTTTAATTTGGAAATAGGAAGTAGCATCGTGCCTCATAACCTTTTTATATTTTTTCCTGGATATTAAGGTTAGGTACTTTAGTAGCAATATAAATCAATGTCCATGGACTTTTGCCTTATTGTCCATATACGATAATATCATTGTCGTTGTCATTGATACATATTCTCGCCTGTAAATCCCCAAAGAGGTAAGCAGAGATGTATTAACACAATTCCCACATGTTGCCAATTATTTTATCAGTTGTTTAGTCTATTACATGATAGGGAGCGAGCCTATTGACATTGATCGGACATTAAAATACGGTGTAGTTAATTGACATGGTAAAATACTTATATAGCAAAATTTTACTCAAATTTGTCTCTAGTAAGTTGTTTTCACTAAATGCAAAAATCGTCCGATTCCTCAATATTACCGGTTTCTTCCCAACTGTCCTTAGATACTTATATTTTATACCTTTTGTTAGTAGACCTAAAAATGATTGTATAATTAAAGCAAAGAGGATACTGCTCGTTATTCAGTTTTAGCCTACAGGCTATAGTAATATATAGCTTATATTTAGGTATAGGCAAAAACAAAACATTAAAAAACAAAACATAGGTACTTAACAAACCTTCGTAGGTATTAAAACTTGATAACATGGTTTTAATCCCCTCAATATCGCTCTCTTTGCGTCACACATGTAGAAAATTATACGGGTGTAATCATAAACAGAATATAATATTGCATGCAGATACAGGGATCTTAAATTATTAAGATGAATATTTGACGACGCAAACGTACACAGGCTCAGTGCTCAGTTGCGTACGTAGACCGCGTGGGCACAGATGCTCTACGATATCATACCCGCCAATCACACCATTATAGACTAATTTTTCAATAGAAATAAATAATACACAGTGGCGGAACGGTCAAAATAACTACCACTTAACTGTTTCCGTACAGTAGTCGCCGCCATTTTTGTTACATGACGTACGTTCGATATTATTTTTAAATTTTGCCGCGAAAGCAATCTAATGGCATCAACGATTGGTGCGGGTCGTGGCATATTCAGCCAGTGATTTTTTGTGGACAGTTTGAAAATAAAGTTATAGGGACAGACAAAGTGGATCCATTTGTGAAAAGAAAAATGAAAGTTTTCAAGAAGAAAATGCGTTTTTCGATAGCTTCTAGCTATTTGTAGACTTTTTTATTGTAATAAAAATTTAGCATTTTTTAGATTATTACAAAAGTTTCTACAAGCTACTAACGTATATTATTGTTTTGGATTATCACAGGTAATTATTTACATATTATATTTCAACTTTCTCTATTAGTTTTAATTGGAATTTGCTTGATATACCTACCTATGTAAAGGTAATGCTCTTTCGAAGCGTTTTGAAAATAATATTAGCAACCAAAATTATTAATACTCTAATCTTTCTCATATCCGAGCTAAGTTAGATGGCTTGTGTTAGGAGTGAATTCATGTCGGAAATGTTATGGTCAGTATAGACCCTGGGATCTCTCAATTGTAAGGTCGACTCCTTAACCGCTTTGCTACCGACGCTCTAAGCACCTTCTATATATATTATGTACCTATCTGTAGTTTTGTCTGTGTGTTCTTAATTTTTACGTTGCTTACATACGTATTAAGCTTACATTTTCATAAAATTACAAAATCAACGATAAGAAATTATATGCAATGGTTATAACATTTATTGATAGAAGCTTACGCGAATGTTTGACGGATTTTGTTACGATATTGACTATGTCCGTATTGTAAAACCGCGGTAGCCTAGTGGTATGGGTAATGGACTGCTGAGACGAGGTCTCGAGTTCGATCCCAGGTTTACCATGGCACACACCAATGACTTTTCGATGCTTTTCGAAGTTATGTGTGTATTTATCGCAGGTTTATAAGTGCCTCGGAGAGCACGTTAAGCCGTCGGTCCCGGTTGCCATACAAACATCTATGGCAGTCGTTACGGGTAGTTGGAGCCCTCAAAAGTCCAACCAGCCTAACTTGGAACTTCGATATCGCCATTGGTCATTAGATCATTGGTTGTGGAGGTCAGATGGCAGTCGCTTCACGGAAAATATCGAAGTTCAGCCGCATCACAGTTAGACTGGAAAGCCGACCCCAACTGAGTTGGGAAAAAGGTTCAGGGAATGATGATTGACTATGTCTGCTGGAAAGTACCTACCTGAAATATCGGGATCAGTGTAAATATAATAAATAGGCTCAAGCGCAGAGTATCATCCCGGGGTCAGACGGCAATCGTTGTCACCAAACCATATAATCAAAAAAAGAAAAAAGAGTGGCGCCCCTGTGCATCGAGGTGAAAGTTTTTTATGCAACAAGGATCGAAGCAAAGGTGATAATGACTGGCCACTTACCCAGTCACCTGACAGTAAAGATTCCCGACTAGTTGCTTGCTATTAGCCACATCCGCTGGAAGTAATGAACAGGGGCGATCTATTCTTAGCATCTCACCGTGTAGCCTAGCTAGGTACACGGCCGCGTCAGCCTAGACTTGAGGGAGACGTTGAAATTGTTCAAAAATATTTGGATAAACGTTATAAGTAATTTGGACAAATTAATGACGAAAAAAACAAGCGGGGTTGTCTTTGGGAACTGCTGATAGAAGTAAAAAACTAAGTAACTTGTGAATAGTATCGTTGTGACGTTTGAATGGGTCAGAATGTTCAGCCCTTTCTGCCATACGGTGACGGCCCAAAAGGTGACACAAAAAGTGTTCAACGATCTCAAAGTAGTTTTTCATTGAAAAGTTGAGGAATAAAGACATGCTGCCGACCGTATAGAGGGGAGGAGGAAGGGGAGGGGGGAGGGGTGAAGGGTAAGAGAGTCTTCTGTCAGTGCAAAAGACAAAGCAGCGCTGGAAACACAACGCAAAGTGTTTATTGGTCGCAATATTCTGTATGTGTGTATTAATTAGTAAATGAGTTAATGAATTTTGACACTTATGCAACGTCATTGGACTAAACAGAACTAAAGCGGTTTTTAGACTAGTTTATAGTAAGTTTAGTTGCAGTTGAATGGGCGTTAATGTTTAATAATATATTCGTATCATGTCATGCGTCATTCTACTATACCTTGGAATCATTTTGTTCTCCCTGAAGACGAAACAATATTTGTACGTCTGACGAGTAAATGATTAGATCTAGTTAACTCATTGTATTTCTGGTGTGTCCTAGGGAACCGTATGATCCCTAAATGGGGAAGTATTTGTAGTTGTTTATATACGTAATCATTTTCAATTTCAATATTGACTAATACTTCCCTGAGGTATACCCTAGTATGTACGGGTTTCATGCTAAGAAACTTATAACAGTAATATCTGCATTTTTCCTGTACTTCTAAGATTAAAAGTGACCTTTTTTATCGTGCGCAAAATCCCCACGGATACCACCTCCACCAAAACCGATGGAGGTGATTATGTCGGACTCGAACCGACCAAAACGCACGCCGTCCATGGGTCCTTGATTTTCGGCGGTGAGATTATACAAGACATATCCCTCGCACCCCGGCATACCCGGGGACATCTCTGTTGAGATAGCCCTCTTCCCTCTATGTGGGGACCATGGTGTCCCCATCTAGCCCCTGGGAAGATTAAAAGTAACCTATGATATTTCGGAATAATCCAGATCTGTGCATCTGTTTTAGCATTCTTGTGTCATACGCAGTCATTTATCTATCAATCATTCCCTCCGTATAAACTTTTGCATTTGCATCACTCACAAGATATATTGCATCCTGTGGTACAATTCTTTAAATGCACCGTCGAATGTTTTATCAACGAGTTTATGGTAATTTTGTCAGTGTTTTATTTCCACCCGTCAGTCCTGCTTCGTTCACAAAAAGGTAATTGGGTTTAGCCACAAGCTCTGGGAAGATAAATGGCTATAGCTTCTAATTACTTCGCAAAATAGAGCTTTATTATTTAACACTGCTAATTAATTTGGTTAGCAAGCGCTTCACCCGTATATAATATGTGAAATTAAAACGAGAACATCCTTATGGCGTGAATTATAATGAAAACACGAGGTTAAGGCAAACGAGAGGTGAATTTGAGGCGAGTTAGAGGTGAACAAGAGGCAAGCTTAGCAAGGAGACAGTACGCGCTATTACAAAGACTGACTTTATTGTGATAGCAGGTCTTTTGCACGCCTTTAGCATGCCTCTAGCATGCCTCGAGCACGCTTCTTGCATATCACTCCAGTCTCGCCTGATAGCGATGCGGCAGAGGTGATTAAGAGCCATGACGCAACCGCGGGCATCTACTAGTAAATTATAATTGTTGTATTTGTTAACTTACCTCGATCCAAATTCAAAACTTATTTTATAAGTTAGTAAATTGAAGAACATATTTCTGTGGATTTGAAATCTTATCGTGGAGCTGCTTTTTAGCTTTTTAGCTTTATTTTCCAATATAAATGCTATTTCACTTTTATCATACAAGTAGCCTCCACCGACGTCTCTGTCGTTTAGTTGTATGGATTTGTTAGTGCTCTGAGGAACTGCAAACTTACAGTGTATAATTATAGAATAAATAATAGCACCTACTATACGTAGTGTAAGTCTAATTAATTATTTACGAAGCAATCATTAAATTATTACAATTACATACTAAATTTTAATCACAAACGAACAAAGCAGAAGAAGAATTTTGCTGTTTTTGTCTTTATTTACTACCATAACAAAGAATTTTGTTTTATAATCTGTGAACTCTTTTAAATATTATAAGAATAGTTTGTTTTTTTAAATCTGTTCGGCAAAATTGAGTTCCGAAATAATCTAAATCACTCCAACAAATGTCATTAATATTTAACATGAGTGCCTATGTAGGTAATTAACTATTGTAAAAGTATATTAGGTAGTACTTATACATAAATAAATATACGGCAAGGCTTACCGTGTTATCTTCTTCTAACTGTTATCATAAAATTCCTTATTACTTAAATGAAATGGTCTTAGCTTATCATAGGAAAACTTTAGGTACATTTATGTTCAACTAACTAAAACCACCTGTTGTTATGACAAGGGATTCCATTGCAGATGACCTTGAATCACCATCATCGTCGCAGTGTTAATTTACGTAGGTAACAGAAAATAAAATAAACTTACGTCTATATTCCCTGAAGGGGTAAGCAGAGGTGTTAGTACCCACATTTTGCCAGCTTGTGTTTAGGTCCCAATGTAATAGGTGTGAGGTGGGGCTCCTATTGCCATTAACCGGGCACTTATAAACCTGCGATAAATACACAAATAACTTCGATAAGCATTGAAAAGTCATTGGTGTGTGCTATGGTAAAACTTGGGATCGAACACGAGACCTCATCTCAGCAGTCCATTACCCATACCAGTAGGCTACCGAGGTTAATTTGTTTTTAAATATTTTTTTGTTTAATAAAGAATATTAATAGCAAGTGAAATTGCAAATATTCCCTCTAAGCCCTCCAACTGAACTCTATGGCTTGTGATAGGAGTGGGATCACGTCGGTAGTATAATGAACCACTAAGCTATCTTCGCAATCCCTGTCAAATCCAACGCTTACATACTTTTTTTATAGTGCGAAAAATCCCCACGTATTCCCCCAGCCAGAGACAGGTTGGAAAGGTTATGTCGGACTGGAACCGACTAAAACGCAAGTTGCCGGAGATGAGATAGTAACCAACATATCCCTCGCACCCTGGCAGACTTCGGACATCTCTTTCGAGATAACCCCTTCAGGTGTAGGGACCACGGTGTCCCAGTCTAGCCCCTGAATGCCCCCGAATTTTTGCGCTGCCACCACCCGCCTGCTTCTGGGTGCTAGGCGGCCACCCGTCTCCCCCAGGCCCGCGCTCATGGAGGACGGAGGTCATCGCCTCCGCTCATCGCGGGGACGCTTACATACTGCCTGAATGGAGTGATACTTACATATGCCTAGATCAAAGAGCAGGCGTTGTACCTGAGAAAAAAATATAATAAAGAAGCGATAACAATTCTTCGGAGTTCAGGTATTATGTCAGGCTTCGCTAACTATTTTAGGCCCTTTAGGAAAGAGGCCTTATACCTTGCAGTTCTTCTAAAATGAATCGATGGATATACACATATGCCTAGATCAATCAGAAGGTGTTGAACCTGAGAAAAAAAACATGATATAAAAGCCAAAACGCGTAGCGAAGCTTAGCCACCAAAGTACTAACTCAATTAGATTTGAGAAAGGCCTACGAAGAATTTGAGAACACAGAATTTATATATGGTACGAGTATTAACTGAAAACTTCGTAAGTAGTAACGATGGTAACTAGCCGATAATTAAATTGCGTCCCGGGTCAATGTTGCACAAATTGAACACATGTTCACAGCGAGTACCACTTTCATTGACTTCGTTTGTCCAGACGGACTAACATTATTACCCTCTTAATCATAGCAGCAATCTTTTTTCTTAATCGACAATCAGAAGATGATGATACTTGATGTTTGCATGCGTGTTATTCGGACATAAAATGTACAGAACTATTGACAGATCGAGCGAAGCGAGCGAGGGTCTTCGTTTCGATATGGTGACCGATTTTGTTTTTTTCGCTAACTATATCTGTGGGAGTGTTTTTTTTTTTTTTTTTTTTTTATACTACGTAGGTGGCAGACAAGCACACGGCCCACCTGATGGAAAGCGGCCACCGTGGCCTATGAACGTGTGCAACACTAAGGGTGTCACACACGCGCTGCCCACCCTGAAGGGAAAGGGGGAGAGTTGGGAAGGGGTGGGGAGGCTAGGAAGAGGAGGGGAAGGAGGGGTATAGTGAGCTCTGGCTACCCTACTTACCGGCGGGAACACAACACGATGGTTATTATGACCGCGGTCTTCTGTAGGGCGGAGGTACTTCCCCAGTTGGACAGCTCATTTCGGACGGACGGAGTGTTAGTTTCAATTTACAGCGCGCATTTATTAGCTGATTTTCATCAAACTTGTCGAATGGATTTTTAATTTATGAATGATAATGATATGATTAGTAAATGTGACTTATCCTTTGTTCATACTCTCAGACAGCTAGCTCGAGGCGTACACATATGTATAATATGTTTATTACTTACATTTTTTTAAAGAAATATAAGAATATTATTTATTTATATTAGTCCGAAGAGAGGGACAGGACACAATAACCCTGAAGTCTGGCAACCTGCTCTACTACCGGGAGGGCGACGAGAAGTCGCAAGGTGGTGTCGGGTTCATCGTCCATAGGTCCCTCATAAACAACATCATATCCATCACGAGTGTGTCGAACAGGGTTGCGTACCTGGTACTCAGAGTGTCCAAGAGATACTTGCTGAAGGTCATACAGGTTTACGCACCGACCTCGACACGACCCGATGATGAAGTGGAGGCTATGTATGAGGACATTAGTAGAGCCATACGTGCCTCTAAATCACACTTCACTATTGTTATGGGGGACTTCAACGCAAAACTGGGTACGAGAGGTGATGACGAGTTGAGAGTGGGGCAATATGGGTATGGGAGGCGTAACCGAAGGGGTTGGAGGCTGGCCGACTTTCTTGAGAAAGAGCGACTCTTTATGATGAACTCTTTCTTCAAGAAGCCGCCCCACAGGAAATGGACCTGGATGGGCCCCGGAGGTCGTACCAAAAATGAGATTGACTTCATCATGACGACGCATAGACGGATATTCAATGATGTCTCAGTGATCCATAGGGTGAAAACCGGAAGTGATCACCGAATGGTTAGAGGCACATTGAATATTAATGTTAAGCTGGAGAGATCCCGTCTGATGAGGTCTACGCTCCGACCTAGACCTTCCCATATACAGTACCCCGAGAGCTTTCAACTCGAACTTTCGAATCGCTTCTCTTGCCTAGAAAAATGCAGTACAGTGGACGAGATAAATAACAGGTTGGTTGAAGCTGTCCATTCAGTGGGCTCCAAATTCTTCAGGCCCCGTCGAAGAGATAGACCACAGAAGCTCACCGATCACACCCTCAAACTCATGGCCGAACGACGCTCTATGAGGCTGCAGTCTACCAATGACGCTGAAGCACATCGGCAGCTCAATAGACGTATCCAGCAGTCTTTGCGACACGACATCCGTGCCTTTAATGCTCAATGTATTAAAGAAACGATTGAGCGAAATAAAGGCTCCAAAGTGTTCGCAAGAGACTTGTCTATTGGGCAGAGCCAGTTGACAAAGCTGAAGAGGAAGGACGGCAGTGTCGCGTCGACTAAGGCAGATGTTTTGAGGGAGATCGAGGGGTTTTATGGACAGCTTTATACCTCAGTCACTAAGCCTGCTACTGATACGGTTAAAGATCCAAGAGCCAAGCTAACCCGACACTATACCGAGGATATCCCGGACATCAGCCTGTACGAGATTAGGGTGGCCCTCAAGCAGCTTAAAAATAACAAGGCACCAGGAGAAGACGGAATCACTTCGGAACTTCTGAAAGCGGGTGGAACACCAATACTTAAAGTCCTTCAGAGGCTCTTCAACTCCGTCTTATTCGAAGGTACTACGCCGGAAGCATGGAACGGAAGCGTGGTGGTCTTGTTCTTCAAGAAAGGTGACAAAGCCTCTCTTAGGAACTACAGACCCATCTCGCTTCTGAGCCATGTTTATAAGCTGTTTTCGAGGGTTATCACGAATCGTCTCGAACGCAGGTTTGATGACTTCCAGCCGCCCGAACAAGCCGGTTTCCGAAAAGGTTATAGTACCGTAGACCACATTCATACGCTGCGGCAAGTCATACAGAAGACTCAGGAGTATAACTTGCCACTATGTTTAGCGTTTGTGGACTACGAGAAAGCCTTTGATTCGATCGAGACATGGGCAGTGCTACAATCTCTCCAGCGGTGTCATATAGACTACCGGTACATCGAAGTGCTGAAGTGTTTGTATAATAACGCCACCATGTCAGTCCGAGTACAAGATCAGAGCACAGCGGCGATACTGTTGCAGAGGGGAGTGAGACAAGGAGATGTAATATCTCCGAAGCTCTTCACCAATGCAATGGAGGATGCCTTTAAGCTACTGGAATGGAAAGGTCTTGGCATTAATGTTAATGGCGAATACATCACTCACCTTCGTTTTGCCGACGATATCGTGCTCATGGCAGGATCGCTGGAGGATCTAAACACAATGCTCGACGACCTCAACCGAGTCTCTCAACAGGTGGGCCTCAAGATGAATATGGCCAAGACCCAGGTTATGGCGAATGCTCATATTCTAAGGCCCTCCCCAGTGTCAGTTGAAGGCTCGACCCTCGAAGTTGTAGACAAGTACGTCTACCTTGGACAGATGGTCCGATTAGACGGATCAAACTTCGAGGCGGAGGTCAATCGTCGAATCCAACTCGGCTGGGCAGCGTTCGGGAAGTTACACAGCGTCTTCTCGTCCAAAATACCTCAATGCTTAAAGACAAAAGTCTTTAATCAGTGCGTGTTGCCAGTGATGACCTATGGCGCCGAGACGTGGACCCTCACTATGGGCCTCATAAGAAAGCTCAAGGTCGCACAGCGGGCTATGGAAAGGGCTATGCTCGGAATCTCTCTGCTAGATCGAATCAGAAATGAGGAGATCCGCAGACGAACGAAAGTGGTCGACATAGCCTACAGGGTTAGCAAGCTGAAGTGGCAGTGGGCGGGGCACGTAGCAAGAAGAACAGATGGCCGTTGGAGCCAAAGGGTTCTTGAATGGAGACCGCGTACCGGTAGACGAAGCGTGGGACGGCCTCCTGCGAGATGGACGGACGACATAGTCAAAGTCGCGGGTACCCATTGGATGCAGACCGCCTCCAACCGGTCGGATTGGAGGTCAATGGGGGAGGCCTATGTTCAGCAGTGGACGTCCTGTGGCTGAAATGAAGATGAAGATAAGAATATTAACATCCATTAACTTGTAGTACTAGGTCTCACAAACACAAAACATTACAAGATGTTTACAATGTGACGTCAGAACACAAGCATTGTGTATAGGCTCTTAATTATGCCGCTAGACACTGTTTAAGCGACATAATTAAGTATGTAGATAGTTCGTTTCTGTACCATTTCATTTTTAACTGAAATCTTCCAGATATCCCACAATAGTATCTGTTACAAAGTGAATGGAAATTCATTCCACTGACTCTATAAATATGCACGTAGGCCGACTGAAGTTAAGTAGCAATGGACGACGTCTAGAAATGCTTTCAGTATCGGGTTCTCCTTTAGATATTACCGACACTAATAACTGTCTAAAGGAGCTTTGAAAATCTATATCGCCATAAAAAATATCGAAAAACGAGTAATTCACAGTTCTATAGGAGAAGGAGAAGGAAGGCATTCAGATATCAGAAGATTCTTTCTTAAGGTTCACTTTAAGATAGAAGTCTTTGAAACTCAAGGTACATCTAGTTCCACAGGTTCCAGGCATGTGATAAGCACCGCACGGTTTTTGTTTACTCGAATCGTATTAGACCAAGGAGAATCTAATCATATTATTCGGTCCTCCGTGCATTAGACAGAGTATGATGTTGACGGCTGGTGCTTTAAATGGACATAACTGGGTGTTCAGGTGATCTTCGACTGGGTGCTCTTACTGAACTACACCGCTTGACGCACATCTCATGAGTTTCTTGTAATTGAATCTCTTTTGGGAGTTTTGGCGGTAACGCGAAAAGTATCATAGCGCTGCAGTGTTTCATTTTCTAAATTTGTTGTGCATTCGAGTTTTATGTGTAAAAATGATGGAGTTTTAGACGTAACTAAAACTCCACCATTAGCAGGTAGCAGGTAATCGTAAACATGACCAATCTAATCCAAGCCATAATCATTCTGCGACCGTTCTAAATTTTAATAGTTTACTATTGATTGAACAAATGAATATAACTTCTATTCTATGTTTTGTTCATACACAGAAGGTCCTAAGGGAACATAATACAATTGTCACACAGATAATCAACTGTGGGAGCTAACATTACGTGAACCCATTTATCTGTATTGCTATTTGCTTTATGCGGAACGTCTTATCAAATTTTATTATATTGTTTATATCTACATTATCGCGTCAGCAAATGACAAGGTGTTTGAAATTTTGATAAGACCTATATGGAAGTAAGAGATAGTACTATTGTCTCCAGGGTAACAAAGGGCCAGGATATACGGGTGCCTCTCTAAAATTTAAATAAATATAGAATTGAAAAAATAATCAACGGTAAGAGCAGGTTTTTGAACTTTCCGCCTGCGATGATGCAAGCACAGCGGATTCCCCATAGAGACGTTTTGTATTTCGCTTTATTATGATGGGTTTATCCTAATGAGTTTTTGTGGTCTTATTGTGCTACGCGTAAATAAAATGTTTCCGAGTGGGCATGGTCTTTAAGATTTACAGATTCTACTCTTTTGCTTTTGGTGCGCGGTTTGAGTAGGTCGCGCCTCGTTAGTGGTAGCATAGAGGGTAATTTCTAACAGTAAGACCTCTCCATGACCCGATTATCTAGTCTTAACTGTATGTACATTTCAGGCAAATCCATCCAACAGTTTTTGTGTGATTGAGTTTATATAAACTCGCTTTCGCATTCACGATATTAGTTAGGATATCTACGAAACTGTCAAGAAATCAAAATCAAAATCAATCAAGGAGTATGTCAGTTTTAGTTTTATCCTTTGTACAACCGTGTTTTCTGAAATTGTAAGTTTATAATAGGGGATAATACAGTCAAAAGGTTACACAAGTATTAATTAGAAATATAATAGTTATATATGTAATGGAAACAACACAAATGTAACAATCAAATAAGGTTTATTATGTTTATAAAGAGTGTATGAACCCGGTCGGTATGTGGGTCTGATGATTGACAAACGAAATTTCGCATGCTTTCCTTTCATCTTTCGGGGTCAGACAATAATCACGTCCCTCGAAGTTAAGATAAAACTTGTCCAGAAGGAAAGGAGGAATATGAGAGCAAACTCTTTGTTTACCTTCTTCTTCAAAGCGACTAATTCTTTTCCTGTCGTCGAAGTGACTTGACAGGTGGTCGTTTAAATAAAGAAAAAGGGAAATTTAATTTCAGATTTACACTAACCACAGCGCCTTCCGGGGTTATTTATTGGCTATATATTTTTTTATTCAACGTACCACGAGTGTTCCGTACTACAGTTGTGTCGCCCAGTGGAATGGTATAAACAATAAAATACCTAAGACCCACCTGGGCACGAGACTACTAAAATGAAATCTATATAATTACATATAGGTAGTTATAAAAACTTGCATATTGAATAGAATTTTTAAATCATCTTATAATAGAATAGGTAATCATTATACCAGTACATAATTATAATTATGCATATACGTGATTGACGTGAGTAGTCATCAAAATCCCGTGCATATTTAGTATTAGATATGGTAATAAAACTACGAGTAGGTACATAGGTAATTGAAACAAAAAATCGCTTGTCTCATTAGTGCCTATTATGGTTAGTCGAAGTTGAGTAAACAATATGTTATGAAAATATATTATTACTACATAAATGAGGTCCTTTATGGAGATTGTGTTCAATAGGGGACATCCCACTGAGATGACGGTGTTGAAATTTCTATAATTGTGTTAAGCAATTAATGAGGCAATTGTGACTTTTGTGTGTCCAGATAATTTGGTTCTTTAGTTGAACGTTCAATGATGACAACATCATTATCATTATCATTTCATCCATAGGACCTCCACTGTTGAACATAGGCCTCCCCTATGTTCAGCAGTGGACGTCCTATGTCGTCCGAATAGTAATATCCGGAAGGTTCTCGAATGGAGACCGCGTACCGGTAGACGAAGCGTGGGACGGCCTCCTGCGAGGTGGACAGTGGTTGTAATTCAACTTCTTGGTTCTACGACTAAAAATTTAAACCTATTTACAGATGATCAGTTTTCTGTGAAGCTCATACCGCGGCCGCGGACAAGTGTTACAACTTTATAAACGTGTCTTCAAAACTAAACCCCTTCAAAATATTAAAAAAAAAATTGCATTCCATCTTTAAGTCTAAAAAAAGATTTCAATTGACTGAAAGTACGGTCGTACTTGTATTATTTTTAAAGAGGTCTTTTACTTTCAATATTTTATGAACATCTTCTCTGTTTTCTTTTTGTTTTCCATGATGAGCATGAACACCACCCACTACCAACTTGAAAAAAAAAAGGAAATGTGTTTGACACAGTGTGCAATAACTCATCTGTCGTAAAATTTAACAATAAAACGAGAGGATATCCTTCGCGGCTGGTACATGTCCCAGCTTCACTACACACAGAAAATATGCAAGGAATAGTTGCACCAGACGAATTGGGGATCGGACGGTAATCAATTAAAAACTATTATACGAATATAAATAAAAAATAATATAATTTAAAGAATTGAGTTAAAAAAGGTTTAACAAAGGTCTCTTACGGAGTAAATTTTAAAATATTCTATTACTAAATAAAATTACAACGAAATAAAAACGCGTCTTAAAAAAGACTTAAAATTAAAACGCGTCGTGTACCTAATTCTGATTATGTACCGAATAATAATAATTGGACGTATGTATTTCATTTACGAAAGAAATAAATTTGTTATATTTATAATATTTTTAATTTGTAGGTACTAAAACATGGATCATCGTGAGTGACGTCATTCATTCCGCGAACTTTGTTTTTACGCAGTAGACGTGGCTGAACAAAGGGTTATGGTGAGGGTTGCCAGCCGTTTGGGTATCTACTTTCAGATTTTGTGAGTCCCCTCAGTGTGTGAGTCCGACTTGGTGTTGTTATTTTCCTTTATATTTTCAGTAATGAGTAAATCAATAATAGATTGTTTTTAAAATCAGGTAAAAATTGACATGGGTAAATACAAATTATGACCTTGAGCGTCACGTTGTTCATGAGTAAATTTAATTAAACCAAGAATTCTTATATTATTTATGGGTATTGTATTTTGAGGTTCGCATTTTTGCTATTTTGTATTGAGACTGTTTTAGCAACTGTTTACTTGTATTCTTTTAAGAATAGAAAAAAAATTGTTGCACTGCGATAGTGCCGAACTGAAATGAAAACAGTCTCTATAAAAAGTAAAAAGTATTTAGATTCCTCACAAAAAAGTGTTTATTGAGGTTGGTATTTAGTCCCGCTTAGCCAGATGGAGTGATGACCTAAGAAGGTGCCTGGGACAGACTGGATCCGGAGGGCAGTGGCCCACACTAGGAGAGGCCTATGTCCAGCAGTGGACTGCTACAGGCGAATTAATTGATTCGATTGATTGATTAGGTCTTTATAAGTAAAATTACAGAATTAAAACCTACGGCAACAGTACGATGGGCGGCCTTATCGCTTTAAGCGATCTCTAGGGCAATCTAGGACAATCTACACGATGACCTCTGCCAGGCTAGCTGTTCAGCGAGACTAAAAAGTTTTCACTTCAAAGAGGTGTCACATAATTCTAATTGTCAAATACCTGCTGATCATATAGAATGGAATTAATATATTGTTTAAAGCTTCTGTGGCATGGTGGTAGTGAACGCGACTGCAACCCAGGAGGCGCGGGTTCGCTCAGTGCAAATATTTATATACATGAATATGGCTATTTGCACTGGTTGGCTCAAAGAATGATGACGACGACAGAATTCGGAGCGGGACGCGATTTGTCTGTCATTGCTAGCTAGAAATGTTTTGCCCCCTAAAATTAACCACACGTCCTGATCTCGTGGAGGGTGAACTCACGAGAACAAATTTATTGGGGTGACTAACGTAGCTCTGGAAACTTTTTCAAAACCTTTGACATTGACGTCACGCCATAAATTTTATATTACGTTTAGCATATTTATTAGGGACTGGCAAATTTGTAGTGATTCTGCTGCTGAAGTTATTTTAAGAAGAAAGAATAAGAAGAAATCTTTTTCTCACCTATTTTCTATGAAAACTGCACAACGCGTCTTAAAGTTTTCACTTCAAAATCATTGATTAGTTGTTCACTCACATAACATTCAAATAAGTCAAGTCCAGGCGACGATCCAATAACCGCAGTGCATTGCACTCCCAATTCCATCTTGAATCAAAGAATGCTGTGACGTGTAGATGAATGATTTCCTCTAATGGAGAGCTAACTCAGGGTGACTCACAATATTTGGTACATCCTATACTATCATCTGTCTTCATATATTAAAGTTCCTCGTCTTGTAATAAATCGAGGGGACGTGGTTTAGAGATATCTAATCAAATTCATGTGACGTTTATGAAACGCTTATATATGTAAGCTGAAATGACCTAAACTGGTTCATAATTTTCTGTGCAAGAAATCCTCACCGAGCCAGTAAGTCGGTTCGAGCCCAACATAACCCAATGTTGGGCTCGAACCGACTAAAACGCAAGCCGTCTTTAGATCTTTAGTTGCCGGAGGTGAGATAGTACCGAACATAATATATATTTCTTACACCCCGGCAGATCTGGGGCACTCTTTTTCAAGATGACCCCTTTCAGAACAAGTTCATATAACTGGGGCATATAATTATTTTAAAAATATTGTATTACTATTAGGTACAGATGTGTTAAAAAAGTATGAATGAATAAAATAAACCATTGATTCTTAACATGGTCATTCTGCCATTGAATGACATTGGTACATATTTGTTTACGCTTGCAACTAATGCCTTAGAATAAAAACTGCAAGCAATCAATTTATTCAAAAGGGGTTTATCTCTGTTGAAAATAAACTCAAAACTATCGAAACAGTTTTAAACTTAATGAGGTACAGAGGGCTCCAAAACGTTTCAACCCTTTTTCTTCTCCCGTGCGGAAATTCCCACGAATACCCCCTGCCTCCTGCCGAAGCGAGGGTAGTTATGTCGAACTCGAGCCGACCAAACCCCATAGCTGTCTTGGCCTAACAGTTGCCCCTCGGCAACTGTTAGGCCCTCGCCTTAAGTTGCTTCTGGCATATGTATCGCGCCCCAGCTGACCCAAGATCATCGATGGCCCTCGAGCTCCGTTCTTCAGTACCTCTTTTCCATCATTTGATCCCCCGAGAGCCAGCTTACTCGATCAATGAGTATATAAGTGTGTACGTAATATTGACTTGGGTCCGACGTTTTTGATGAGACCCCTTGCAGTCATGAAATTTCTTCAATCAAGTAATCACAACCTATGAAGTCATGTCTAACTACACTCATTAGTAACTTAACTTTCGTTCCGTCTACTGAAACATAATTATCGACAGAATATGATGTATGTTTCTTCAAAACAAAATATGAGCGTACTTTATAGGATTTCGTAGAATCCCCGTAAACTTTACGAACGCACACATTGAGCACGATTGACGGTACGCGGAACATGAGTCGAGCGTTGAAATTGCGTTGCCATTTTGTTCTGTACATGAAATGGACAGAATTCTAATAATTTCATAACATTATGAATTAGTGATGTGACAAATAAAAATAACTGATATATTTAATAATAGGTACTTAATAATTATATTTTTTTTTTCCTTCAAATATTAATTATTTTACAATTACAATTTACACATTTTTTAATACCTAGTAATGCCGTGAGGCATCTCACCTCATATTATATATCAATCAGTATAGGCAAATCCAATTAGAATATTATCACCTGCCTACCGCTGGGAGTAGTTTACCTACTTGCTGTTATTCTAATGTCATCATCATTCCCTGAACCTTTTTCCCAACTCAGTTGGGGTCGGCTTTCCAGTCTAACTGTGATGCGGCTGAACTTCGATATTTTCCGTGAAGCGACTGCCAGTCGCTTCACGGAAAATATCGAAGTTGACCTCCACAACCAATAGTCTAATGACCAATGGCGATATCGAAGTTCCAAGTTAGGCTGGTTGGACTTTTGAGGGCTCCAACTACCCGTAACGACTGCCATAGATGTTTGTATGGCAACCGGGACCGACGGCTTAACGTGCTCTCCGAGGCACTTATAAACCTGCGATAAATACACACATAACTTCGAAAAGCATCGAAAAGTCATTGGTGTGTGCCATAGTAACCTGGGATCGAACTCGAGACCTCGTCTCAGCAGTCCATTACCCATACCACTAGGCTACCGCGGCTTTTATTCTAATGTACAGATTAAAAAAGAGATATAATTATTTTTCTATAAAAAAATTAAGCTTGTCCGTAGCTTTACATTGACAGCTGTGGTTTTTTGCAGCTCAAGTGCAGTCTAGCAGCTGGTGAAAGGCGATCCAGTTGCAGTATCTTTCAGGAAGAAAACGGTGAGTAGCCGTCCTGCATACAATATATTTAAGTTATTACAAAATATTAACGATAACAGCAACATTTTACAGACAGTTATAATAGAGATTTGAAAGCCGACGGTACGTGAGTAGTTGCCATACGAACCTCTGTTGATAAAAAAAAAACATTTATTGCCAAATACAATATTAAAAAGTTGAGCATTACACTGTGACCCCACACTAGGTAATGCCTGTCCTGTGGATGTCAAATACGTTTACAATTTAGACGTGAAACATTGTTGCTCGGGCAACATCATAGTTTTTGGGCTTAACACAAAAAATATATACCATTTTGTTCACAATTTTTACAAAGCAATATAACACGTCATAATTATCACTTCGGCGATAAAACTATAACTATGTCATGACCGATCACCAATGACCACAAATTTATGACACATGAGCAACCAAACTTTCGGTAAGATCTTACGATAGGGAACTGAGCCATTTTGTGACTTTCAACATTGCCTCTTTGTCAAACTACAGAAATTCAATGTTGCCAGTGAGCTGTGGAGATTATGAGGGTCCAAAAACTATCGATCTCCGGTTGTTAGTTAAATTGATGGTCATCTGAATTAGAGAACGGGTGGAGAGGAATAAAAAAGAAGTATACTTCTAAAAATTTTAATGCTAAATGAATTTTGTCATTACATGTACACAGTGTACATATGTTTCTGTTCATTTTGTACAGGCTTGTTGTACAAAGTAATGTATCAAATTAGTTGAAAGAGCTAACGAGCAAGCAATGCTAATTAGTATGGTGGATTTGTGTTTTAAAGCCAGTTACGAGTTAAGGGGAGGCTTTTAATTTTGTATACCACCCGTTCTATTTCTAGATCTCTTTTGTTCATTCGTTTTTTTTTCTTTTCATATAAGCTTGCTCTAAAGTATCATAGTTTTAATTACATATATATTACGTATAAATTGTAAGAGGTACGGGTCTACACCGAGACCTTTGGGGTCAAGTCACATACACCTGCGAGTAGGTGTGAGTACCTGCTGATTTATTGATGAGGCTTTAGCGCAAGCTTTCGTCTTAGGTCGATGTCATGATACGTTTTCACACACATTTACACATTTCTAAAAATATGGTTGGGTTGGGCGGTCAGGACTAACGTCTTATCTGCAGGCGCTGTGGCGATGTATGTCACAGTTTAGGCCACCGTTTAGACCCCATATAATTCAGTCTGGAAGTCAACCATGGATTTAAGCTCCCTATATTAAAATATAATAAGTCGTGGCAACCAAGTGGTATGGGTAATGGACTGCTGAGACAAGGTCTCGGGTTCGATCCCAGGTTTTACCAGGGCACACACCAATGACTTATCGATGCTTTTCAAAGTTATGTGTGTATTTATTGCAGGCTTATAAGTGTCCGGTTAATGGCAATGGGCTCACCACCTTAATATAAACTGGCGAAATTTCGGTGCTAGTACCTTTGCCTACCCCTTCGGGGATATAGGCGTGATTTTATATTATGTTATGTTTTATTAAAATATATTAAGTACATTAACTAAATTGTTAGTATTATTAAGTGAATGCGTAAACTTTATACCGTAATAGGCATCAATCAAACCGTGCGTGACTGAAGATAAACACCTCAACAGCGTCGTCTTCAGATAAAACAAACTCAGTCGGAGTGTTTCGTGTCGATATAATACAGACTACGCTTACCTTACTAAAGCTGAATTTCACGGATAAATATAGACGAATGTACAATATTAATTTATATCAGTGAATTCCATGATAATTCTTTACAAATAAAATACAGTCTGTGCATATAGAGGTTAAAAAATATTCACAAAATAGTGGTTAAGTGCTTAATGCATGTAAAGAAATTTACATTTTTGCTTTAAAAGCGATGTCACGTGTAAATTGTCACAATTTGTCTAATAGATAGTACATACTGTATAGAAATTTATTAATGTATGTACATATGTAATTTGTGCATTGTATCGTTGTGACGGGATGCAAGTGACGATTTGAGTATTAAGTATTAAGCATGTTTGCATTCTAAGACTGTTCTGCAGGCTTACCATGACCTCTCAAGAAAGGTCAAGAATTGAGTGGAATAACCATCACACAACTACTACATATACGCAGACGATATTACTGCGAGGGTAGGAAAACTCGATATGAAATCGTGTACCTGAACCTCTCAAGATTAGGAGAGGCATCTGTCCAACAGTGGACTACGATAGGCTAATTGATTGACTGAATTAATAATCCCTAATACATGTATGGAAAAACAATGTTAATTTTGTTGGTAGGCTAATGTTACTCAGCCTTGCAATGAAACTACACGGTTACCACTTAATCACGAGTGGGGATTTTATAGTGGGAAAAAATGTGTATAAGTATGTTTATCCGCATTCTAGAACCCATATTATTGCCTATACATAGTAAAATCTAGGTAACGTTGTGTAATATGATGCGAGAATAATATTCATATTTTTATTCTCATAATAAAACATGTTCTATAACTTTCTGTACAGTGCTATCAAGAGCCAAAGCTAGCATAGTTTAACTAGTTCAAATAGTGGTTCAAGACTAAGCGCATTTCAAACTCACAACCACTGAACTAGGAGTCGTACACTCTACCACGATGACTTAGGTGACACCTATACATATAATTATCATAATACAATAAACTCGAGCAGTCTTCGCCTTAATTTCAACAATACTACACGAAAACCTTTAAAAGTTATTACCCTGAAGAGTCAGTTCATTCAATAACAAGTATGTACTAGAGTGACTATGTAAAAGACTTTTAAACACCTAATACTGTGCTGTACCTTTTCACCAGTGTGAAAATACCAGTTCTGGATTAAGGGTAAGTTCTTTAAGTTAAGAATGGTAGTTCACCATAGTGTGCTGATGTGCTCTAAACGATCGTGTTTTGGGCTGCGATCCCGAGGGAAAGGAATTGACATATTACATAACATTAGTCTGTTACGAACGGTACAGTCTTCAAAGAATCAAAGAATCAAAGAATCAATTTCATTTATTCAGTTTAGGCACATAAAGAGCACTTATGAATGTCAAAGTTTTACAATAATTATGTACCTACATTTGTCAAAAATATTATAATTCTTGTAGAACACTCTTGTCGAAGGTTGGGTAGAATATAAGTACGATAACTTATATGTTCGTCTGATACTCTCCAAGACGTTAACACTATACTTGTGCTGCCAAGCACGTAATTAATTGCCTAGCGATTTACACCGGATGGTAATTTTTTTACAAATTTATTTGGCTGTAACATTTTCGGTTAGATATTTATTTTCGGCATACCCATATTTTTACAAAGTGCCCGATTGGCGGCAATAGGCACGCTCATATAATGTGGAACCATAACATAAACATATAACCACCAGATCTATAGTAAATATGAAGGTAGACGTGTTTGTCAGAGGCTTTACTAAGATAGCAGTCCTTCGTAATTTTTATGAAAATATTTAATGATATTGCCCGTCTGATTTCTAATGATAATGCATTCCATAAGTGCACAGCATTTACAATAAAGGACCAGTTAGTGTAGTCCGCCAATCTGTGGAATGCGATGGCGGTCGTTTCATGGAAAATATCAAAGTGCAGCCACTTCGAAGATAGACACACAAGATAACGAAGCAAAGGTCTCGAATGAGACTGGAATCAACAAGGATCATAGAATGATTCTGCAATGACATCATCATCATCTTCATAATGATTTCCGTTCTCTTTGTCTACCGCCAATGTCATGTGTTGAGGATATCTTTTATGGATCGCAAAATCCTTTCATTAGTTTCTACAACTATAAAACTCTCAATAAAACATTAGTTTCGCTACGGCTCATCCATCGGTGTTATTGACAATTTATTGACACGTGAGCCACCATTATACCTACCTTGTTTTCCTTATATCCTTGTGTAAAATATGTTTTTAATAAAATATTAATGACGTTAGGTTAACTTCGGAGAACACTCACGTGTGTAATTAACATGTTTGAACGATTCAAATCTCAGAGTAATAGCTTTTGATAAATTATGGCTAAGGATCATTTGTATTACATCAGCTTTCAAACAGGAAAAAGTTTTTTGGAACTAAGAACTACTATAGAGAAATACACATTACACACTTTAAGGTTATAAGTAGAGAATAAAATCTGAGAATACCTTAACTGCCTACTATTTTTCTGTATACAGGGTGTTAGGGGAACACTCCGTGGTATAAAGTGGTCACTATTGCCTACCTCGACCCTAAACGACCTCGTTTGCAACACCAGAGGCGTCACACTCCTGCTATAGATTCTATTCCACTCAACCGATTGCGATAAACAAAAAAGCAAGAAATAAAAATTAAATCTGACCAATATCTTCCTAATTTTTTAAATATGTTCAATGTACAGATATAATCTATAATTGAAATCGCTAATCTTAGGAACTAATGGTTCAAATTACCCTACTACTAAATATGTAATCATAAATTTTAATGTCAACAAATGCGATCGATTCCCATACATTATTTGAATACTCAAAAATACTAGCTAATGATCATGCAATCTGTTCTTCGATTTGATTAGGTATCGAGATTAGTTCTTGAGCACGAATCTAGAATACTGGATAGCGTTACAATTTACGATTAATATATTCTGATGTGAAATCAACTAAAACTCTCCGGCCTTCACACAATCGGATCAAGAGCTTAAAGTAATTGAATACTCAGTCAGGTGCAATTATACATGTGATTACACAAATTCATCTGTAATGTAATCGTAACATGTTTTTACTTAACCACAGGCGCCGCACCGATGCGTTACACAATTACATTTTGTAAATGTTTGAACTGACAACTGCATACCGCGTGTAGCTGTAACATTAGCATGGTGGAGGCCCCCTAAAATCAAACCACACGTCCTGATCGACTACCTGATCTCGGGCGGTCACACGGAAACAAATTTACTGGCGTAGCTAACATGGCTCTGGAAGATTTTCTAGCTAAATTAACAATGGCGTCTCGCCATTAATAATTTTGTACCTATTACATTTACCACTTGACATTGGCTAAATTGCGGCGAATCTGATTGAAATAGAAGCCATCTTAAGAAGATGAAGAAGCATGGTGGACATGGACAAAATCATGATATACTTTTGACCCAGCGGTTTTACGCTAAAAAGGTCATGTGACCAAAATATCGCATTGGTCGAAGAGAAGGAAATCAAATCAAATCAAAATCAAATCAAAAATCATTTATTCTGCATAGACCAGTAAACGGCACTTACAAAACGTCAATATCAACAATATTTTATCAAATGCAAATGGACCACACCGGTTCGAAAAGCGGCCCCGACCTGAGAAGACTCCGGCAAGAAACTGAGCGGGCTTTTCTTCTTTTTTTGGTCTATTTACAATAGTTTACTTAGTCTAGATACAAAATTTAGCTGAGTAGCAAGTGCAGTGAACAGCTCATTTCCAGGCTTGTGTATCATCCAAATAATCCTGGATTTTATAATAAGCTTTTTGACATAACTTATATTTTACTAAATTTTTAAACTTATTGATGGGCAAATCCCTAATTTCATTAGGGAGAATATAGATGCGTCACCCGCCATGCTGAGACTGCTTACAGGCTCATGCTACATTCGATAGAAATGCCAACGCGTATCCTTGTTTTGAAATACTGATATAACAGCCACCGCCACGTGGATGCTGATTACCGCGACTTTTGCATATAGAGACAAGGTACTATTTTAAGCTTGAGTGCAACCAATAAGGATGATGACAAGGTGGTCAGATTCTACCCAATACTACTTAATATCTTAGCTGTTGCTGTAAAAATGTGCATTCTAAAATTCTAAAATAAAATATTGTCAACTTAAACAGATGACTTTTCATTATTTTTAGTTTCTCAAAGTAGGTCAAAACTATAAATTATTATCAAATTGAGTCCAAGTGTATAACTTTTTATTCCAAATGATAAATGAATAATGTAAACGCAAGAAAGACCGAGATAAATGCGATGTTGTCTTGTCCTCCATGCATTTGCACTGCACGCTACGAAAGCATGATGTCACGCTGTTCTAACGATTTATATTTATACTAGTTATATAAATAGGTTTAAAACTATATGTTGTAAGATAAATTCACTTTAATAGTTTAACAGTGTTAATTAGTTTAACAGTGTAACAGTAAACAGAAAAGTAGTCATCATGTCAATCGTAATGACACATACTTAACTATGGCAGAAATTCGATGTCGATAGTCCAACGTCGGTAACCACTGTCCATCAGGTGAATCGTAAGCTTGTCTGCCACCTAAGTAGTAAAAGAAAACTAAATGTTATACTTTTTTATCCCGGTAATCGACCTATCCTGTGAGATGCGAAACGAACTTATCGTATATCTTAACTTAACGTATATCCACCACAGCGTGTTCATCTCCGCATGACATGCAGCTCCTTGCTAACCAATCAAAATAACATAAATGAGCAAATTCTTCCCATGAGGAACACAATGCAAGTTTATTGACATCATATTACGGGGTGAAGGGAAACATTCGCAAAGCGGAAGACCTCTGGTAGTACTCCTGGTACACCGCATATTGACATAAGAAAACTTACGATAAGAATTTTGTTCTCAATTTTTTTAATAGCATTATTCTCTATCTATCGTGTTGGTTAAATGAAACAATAATTTCACGCCAAAACATCAACTCGCATTATGGCGTCATTTGTTTTTTTTTTACAGTGACGTTTTTTAAGAAATTATCGTTTCATTATGCTTTACTGATACGATGGTAGTAAATAATCGTCAACGTTATCCAATTGTTTTATGTACATTCAAATTAAGTATGCCTTCGGTTTCGGGAGTGTTTCCCTTACATCCTGCATAGTCGCCAATCCTACTGCAAAAAAATAACTGTCTCACGGTATAACTTTTATAGAGTTCTATCATATAGTAATTTTTTGTTGGTACTATATGAGTAATAATTTCAAAAATATTTCATCCTGTTGTGATTCTATGGCCGTCATAAATAAGTACCTACCATCACGAAGTACCTAATTGACGAATAATCATTATATTATTTAACATATCCGTTTTACGGTAGGCGGTCTTTTGATATTGTAGGTAGGAAGGACCTTATATTATACACCTAGATACTACACGCCGCTGACTGAAACCGCACGTCGTCTCGGGTTTGCAGAAGCCGGAACCTATAGCACAGTTAACAAAGAAAAAGAATTACTGTGCCTATAGTACAGTAATACTTACCATGGGCGTGCATAAATATAGTCTTAAAGATGCTGCATGCACTAAAGTCCATATGGGTTAAGGTTTATCTGATATGGATAAGGATGGCACACCTGGCACACCAGGCTTCCAGATTTTTCTTAAGTTGATGTGCGAGAAACTGTTCCTTTTTCGGGGGGGCCTCTAGAAGGCGATGGGCCCTGGGCACGTGCCCCTAGTGCCCCTATGGTAAAAACGGTCATGTACTTACCTATACAACTTTTTATTTGGCATATCGGATAACAAAGAAACCCGTTAGAATCGGCTTGATTAGGTTCTTTATCTAACGTACGCTGCATAATAAAGAAGACTCTATTATACAGCGTACGTCTGCCTTTACAGCTTAATATATTTTTACAATAGTTCTAACTGAAGCTAATGTATTCATATAATTATACTATACACGCGACTACAATAAACCCACCGTCTTCACCGGGTAGATGTCAATGTACCATCGAAGAAAATGAATGTTTATCAGTTTTGAACTAATATGTCATGGTTTGTCATTATATTAGTAGCTTGCCGCCGTATGCCGTCGGGAAATAGTAACCTGACCAGTTTCGGAAATATATCAACTTGCTAAATATTCATTTTCCTCGAGTGTACCTATAATTACTACATCGGGACTGAATACCGTTAAGTCGATGCCTTTAAACACGTGTTGCTTAGTCAAGGGAGTGTTGGCGCCAAAAATCATCGCCTCTCACACCGCAAGGCCGCCTGCGCGCTACTTGCGATGCACTCCAACTGCAATTTAGGGTTCACACGTATCGACATACCTACACCAAAATATTGCTAGTAAACAAATCTCTGTAAATGAGTTTTAGTGTTCGTCGATTAACAGATATGAAGTGGGCGGTTTATAACGTACAGTCGACAAAGGAGTTACGGTACCACTTTTTTCTTACAATGTCCTATGTAAATGTACCGTATCTCTTTTGTTTACTGTACATAAAACTAGCATAATGCTTTTCTTTAGCATAAATTATCACTGGCTATCTGGGTGGTGCACAGAGAAAGAATATTACCACCCCATATCATCTATAGAGAATCGCAAGACGATAAACGGAAAAATACCTATAATTTGTTTATAACCCGTTGGTCGTGTTCGTTTCTTGTAATAAATCCCTGGAAAACTAATAAAACCCTGTACCAACCTGTCTGATCAACGTGTAAACAGTATGCCCAGCAGTGAACTCCGATACGCTAATAGAACATAAAACATCTTCATGCAGTGAACTTTATGAATAATGTTTGTTGTTTGATTTTCTTACAAGCCATACTCTTACGTCTTTATTCGTCTAGAGCAGGTAGTAACAACAGCCTCTGTCCTTACATACCACACGAAATTTCATTATGGTTATTTACGAGTATAAACCTATCGAACGTTCAGCCGGTTTTGAGTGCTATCAATTAACCGTTTGGGGTTGCCGTGTATCTCAAAAAAAAAAATGGAAGCCTTCATCTTTCTCTCAAGAGTATAAGAAGATCTTCGTTCTCACAGCTATTTTCCAGTTGACTCTAAAATATTGAATTAATTGTTTTTGATTACTACGTATATGGGCTTTTCCAAGAGTAACTACCATATTACGCAAATGACCGGTTTTTTATTATATCGTAAATCTGATTCGTTTAATTAGTATGTTCTGCAAGGTATATCCCGACTTACGTATTTATTGGCACGTGTTTTACACGTTGTGAAAATATTTAACATATTACAAATTCTTATCGAAATGTTATCAAAAAAAGTAAAATGCTGAAAAACAAACCTCTGTTTCTTTCATTTAGGACACATCAATTTGACGTCACCTCGCCTGATGGTAAGCTTAAGGTAAAGTCTTTGGAAAGAGGATCACCAAGTTACTGTTATGATAACATTTATGTTTTCATCATTTATAATGAAATAGCTGGGTAGCTGAGTTTCATTTTATTTATAGTTTTTCTTTGCAAAACATATGCCAAGCAAAGTTGCCGTTACTAATGAACCACAACATGTAATTACTCGTATGTTCAGCCAGCTAATGTGGAACGGAACGTCTGTTCATTTAGCATGTAATTACATACGTTTCTTAAGGAATAATTCAGTTATGTTCAATGTTATACAGATTTTGAATATGCCTGTGTTTTTTTTAACCGAACTCAAAGCGGGAGGTAAAGTCACTTTACCTTGTCTAGGGGTATGAGTGATGGTTTGTAAGGTTATCAATTTGACAATTTGCAAAAGCCTACACATTTTAAGTCATCGTGAATACTCGTAACTTTAAATTAACCTGGAAATCGAATTTAAATCATAGTATAAAGATACAGGTAATAATAAAAAGAGAAATAATGATATAAAAATAATAAAAAGTATGAAATCGCTAATGGTAATATTTATACCATTAATATATTATGTAATTATATTATTGTACCACTACTCGTAGCTGCCCTGATGAACTTCGTACAGCCATATTTTCTTCCGCCCTCTTGGAATCGAATCCCGTTCCCGCTGCACCTTCTAATCAAACTTTCACGAATATTTCTGTTCCCTATTCACACAAAACTAACAGGACTTTCTTTTATATTATGTACCTAACGATAGTACACCTAATAGTTTTTCCTTCGTCCGAGTTGCATCATCAGTTTTTACTTTTAACTTGTGGTCCGCACACTTCTTGCTATATTTTGACATTTACGAAAAAGACTTTTGTTGAACTTCACATCCTCGATACGAAAGCCAACAGCAGGACCTCCTTGTTTTTTTACTTCGGGGTTGTTGGAGATGGCACGTCATACCTGCGTGCACAGTGCTCCATCACGTGTGTATTATAATGACTACACCCAATGACGTTCGAACGCTCGCGTCGAAGGAATTTACGTTTAGATTTCAAAGAGTTGATGCCATTCATGTCGTACTAGACCATTAATAAATCTATAATGGTGATGATTGTTGTCGAATTTTGATCACGATGTGCTTTGAACGATGGACATCGATGATATCGCTATCTAGAACTAAACCAAGCGTAGCTTCTAATTATTCTATTTTAATAGAATTTTGTTATTTTCAAAGATCTTCCTCCGTGATAATAAAGAAGAAAGATGATTTTTAAATATATTCATTTCAACTTACGCAAGTATACATAGCTTACAAATATTTGCATTATATTAATTTGTTCTCATTGCTCTCTCAGGGCTCATTTACGCCGATAAATTTTTGTCATTTCAAAATACAAGACTCCAGTGATCACAAATCTTACACAATGAAGCGTGTTTAATGTTGATATTAATATTGCAGTGGTACTTCCCCAGTTGGGCCCTCCCAATCGTGATGGGTAAACATAACTCGATCACTAATGACTAGGTAGGTAATTATTGAAACGACATTAATAAAATCTTGATTTATCTATGCATATAAACGGCGGTGGCGTAACACATAAGGCGTTTGATTTACGTAAATCCACTCCGTAGTTACTTTCCTTGTACTAACTAATGCAAGTATAAGGTAGGAGGCAATTATAAAGAAAGGGAAATACAGGCCAAGATTATCACACATCGAAGGGTAAAGGAAAGGGTAGAACGCTAGCGTCGTGCCTGCTTCTGCTAGGGTGACAAACTGCTCCACCCCCAGGCCTGCGCTCATCTATAACGGAGGTCATTCTGTGACCTCCGATGCCAGAGATACCTCTGCTCATCGCGGGCTGTGCGGGTGCGAAGACTTTTCTGTTCGATCGACTCCTTCTCGAACATTACTTGCTCGCAGAAGGAGGCGGCAGCTCAAGCGTTCGCACATCGTACCATCACCGTTAGTAGGGTGGCGAGCGAGAAAACTAATAATCCTTAGGGTCGCCACTAGGATCTGCCGCAACGCCTCCCACGCCGGGCACCCGGTCAACGTGTGAGGTAGATAAGGCACTGAATTCGTGTACTTTCTATTTTTGCCACGAATGCAACGGAGTAATAATTTTACTTACTATACTGCATGGATGAGTAAATACTTATTGTGGGTTATATCAGTCAAAATAGCCGGTTTTGTTCCGCTTATGCTCATGTCGTATTCTGCGAAGGTGACAAACCGACTACACGTATTAACCTTCACCTTACGCTAACAATGTTTTCGATCTCACGTAACGTCATCAGCCGCGCTTGTGAAAACGCTTTGGCCGAGGAATCGAACCCGTTTTCGACTCACTACTTGTGTAATAACACAGCCATTTTATACCACTGTTTCGTTTATAACAACATTATGAGATTTTCTTAATATTCTAATGTTTACGATTACCTACGGCTCATTATACCATCAATGTGAATCCACTCTTAGCACAAGCAATCAGGCACAGGTAGTAATTTTTTTTTTTTTTATTTGTAAATAAAGCTCTCAAAATTAATAAAAAGAAATCGCAAAGTAACCACTTTAGTAGGAACAACAAAATCTTGATCGTGAACTTGTTTCGCGAACCGGGAATCCCGCAGAGAAATGTTAGGTGCGCATACTTTTCACAACCCTAGCATCAACAGGTGATACAAACGAGTCAGTGGTCATTTACCGTCTACCAACCACATGTAGCGTTCGCGGGCGCACGTTTGAATTTCGAAGTGTTTTGAGTGATGGTTAACAATAACATTGGAGTTATTTTTTTTAAATAGTGATATTTTTGTTTTTGGAGCATTGCATTGCAAGTTGATAAATGTAAGTTTTTTTTATTCACATCTTTACACGTATTTTTTAATATATTTTGTATGTTTTTCAGGTTTAGATATATCAATTAGTTTCATTTATGCAAAAATGTCCTAATTTTTCATACGCCTGCCCCCAATATAAGACAGTACAACATTTGCTGGGTCATCTGGCATTAAATATTTAAATTGAAACTTTATCGCGGCTGTATTAAATTTGAAGGATTTTAGATGTCATGACCATCATAATTGATACATTCTAATTAAATATAATATACCTACCTAATTTAGCATTATAATTCATTAGAGAAAAAAAAACAAATAAAATATAAATTACAATAAAATGAAATGAAATGGCGACTAAGTAAAATTAACGTCATCATGTAATTATAATAACATTCTATTACTAACAATAACAAATAATGTTGTATTAAAAAGCAAAATTGCTATAAATACTTACACAAAAAATTCAAATATGTAGTAATTTTTCTAACATTATCAATTCAGTTAAATTTAATTTGCAAATTACTAATAAAACATTATTATCTATGTCTAGAATAATAATAATGGATATTGCAAGTCAATATAATTAAAAATATATAAACAAATTTAAATATTGATTTTACTCTCACTTGTATATTAATATAGTCATATGGGGTAAATTTTTAAATAAATAACAAAACGTAACTAGAAAGTTAAATAGTGATAGGTACTTATTATGTTGTAACTGGTTAATAATACTTATTATTAACTTAAATTATTAGATTTATCTTCAAATAATGCAGTCCTCTGCAGGAAATGGGGCTCTCCCGGTGTTGGGAGGCAGTGGCCAACTGTTTCCAAAAAAAAAACTATCACTCCATCTCATTCGAAGGGTGTCGTAAGATCTGAAAAATACGCAGCCGATATTACTGCAAAACAAGGACAAACTTGAAATAGAACCCTATACGTACTAACTTGTCTCACCAGCGTGGAAATAGTAGGCCTACTAACATTGGAAAAAGTGTAACTTAGGTACAGCAGTCAACTGTGATAGGCTAATTGTTGATTGAATTGAATGAAATAATTGATTGATTGAATGAAATATCATTTATTTTTCCTGTGTGTAGGTAACTTATTTTTGAGTTTGAATTTCGAAACTTCATTATACGAGTATTCGGTAATTGATTTACTTTTTATGATTTTTTTTTACTTTTTCACCGACTTTCATGAATCGATGACAAATAAATAGAATTAGTATTAATATTTAATAGTTATCGTTCTGACAGGCTTAAGCAATGATTTAGCGACTATTAATCTTGTTTGGAGAGTTTTAAGCATCATAATCGGCACCATTAATGAATACAGCAAGTACATAAAAATAGAAGAATAAATTTAAATATAAAATACACTCTCACTTTCAACGTACGTACCAACATGATCTAATCACATCATTTGATATTCTAGGCAGTTATAATGTTACTCAATATTAATCTCCTTGACCGTACATATATTATGTTCAACCAGGTTAAACGAGCTGCAGCGAATTAACCAGTCCCGCGTTAGAGTGTAGAAGGTCCAAAGCGGTTGATTTTATAAGATAAAATGTTGTAATAACGCTATCAGCTGCTGAAAAGCAACCGGAATGTCGGGAACAAAAGTTAACAAAAGAAAAGCGATTTCTAGTTTTCTGCGTTAAAAAGTAATTTTATTGGTAGCTCGCATTGTGAAAAAAAATCAAAAAAAAAAAAATGGATCACTGTTATCTGAAATAAATGATTTGAAATTGAAATTGAAATTGAAAGTCAGTTTTGGCCTAGCCTAGCCTAGGATGCTTAGCATACATTTTTGTTGTGGAAACAACGACTTGTGCAACAAAGCGCGTGGCAAGCCGTGACCTATGTACCCAACCTCCTTCTGCGAGCAAGTAATGCGAATCCGGAGAAGACTCCGCACCCGCACAGTATGAGCATGAGGAACATCCTAGAGGTTGCCTGATGACTAGGGCTGCCCTACCGAACCATGAAATTGATATATCTTTATCTCTTGTTTCTTATTGTGCATGTAAAAATGAGACAAAGCTAGGGTAAATGAGTGCTAAAATTTGACACCGTGTCAAGGTCAACAAAAATTTATGAATGATTTGCGCCCGCCATTCATAAATTCTAGACTTTTACTGCAACAGTGATGTATTCGAACAAATGACTTATCAGCGAACGACGCACGACGGGATGATGTCTACTTTTTTATAATAATATAATGAATTGCTAAAGTGAATTTTCTTACAAGAGATAGTATTAAAGATATTTTATTTGAAGAAAATCAGAATATTAGAAAGTTCTGTTAGTTAAATAACCGGCCCGGGTTATGTTTGATGCGAAGGAGCCCAAAACACTGACCGCATTCCCGCGCTCAATCGTAATAGCCTTTGCACCAGGTATGAGTCGGCACGAGAGACGACCGAGAGAAAAACTTCCATTATTTAAATAAACATATTATAATTACTATATAATATAATATCTACTTGTTCGATTTTTTTATTGGACCTCACATAAACCATAAAATTATTATTATTTATCTCATTTTTTTTTTCATAGTTTTTTTTTCATCATAACTATTTCACTAACCATTTTGGATTGGATAACTTTAAACATTGTCAACATGTGTAAAAGAAAAATTAATGCTTTGTTTTTAATGCAAAAGTTTAGAAGAAGTAATTAAATAAAGCAAAGAAATGTATGTACAAAATGTGGTCTTCCAGTTCTGATCAAATTAGCAGTGATTGAGTTTAAGTATTAACATATAAAAGAAGCCTGACGTTTAAGCGGCCGGCGATTTATAAAAAGGACATAGAATTCTTTTATCTGATATCTACGTGGGAAAAAATTGAGGAAAAAAAACTAATGGAATAAATTTTTAAAAAATTATCACGTTTCAGTCGTAAAACTGACATTTTATCTGAATGATGACTAAATTATACATATCTCATGCTGTGACTGACATTTCATATTTCTTGAACTGGCTGATCCTTTTGAAATACCTAATTTATTCACATGCAAGTATTATTCAACTCCTACTATATCGCTGGTAAATGTGCAAATGTTAGACGTACTCACCCACTTAGATGTTTTAGTGTGGGACACTAATGCTTTTTCAACAATAGATGTCGCCTATTTTTAGCTAAATTTATAACTATTTAAAAAATTATAATTCCCTCAGAATCGGTTCCACCACATCGTAGATCACCCGAAACGGTCAGTAAGACAGATAAAAATCTGTTTTTTTTTTCAAATTTGGAATATTTGGCATGTACCTAAATGGCTTAAAATTTTCTCAATTTTTGTTGTTTTTTATTTTACCCCTCTGAATTAAGACACAGTTTTACATTCGGTTCATAAGATTCTTCTTTGGAAAAATACTAAAGTCTTTCCCAACTCAAGATTCAACTTAAATCAAAGCAAATCTAACGTTATTTCCCCAGAAAATGTTAGCGTTCCTATAAGATTGACAAAATATTCACTCGAGTACAGCTTATTTTGCTGTGTGGTGAGAAAATATTTTTATATTTAGGATGGCAAGCAAAATGCACAAGTAGGTAGTAAACCTTATGATTACTTACTAACTTTCGAAGTGATTTCTTTCATCGTGTAAGGAGTCATGATCTGCGCATAGACTTATCATATTATCCCGAACAAGAAGAAGTAGGTGATTATACTGATTATTGAACCTACGCAAAGCGGTCACATCCTTTTGATTCATCGCTCTTTATAACTCTGTCTGGTTTGTTTATTAGTTGCGATTGAAATACGCAATTTTTTGCGGGCATGTGCTCTTACGCACGTTTATAACCCTAGTTTTGTTGCAAGTGGTCCAAAATTATATAGATGATATTTTAATTAGCAATATAATTTATTACTGTTAGCATAACATAACATAAACTCACGCCTATATTCCCGAAGGAGTAGGTAGAGGTGCTAGCACCCACATTTCGCCAGTTTAAGTTTAGGCCCTGATGTAATAGGTGGTGAGTCTATTGCCATTAACCGGGCTCATATAAAATACACACATAACTTCGAGAAGCATCGAAAAGTCATTGGTGTGTGCCATGGTAAAACCTGGGATCGAACCCGAGACCTCGTCTCAGCAGTCCATTACCCATACCACTAGGCTACCACGGATTTTTTTTACTTTTACTTTTTTTTGCTGTTAGCAATATAAATATTACTGTTAGAAGCCAGCCACCTGAGTCGTACCGTCCTCTCTCCAGCAGCGAAAGACGCGGCAGAAAAAAAGCGCGGCAAATATGCTGCCTGGGCTGACCGGTACATTTGCGCACACTTTTAGGTCGAGACTATAGGCAGTTGGGATGCTGACGCCAAGAATTTAGTTCGCGAATGGGGGCGCAGGTTGAGGGACAAAACCGGTGACTCTTGCTCCGCCTCGTACCTGGGGCAGAGGTTCGCAGTTGCTATTCAGCGGGGAAATGCCGCTAGCGTCATGGGCACCTTTGCGCCTGGTACGAAGTGGGTTTATTTATTAATATTGTCGACCCCAACTGAGTTAAGAAAAGGTTCACAGAATGATGATAGTCAACTTATGTGAATTTAAGATTGAGATTCATGTCTGTGAATTTATTTAAATGATAATTGTATATTTTGACATGTATAGCTGTAAGCAATATAATATATAGGATTATATTTCCCAAAAACGGCATAGAACCGACCACAGTAATGGAGGACCTGACCTAATCTTCGTTCACGGACCTCATTTCTGATATTTAAAGTAACTTGAGTTAGAGATCATAGGTTACATCTCGGTCGCATGACTGACGTCAGGATTCTAGCTTAACTAGAGAGACTGACGAGAATTTAGTTTATTAATTAAATTCTGAAAAAATAAAAATAAAAACGCATTTGACATACGTTATTCTCAAAGTAAACTGTCCATTTTTAATACTTTTAAAGTATTTCTTTTTTGACTTCTTCACAATTGAGTGCCAAGTTTTTGTTCATTTTCTTTTCTCGTAGTTGTATACGTGACTTCGATCGACTTTATTTCTCCTTCGTGTGTGGTATACAATCAATAACTTAGTCTACCACAATCCACTATTGAACATGGCCTCTCCCAATGTTGACGAACGGGTGCGGTTTTCGAGGTGGTCAGACGGGTTTTATTGAGTTTTCCTTCTATCGCAGTTATGTCCCATCCGTTTCTTAGGTTAACCAAAACACATAAACAAAAAATCAGGCAGACATTCAAGTGATTATATTTTCTATTGTAAGTATATACCATCTATAATATATAAAAATGAAACCCGTTTTCCGTTGTCACGACATAACATGAAAACGGCTTGACCGATTTGGCTGATTTTTTTTTGTAGTTTTCTAATACTCTGTACAAGGTTCTTACGGAAAAAAAAAATAAAGAAAATCTCTCAGAAAATATACATTTAATTTTGCATCAAAGCTACGCTAAGACGGTACGAAGTTCGCCGGGTCAGCTAGTATGCAATAATTAAGAAGTTGTAAGGTGTAATAAAATTAAAAAATTACACTATTTTTTGAACAGGTATGTACTGAATGTATTGATATAATTTACAAGTATATACTCGTATTATACAGTTCACTATGTGAATATTAAATAAATTGATTATAATCTTGCTCTGTAAAACACATTCAACTCCAAGGACAGATCCGCATGGCAATTCATTTAAAAAATTCATTCCATTCACTAACAGATGCAGTGCATGACATCAATGTGTGTTCTATGTACAATTAGAATCCTGCTTGTGACATGCGGTGTTTCCCCAATAAGATCCGGCATTAGGTCCTATTCATAAGTACCTTAGTACTCGTGATGAAGAATAGGAAGCGGACTAATCATAAAGTTAATACTTAGAGGGACAAAGTGTGCGAGTGACATACATATGTTTACCCAGTTGTGAAACAGGGACAGAGGGCTGTCATAAAAAATGCATATTTAAATTATTTTGACATTTTGTAACTCTATTTATGCAAGTAATAATAACTTTATATAAAAAGACTGCTACATAAATGAATAAGTTCTGTCTTCAGGATTGGGTCTTTCACCTGCAAATTTTTACTCATAAGAATTAGTTTGAACAGTAGCAATTGCACGCTTTATCCCAATCGATGTTTGCACCTGCTTACCCATCGCGCTTGTGACATGTGACGTATTCCCAATAAGATCTGACAATAGGTCCTATTTCACTTCAAGTACCTTAGTACTCGTGATGTAGTGATAGCAAGCGGTTTATATTACACAAATGAATTAGGTCTTTCTGATGAACATCATCCTTGTGGCGGAGAAAGAATATCACCATCTCATCTTTTCCGAAGAGTGTCATAACTAAGGTGACCAGTGCTAAAAATACGCGGACAATATCATAGCGAGAGGGAAAACTACTACACTAACATTAGGTACTACTACAACTACTGACTACTTCTCTCTCTAGTGCGAAAGTAGTAGGCCAAAACCTCCCGACATTGGGAGAGGCCTATGTCCAGCAGTGGGCTGAGATATTAATTGATAGATCTACATTTTTACAACTGTGATTTTACGAAGTTTTTAGATGCCTATCATTGTCCACGACTGGATATGGACTCGCCCTAATATGTGTCATGGTACCCGATCATATATTCGCATCCAATCTATAGGTACCTAGTGCAGAAAATACTTGAAATTTAAACAAAAACCCATTTTTGTAACATCCTAACACAATAATAAAAAATTCTTATGTTTCAAGAATCACGTGAATAAAGACAGATTCTCTTATTTATCTCAGACTCACGTGTTTTGAAGCTATTCATCGATTGAATAATGTATACATTTCGCAAGGTTGTGAGTCATTTATTATTATTAAAAGATTTGCAGCAAAAAATGTGAAGCTTGGCAAGTCAATAATTCCGGAAACATTCTTGTATGAAATGAACCATTCGATTTTTTTTTGAATCATTCATTTAACAATGAAAATATCAAATAGTAGGAAAGGTCCAGATATCATTTTATTTAAGTGGTATTAGGAACTATCTATAAATGACGTGGAAGATAATGGTATGCAACTTTTTGTGGAGAACGTAATTTTTCTTTAGAATTAATGAAACCAAATTACCGATTCGACAAAAAAAAGGAAAAAAAGACTAATTATGTAGTCTTTTGTTACAAAAAAGTCAATTGGTATTTGTGTATTTAAACCTTGCAAACACAGACCTAATGAATCTTATGTACCTACCCATTACTTGCAAAATATAGTGAATCGAGTTATAGTTGATTTTTAATTAAGTTTTGAGTAATTTTATTATGAGCTTCAAGTGAAAGTTTACAAAGATTGATAAATAATTCATACATATATACATACATACATAAAATAATGCCTGTTTCCCATAGGGGTAGGCAGTGATCACTGATCTCCATTTGGTATGATCCCGACATACTACTCTCGCTACATTCACTCTTATTACCTTATTCATGCATGCTCGTCAGTTTAAGGTACTCTTAATCTGCCCCTTCCCTAAAACTTCGTCCTCGACCTCGTCCGAGAACTCGTCTCAGTAGTTCAATACCCATACCACTAGGCTACCGCGGCTACTGAATCGTACTCATTTTGATAACCTTTGTGACGACACTTTTTAGACGGTCGAGATCTTATCGCACAGTCACAGTCAACAAAAGAGATACGGTACCAGATTAACATGCAACATTTGAAAAAGTGGTACCGTATCTCTTTTGTCGACTGTACATTTGAAATCAAAACTTCGGTTTATTAATTTACAGCTCGAAACAAAATACATATGTAAGCTAATTAAATAACTGACATATGATTGCCTGGTGACTGAACTAGCAGCGGTTGAGTAATCATAGATCACTACAAAGAATCAATTATCATAGATAATCAAATCTAAAATATAGATAAGTAATATATTGGTGGACTACGAGCTGGCACCTTTGTAGGAATTGATTAAATATTCCACAAATATAAAATTGCAACGATTTGCTTCGTTACAATAGTTCATCATCTTATATTGCGATCCTAATAACGTGTGATTAAGGTTTTTACCCTCCCCATTGTCTTAATTCTTAATGTCCATTGTCTTAATCTAGTCAATTCTGATTCTACTAGTATAGTCATTGACCTTGATATGTGCATATAATAAGTTCAGGATAATTGAATAATTATGATTCCTTATAGAATCTCTTATATTTACTTAATTATGGTGCATTTGTTAAAATACAGAAGGAAAACCGGTACAAAGACCATAAATGTATTTGGAATATGTAAACACAATGAACGATGAACCAACGATATGCCATCGACACAATATAAGAAGAAGAACAAAATAAAGATTTAAAATAATTAATTTAACTCACGCAAACTACACAAAATAATTTAATAGTGCATGAAAGAGTTAAAGATAACAAAAAATATTAGAATATAGTTTCCGTTACTTTAACTTAACAAAAACAATTTGTTTTATTAAATAGAAAATACAATAGGTATTCGCTATGTTAAAATCAAATACTCGTTAAATAATAACTTGACTGGAAGGAAACAATTAAATATTTTTACAACACCAATTTAAATACAGAGCTATCGAAATATTAAAAACAAAAAGCTTCGAGTGTAATAAAATAGCTGCCAATTTTGTTAAATTAATTTCAGACGTAACAAAATTGAATGGACCTCGAAAAATTGTAATTATAAGACCATTTCACAAAAGGATATTAAAAATAATTGAAAATTTACAGAACTATGGCATCTATTCTTCATTTTGCAAATAGGTTCTTCATACCTATTGCTTGTTTTGTCTCACAGCTGAACAAAGTTCCCATTAAAGTAGAATAACAGTATATTAATACAAAAAAATATTGTTCCTGTATTAAATAAGTATTAAGTAAGCAGTAGAAGGCAGTCGCTTCACGGAAAATATCGAAGTTCAGCCGCATCACAGTTAAACAGGAAAGCCGACCCCAACTGAGTTGGGAAAAGGTTCAGAGAATGATGATGATTAAATAAGCAGTAGGTTTTGCTATGAAAAAAAATGTTTAATCATTGATTATTTAAGTTTGTGGAGTCTTCAATATCGCCAATTGGTCGTGGAGTGGAGGTCAGATGACAGTCACTTCATGGAAAATTTCCGCAACACAGTTAGATTGGACAGTAAATCCACACAAAGAAAATATAGAAACAAATATTAGAAAATTTCATTTGATGCGTGGAACACATTTCTATCGTCGTTCCTCTAAGGTAAGGGGATTCATCTTCACATATTACGACCGGAAACGATGAGCACTGTGCTTCTTTCTTCGTCTCACACACGCTCAATCTGTGAAAGAAACTCCCTACTTTCCCAAGTGACTACAATATAGGGTTCTTCAAGGAAGGAATTAGGTTTCTTCAAAACGGCGAGATGAATATTACTGCCACTGGTGTTGCAAACGTAAAAAAATGTGTGTATGTGGCATTTATTTATTAGTAGAGCCGCATTATTACTATGCAACGTATGGAAGATTGTGTTTATAATTATGTCGACCATTCACAAAGGAAAGGTATCAAGAGGATGTAAAAAAATATAACCTTGAAAGTAAAATAATGATAGCAAAGTCTACACTTTGCTATCATTATTTTCTACAAAATCAAGGTTAATTAATCAACAGAACGACATGACCGTGATGACGCTACTGACTTTACATGTAGACGAAGGTTCCGTGGCCGTGACATATTTTGCATATACTATGGTTAGTCTATACACTAATTACGCAAAATTACGCAGATGTGTTCAAAAATCCCGCCTTGGATGTTCATTTTTTTGATCAAATCTAATAAAAAGGCAGTATACTAATTGGTTTGAAATTGTTATACTAGTATCAATAAATCACTAATCTTGTTGCAATTTATTGCTCGACAAAGCACTCTCCCACCGTAGCCGATGGTAGCCTAGTGGTATGGGTAATGGACTGCTGAGACGAGGTCTCGGGTCCGATCCCAGGTTTTACCATGTTAAACACCAATGTTGACGTTTTTCGAAGTAATGTGTGTATTTATCGCAATAGCCCGGTTAATGGCAATAGGCTCGCTACCTATTACATTGGGACCTAAACATAAACTGGCAAAATGTGGGTGCTTTATAGTTATAGACCTCTCCCGTCCTATCTTCCGTTTGCCTTCTTGTGATGTCCAGTCAAGGACTCGTTTGCTCCAGTCGTTATACTTACTCTGTCGGGGTACGAAGGATATGTTGATTACTGTCTCACCTTCGGCAACTAAAGAACCAAAGACGGCGTGCGTTTTATTCGGTTCGAGTAACCTCCCCAACCGGCATTCACGGGGGTATCCATGGGGTGCATGATAAATAAACAGTAGACTTACTTAATGTATGTGTTAAGGTTGTTAAAAAGCTCACTAAAGTGTTCTGAAGTTGTCGCTAATTGCGATTTTTGCATCTTCTGACATTATTTCTATGTTTACAAATTTTTGTTACTATTTGAAAGATTCCAATTATTTAATTGTAGGTATGAATTTTTCCCCAAACAGATGTATTTAAGTACATCAATTATTTTTTTACAAGTGTATTCAATAAAAACAATATGTAAATTTTGCCGGATATGAACATAAAATAAAACTTTTCCATTAACTTTTTGCTATATGCACAGTTATTATTACTTTTTACAAATTATCTAAATCTCAGTTCTCAGAATGAGTAAGCTGTGTTCGCAGAATAAGCTTCGTAAATAGACTGGTCACATCTATCAAAAGTCAAAAGACCGATGGCTGTTGTAGCAAGTAGGCACTAGAGTGGGCCGCGAAAAACAAAACGGGCGGTGAGACGGCCCTTACGTCGGTGAGACGCCTGGTCAGGGTTATACTATTTACCGTGGCCTGGTGGACTGACGACTTAAGTCGTCGTGTATATCGGTTATGTGTCGTCGTAAATATCTTTCAAGTTTATTAACCAATACGATAATGACGTTTATTTTTGTTGTTTTCTGGCACTTTGAACTTGTATACCTCTAAAAAACACGTAGGTACTACGTAATGTATGAGTACATACTCGTATACAGTTGTTCTATGAACAGTGGACTTCGGGAGAACCCTTTTATATATTATTCTCTGCAGAATCATGTTCTTAATGTATCAACCAAAAATCATCACGATCAGTTCATAAAGAACGCAGCAGCAAACTTCCCCCTTTTCCCCATTTGCCCCATCAAAAAAACTCTCAACAAAAGTTACGTTTTAAGTCAAACAAGGGTCAGACACACTCACAGACATAAATCTCGACATCAGATGCATAAGGTCGGATGTACAAAAGTCCAACTTTTCAGGAGAGCCAAAATAAAATTGACGAACTCATCGGCTCATATTTTATTAAATTATTCGTATTTGAATAACTTTTATTATTTTTTATTTGGCAGACAATTGCACCTTTCATTTTTAAAGAAAAGCATCACTATATCACTTAAAATAAATTAATAAAAAAGGTTTTTTCGTTTAATTGTTGTCATCCGACCTTATGCCTGAAATATTATGGATTTATAATTGAAACTGCAAGCATATGTCTAGATCCAAACTTATGCTTGCAATTTCAGGTGTTTAATGTAAGCTTTATATTGACATATTATTTTTATAGCAAACTAAAGCTTTTGAACTATCTGGATTTGGAGATAAAAATATTGTTTCGTGAGTGCGTGGCGTATCGGAATCATTACTTAATTCACCAGTTTCAAAAATGTGAATCAGTGGTATTTCTAAACGTGGCCTTTTCTTGGGTGGGGTATAAAAACATTCGTCAAAATCAGGCATGGTATCAGGGGTTTTTGGTCACCTAATTATTTGTAGACCTAAATCTTCTATTGATATTAAATCAGAAGTATTCTCAGCATTTACTGGAGATTTAGTTGTATTTTTATTAGGTGATAATATATGTCTTTTACAGCGTTCTGTATGTACACACATCAATAAAAGTTTGCGATCGATATTATGATTTTTTCTTCTTTTTAGATTCTTTATTTAAAGATAAAGAATTAGAAAACAAAACAATGACACCGTACAATTGCTTTTTCTTACAAAAAGGCTTTCAGTCCTAGCTTACGCTTATTATAACCGATTCAAGATATTTTTCGCGGAAAGTTGTGACTGAAAAAATGCCAAGAGGATTAACAGAGGTTTTACGAGCTAAATAGTAACTTTGAGGGAAGAAGGATACACCACGAGAGTAATAGCACGCAGACTTGCTTTATCCCAATCCTGTGTCGTGGCTACGTTGCAGAGAGGTACCACAGAATGGAGAATTTAGCTGACCGACTCCGCAGCGGTCGCCCAACTGTTTTGACAGCTGCCCAAAAGCGCTATATCAGATTGCTGGCAGCCCGTGATCCCACAATCAACGCCACTAAAATAAAAGTAGAAGTCAGGGCCACCTCTGGGCTTGAAGTTAGCACGCAGACCTTTCGCAATTGCATGCACCAGGCTGGATTACGAGCACGGAGGTCATGGCGAGCTCCGCTCAATTCCCGGCAACGTCAACAACGAAGATTGCAGTGGGCTAGACTTCGACAAAATGAAGAAGGTGAGGAAGAAAACATTTCGCAAAACTGTCTCTTCGTTGACGAATCCCGAATCTCCACTCATCCAGATAACCGACGTGTCCGTGTCTGGAGAAGACCAGGCGACCGTGAAAGACAAAGAACTGCCACTGGAACAGTTCAGCAAGGCGGAAAATCGGTGTCTTTTTGGGGTGGCATTATGATTGGAGCTAGAACGCCTTTGATCCCGTATCGGGGCTTCATGACAGCAGACATATACAAAGCAGTTGCTATTGATTATATCGTCAAACCATTCTGAGTAAACCATGGGCACCAATTTGTACTGGTCGATGATAATGCGCCCCGCACATCGAGTCAATGCTGCTCTTCAAGAATACGATATCACACGATTAGACTGGCCTGCCGGCTCGCCCGACTTAAACCCAATAGAGCACGCGTGGGATGCTCTTAAATGAGCTGTATGGAACCGTGAGCCACATCCTCAGACAGTTCCAGAGCTCAGGGAAGCCGCTTTTGAAGAATGGGATAGGTTTCCTCAGGAAATGCTGGATAACATGATCCTCAGCATGCCCAGGAGGATCTCCGCATGTGTTCGAGCCAGGGGAGGAGTTATTTTATATTGAATTTACACCTTTTAATAATAAATTGTAGTTTAAGTTTAATTAAACAGTCTTTTTCTTTCTATGAAATTTTTATCACATTGCATTATGATTAATGGCTCAATTTTTTTAAATAATTAATAAAAAATTGTTTTATATTTGAATTTCAAACAGGGTATTCCTATTGAAAGAAAGCATACAACCTAGATTTTTCTTGATAAAGATAAATTCAAAGAATTCTAGAAGCTTATGCCATTGATCGCAAACTTTTTTTGATGTGTGTATGTACTTAATATACACAATCACAACTTTTTCACATAATCAATCAAACGAAGTAAGAAAAATAAAAGCAAATTGCCCGTTTTTTTATACCACTTAGGTGGCAGACAAGCACACGGCCCACCTGATGGGAAGCGGTCACCGTGGCCGATGGACGTTTGCAACACCAGAGGCGTCACACACGTGCTGCCTACCCTGTAGAAACCTTCTAAAGCCCTTCTTGAAGAACCCAATGTTGTAGTCACTTGGGAAAACCACGGCAGGGAGTTCGTTCCCGTCGTCCGCCCGTGTTGATTTGTTATGATTATGAAATTTGTAATTATTTGACCGGCCGGTCTCTGCAAGCGGCCGGCACGTGCTTCACTACCGGTCTCTGTCACTCTAGCGGTAACAAGCTATAATTCTGTCGCACGCCATTTGCCGATGCGCCGCGTGTCTCAAGGACGACAACGATGCGGTACGGGAATATCCGAACTATCTCAACTACCACCCAAGTACGACGAGGTATTTAACTTTAATTTTGGAGGCATAAGGTTAGAATTCCACAAATTTACACAAAAATTTATTAAAATTGTTGTTATTACAGCAAGACAGTCTCATATTGACATGCGACTTTATGCCTTAACAGTGCTAGATAACATTGTTACAAGCATAATGCTATTTGTGATGATACGCATCTATATTTGAATGAAAATGTTAGATGCATAAATGCGTATCTGCTGATAAGCCTAGCGTAAGGGGTCGCACAGTTTCGAGGCATAATAGTTTAAGTTAAAATACAGCTACTTAATATAATAATAATTCGGTGCATAAAAGTGTAAGTAAAGATACAAGTTTATACCTCCCAGGCTATTCAAAAAGTCCGTATATCCGACTTTATGCACGCATGTAACTCGTCAATAAAAAGAGATAGGAATACCAGGGTCAGTTTGGTAGAAAGAGAAACAAAAACGTATTACCCCTATATTAAAAGGTCATTTTAGTCGGATCTATACATCAGACCTAATGCCTCTGATGTCGAGAAATATTATGCACAGAGTGGGAATCGAACCAGCGATCTGATTGACTACCTCAATGCCACAGACAAATATATAGGTATACCTACACAAGTTGAGAAATGTTAGGCGTACAATATCGTAAGCTCGTAGCATCTGTTATAAGAGAGGCAAACCACAAAAACAGAGAAAACACAAAAGGTATTTTGGCTTAATCTCCTTAAAACGGCAAACAGCTCGCAATTTCCCTACGATCCGTCAACATTGACTGAATGATGAATGTTTCAAAATAGTTGTACAAAAAGAAAATACACCACACAGTCTGATGAATTACGAGTCACGTTTCAATAACAATATAATAAATTTTTCCAGCTCAGTCGAGACGGGCCTGATCCTTTGATATGGCTATTGTAGTATCGCCAATCATTGAAGTTCCTGTGTGTTATGTACTGTTAGATCTATTACTGTTCCGACGTGAACCAAACGTGGCTTATGAATGTCAATATTATTCTCACTAGTAGTTATGTGAACAGGAGTTACTCGCGAGTACCCTATAAAAGCAACCTGTAACAAATCACGTTTTTAATGTTCGAGTTAAAATTCGTATAATTCAACAACAAACTTGACTTTTTTACCCCCATTTTCCCTCTTATAAAAAACTTTCAACTCGAGTTGTGTTTTAAATCAAAAACATATGTGCCTGTCTAGACCGAAACTGATACACCCACTGAGGCGGACAAAATCGAATTCGGCCACCTTATTGAACCGGAGACTGTCGCTTGCTTTGCTCTCTCATTCACTTTCTCTTTTTTATATATTTCTTTAAAATCTTATATTTGCTCAACTAAACAATAATTGCCAATAACAGTTTTAATTTTTCAAAGTATTTACACAAAACAATATGTGCAGTATGAGAGTCAATCAATCAAGGAACTTATTGCAGTATACTGTTGGACATAGGTCTCTTCTAATGTGCGCCATCGCTGCCAATTCTCCGGCTTCCACATCGAGTCTATCCCGAACACCTTATTCAGGTCATCAGATCATCTGGCTAGGGAGCGTACCTTCTTTATACAAACAGAAAATAAAATATCTATTTATGCCGGTGTGGTTGGTTAGCCCATGTGCTTATTTTCCACGTGTACTGTTCGCACATTGTAACGGAACGTGTGACTACACGGATGGATCAATTGACTGTTCAAAGAATTGTTACAACCTATAAGAGGTCTCGGCTGTATTGAACACTTATGATAGATCCAGGTTACCTCAATATATTCTGTAGGTATACGGATGATCTAAAAAAGTTTTATACGAAATCCCCGAAGTAGCGGTAGCCTAGTGGTATGGGTATAGCGGTAGCCTAGTGGTATGGGTAATGGACTGTTGAGACGAGGTCTCGGGTTCGATCCCAGGTTTTACCATGGCACTCACTAATGACTTTTCGATGCTTTTCGAAGTTATGTGTGTATTTATCGCAGGTTTATAAGTGCCCGGTTAATGGCAATAGACTCGTCACCTATTACATTGGGACCTACACATAAACTGGCGAAATGTGGTTGCTAGCACCTCTGCCTACCCTTTCGGGGATATATGCGTGAGTTTATATTATGTTATGTTATATCGCCGACCGGTTCGGTGCCACGTAATAGAGGGCGAGACAATTACCGCCAATCGGGCACTTTGTAAAAAAATGGGTATTCACGAAAATAAAATAAATTTGAATTATAATTTACCCGATTCCTTGCTATGCGGTGTAAATCGCAAGGAAATTAATTGCGTGCTTAGCCGCACAAGCACTAGCAATTAACGTCTTTTCGAAGGTAAACTTCCCAAGTATCATTACTTGACTTGCATTTAGGATAAGATAAATTTAAACCTAAAAAATCAAAAAGAAATAGACTTCTTCCACGGTTAATAACAGTCAATTAGATTACTGTGGGTTGAATGTGTAGCGTGACTGGCTATATAATTAATATTTATATCTGCATAATGTAAAAAAGTACTAGAATCAATCATTTTAAATGTTAGACACCCGTTAGACGCTCTAACTCAGTATAAAGAACCCTTCCCTTCACGCAGTGCTGGCATATTGCTCAGTTTTCGTTGCGGTTAGTTTTTCAGTCGGATAAGGTCCAGCGGGCATTAGTGCAGTTAGGTTGGTGTAGTACAATATTATTGTACAGCGATAATTCACATGATTCGTTTAATTAATGCACGCAAGCTATTTCTTGTTGTAGGACGAAAAACTGGAAGGACGGCGTTGGAATAAAACAGGGATTCTATGTCAAAAGTATTTCTGGTTTGAAGTGGCGTGATAGGACTGGAGTCATAAGTAACTCTAAAATGCCAGGTACCTACCTTTTTAATTATTTTTTACTGTCATCATAATCTCCACGGCTATCAATTCCACCTGAGTCAGTAAGAGAGATAACCTCTCTCGGACTCGACCCAACCAAAACGCACGCCATGGTCTTCGGTTGCTAGAGATTAGACTGTAAGTAACAAATCCCTCTCAACTTGACCGACCCAGGTACATCTCCTTAGCCCCGTTCGGGTGTAGGAACTACGGTGTCCCCATTCAGCCCCCAGGTATGGAGCTGCGAAATACACACCACCGTCACAGCCTGCTTGTACTAGAGTGACAGGTGCCTCCACCCGTCACCCCCAGGCCCGGGCCAGAGGTCATTCAGCGACTTCCGACGCCAAGAGTCTTCTCCTGTCCTGGAACCTCGTCTTCTTCTCGAGCATTAGTTGCTCGCAGGAGGAGGCGGCGGTACCATATTTGGGCCGTCCTTCTGCTTGGTTGCGAAGCTTAGACGCTGCTGGAACTGTGTGGTACGAAGAGTAAAACACACGAAAAGATCGCTTGAGTAACTACCGCATGTGCAGTAGCCTTCGTGTGACCTGACAATATGACATTGCAGACAAAATGCAGAATAGCCGTCTACGCTGGTGTTATCATATTTTGCGTAAACCGCTAGACTATAAGTTCTTAACCAATATCTGGTAATGGCACCCACTCTGGATTATGGTAGGAGGAGTAGACACAGGAAGTGCTGGCTTGACATCGTGGAAGGTGACGATGGTCTCACTACCAGTGATATACAAGACCGTGCGAGTTGGAAAAGTAAAAGCTGGAATGCGGACACCGGGCTCCCAGGTGAGGGCCACGAATGTAATCGGGATTAAGGCAATGATAATGATGATGATGGTGCAATTTTTGATATGAAAAATATAAAATTAAACATTTTTACCGAGTATTTTCCCATCAGGACCCTATCAAGTTCTTAGTATTCTGAACCAACCACACTTGCAAGATGTTGCCATTTTTTAAATGACATCAGCTGCTGAATTAAGGGTGTCGTGGTGAAGGAATGTTCATAGATATTGAATTTCACTCTATAGCATACAAAAAAAAAATGAAACATCAAACGACTTTATAATAATATACTCAACCACTCACCGTTCAAACCTTTGATCTAAAAATGTAAAACATTTGATCTAATCTGAATTTAAAATTTTCTCATCGAATTGAGCAAACAGTGAGCTCGTATGTACACATTAATTTCACTCATGTAATATTTACAGATATTTTAATTATTGTAGCATGTATGAAGTATCCTTACATTGGAATTCGTGTAAGGAATGTAAGGCTCGTATGTAAAATTATACTCTATGTATTATAAGGTTTTCTTTATGAGAGTTTGGGACAATTCAAAATTAGTGACACCCTGGCACGCTACCGATTCGTTTTGAAATAATTATCGATTTAATTTAAGAACTACTTTCAATCGATTCAGTGCTTCGACGTATTTTTAATACTAGCCTATGCCCGCGGTTCCGCCCGCGTGACTGTCGGTTATCGCGACCTATGCGCCATATCTGCTAATTAATTCTAAATTACCAATCATAACTCTGGTTCTACGTAACCGATTGCAATCAAAAAAACGTACGATTTTTAATTGGGTCAAATATCTTTAAACTAAAAAAACCGCTTCGAAATCCGTTCAGTAGCTTTTAGGTCCATGAATCGCGGACAAACATAAACTTTTTACAATTATATAGTAGTATGACACGTATGACACGTATGGATATGTAATAAATCAATAAAATAATATAAGCTATAAGCGTATTATAAACAGGTTACCATTAAAAAACTTACACTTAACGTAAACATGACGTAGACGTTATTAACTATGCGTTTTGAAATTAAATTTCACTAAAGCATGCATAATCTAAGGCAGCTATCGAAAAGAAAATAAATAAGAGTTTATTTATTTTAAGATCGGTTTTGTAGTCTATCTGTTTGTGATGCACATGGCACATCACTAAGTGGGCGTTATCCGTTAATAAAGTACGACATTTCTGTAGTACATTTTTCAGAAAATCAAAACAGTATTTCTTATGCATAAGCTCGCAAAAAGAAAATAAACGAATGGACAGTGTTATAGTACTCAATTTTTTTTGTCACAAAATGTGCTCACATAAAGAAATAATTGTTGTATGCATATTATGTTTAATTTAATTCAAAGGGGACGATAACCTCGTCTTTTGTTATATGCAACGTTTAGATATAAGTTTACATATAAATTGGAATTTGTTAAGATATTTTTGTTTTTTGTAGGTGAGACATGTTCTCACTCAAATTAGATTATTATCTCTTACTTAATTTTTCATTTGTCCATCCGGTCTCTAATGCTATAACATTATTCGTATCTATGATGGTACATATATATATAGATACCAAGCTGAAAATATAAAAACAAAAATGAAGAGCTGTGGATACCTAGTCTCTTTATTAATACAAAGAATATATTTTTGCCGCCGGTATTCTTAATATTGTTTTGGTTTGAGTTGTCTTTTCTTATTTGGAAGCGACCACTTTACATCCAGATGTTAAAAACAGGTACTTCTTAAAATGTGTACGGTCATGAACACATGACTATACAAATAAATAACATTGAAATTGAAGTGTCGGTTTGTCATGCATGATAAAATAAAATAACACTTTTTAGAGTTCCGTACCTCCAGAGAAAAAAAAAACGGAACCCTTATAAGATTGTCCAACTGTCCGTCTGTCTGGCAGCCCGTTCGTCCGTCCGCCCGTCTGCCTCCGAGTTTTTTCTAATATAAGGAATGTATGGTGACATTAAGTTGAAATTCATACCAAATATTTAGGACTGTAACGGCTCGAAGCTGTCAAAAAAACATAATTCTTCGTCATGTTATGTTCATGTAATCAGAAGAATACGAATGTTTATGTCTTCTTATCTTCTTTCTACGAGCATTCCATATTTGATACAAACTATTTTTTTTTATTTTCGGAAAGCGTAATGTACTTATGTTGACGAACTTCAAAATAAAATCAAACTCTCTTATTGTGAAGTTTTAATTAAGGTTATAACGTGCTTGAAATAAATCCTTAAACTTTGAAACTTTATTATTCTGACAACTTTTTTTGTCATGCAAAGGTTGTCAGTATAATACGAACAAATTACGAAGGCGATTAAAATGCTACACATTATATGTTTTCTCCGAGTGTATAAGTCGTGTGCGTTTCGTATGGGTACCTGGCGCGTATACCTAATAAAATACATCAACAAATCAATAAAATAATAACTTCAAGTTTGTACGAAACCCTCGGTGCGCGAGTGTGACTCGCACTTGACCGGCTTTTTTGATAAATGCAAGTGAGTGTTTACCTATACAATTCTTAATTGCCTGTTTTTTTTAAATATTTCGATCGTCAAATTGACTGCACCCTGTCTGATGTGAAGCTAGGGTACAGTTAAAATCAAAACTGGTCAACATTTATGGATTCTTCATCCATTTATCATACATTCTTACGAATTGAGGGACTCTTCCTATTTTAAAGTTGGTTTTTTGGAATATACAACTAATTAAGTGACAGAACAACCATAGAAATTATCTTTCTGGATCACATATAATTTAGTATGTAGATGTGCTAGTATGTGGTAGTTGGAGCCCTCAAAAGTCCAACCAGTCTAACTTGGAACTTCGATATCGCCATTGGTCATTGGACCATTGGTTGTGGAGTTCAAATGGTAGTCGCTTCACACAAAATATCGAAGTTCAGCCGCATTGCAGTTAGACTGGAAAGCCGACCCCAACTGAGTTGGGAAAAGGTTCAGAGGTTGATGATGTAGGTAGCTAGTACCTAGATGTTTCTGACTCATAGAAAAATGCGAAACATTTAAGAGAGTATTTTAGTTAGTATAATATAAATAAAAAAAACCTTCAGAAAATGCTAAATATACGAGCTCAGTAAGTAAAGTATGCCATAGCATAAGTCTACTTGACTTCGCTAAATTAGTTCTATTCATCTGTAAATGCACGAAGAAGCGCTAAACCAAGAAAAAATGTGCGCAAGTACATACGTCAATTCCTTTGATGACTGGAGTCATCCGTGACCTTGTGTATTGACTTTGCTAAGTTAATGAATGTTTTACAAGCACATGAAGAATCGTATTTTAATAGCTGGCATTAACATTGGTCCTTTAACAAACTAATCAAACATTCATAGATTTTAACGTTAACATTGAATTGCATTGATTCTAATATTATTATAGTCAAATATTTTAATGTCATTCACAAAGTCTATCAAAGCTTTGGGGTCATTTATTACGATAATATTTTCAAGCAATTATTTATTTTAAATATTATTTTGCATATGCACGTATTAATGTGCATTATATACATATCGTACCCTCAGGGGAAAAAAAGCATAAGACGGAAATGCTGATTTTTCAGTATGGCGAAAAAACTGATTTTATGGGCATATTTACTTTATTTCCAAACGTAGAAGAATTATTCTTATATCAAAAAAAGGAGAAAAAAATATTGCACTTCGTGTTGTATTTAAGTTAGTACTAATGTTTATAGTTTATTAGGAATTGTAAAAATAAATTATTATGCTATTTTTCAGAATACAATAAAATAAAGCATTCTGAGTATCAAAATTTATGCCAGACTTTGCCAGAAAAGTAAAATATCGCATACCTCGGACAATAAAGGCGTATATACACATACGCGTTTTTTTTATTATTTCACCATTCGATGTAAAATACTTCGACTCATGTTCCATATTTTTTTCGTAATTTTCCTTACAAAATCCATGAAAATAATTAAAAAAAATACAAAAGCTACTTCTGTAAGAAATGTCATAATTAACTGGCAAAGAAAACGTAAATATAGTTGCTCGATGCACAATTTATTTAAACCATTAACATTATGTACGTAATTGCATTCCAGTCTTTATTGATCCAGTCAAATTAAAAGATGTGTACTGGTAAGTTACTTACTCCTTTATTGCACGGTATATTTTCGAATGCATTTGTCGTAACTTCACTTAAGCGTCATTTTTAAACTTATTCTGAAACGTATGTGTACTCAATCCTTAATAATTTTATAGATTATTTCACAAGTCACTTACTGCTTCATGCAAGATTTGTAGTGTGTATGAAAATGCAGACGAAGAAAGAAAAAAACAGTTGAAAAGTGATTATGATATGCATCTTAAGAACAAGAAAACTGTTAAGAGAACTTAAAGAAATAGAAAAGTTAAATTCCGACCCTAAAATAAAAACCATGGCGTGTTTTGATCTAGAAAAGGTGCTTTCTATACCGCAATCACCGGTGGGGATATTTCACTATAAAAGAAAGTACCCAGTGCTGAATTTTACTATATACGAGATTCTTCAGAAACAAGGCTATTAATACATGTGCCATGCGCAGATAAGAAATCGTGGAGCCAATGAAATAGCCAGTTGTTTATGGGTTTTTACAGAGTGAAAGTGCAAGAGGTATTTAAGAGATATCCTTATAGTAATTTTTTAGGCCAACTCTTTGCGACAAACTCGACCATGAACGAGGGGAGTGCATAACCACCTATTATCCCCTGGTGTGGTATAACCATGCCAGATGTTAAATTCACACAACGGGTGGTTCGGCGGGAACTAAAGTCCCTAGACATTCGGAAGTCGAGTGGGCCGGATGGTATACCCGCAATAGTGCTCAAGCAGTGCGCTCCTGAGTTGTGCCCAGTACTTACACGACTTTTTGCGCTTTCTTACTCCAAGAGACGAGTCCCGGCTTCGTGGAAGACAGCATTGGTGCACCCTGTCCCTAAGAAAGGCGACAGAACAGACCCGTCCCATTACAGGCCTATCGCTATAACCTCCCTCCTCTCGAAGGTAATGGAGCGTGTTATAAACGCACAGCTCCTGAGATACCTTGAAGGTAAAGATTTATTGAGCGACCGTCAGTACGGCTTCCGTCATAGTCGCTCAACCGGTGACCTTCTTGTGTATCTCACAAACGGCTGGGCGCAAGCCATCGAGAGTCAGGGTGAGGCACTGGCTGTCAGCCTTGACATAGCGAAGGCCTTCGATCGGGTCTGGCACAGAGGTCTGCTAGCGAAGCTGCCATCGTACGAACTCTCAGAGGGACTATGCGAATGGATTGCCAGCTTTTTGTCCAACAGAAGCATCCAAGCCGTCGTCGCCGTCGATGGCAGTTGCTCGGACCGCATGGACACAACACTGGTGTCCCGCAAGGGTCCGACCTGTCCCCGACCCTGTTTCTGCTGGATATCAATGATATCCTGTCTGATGACGCCATCCATTGCTATGCAGACGACAGTACCGGGGACGCATATTACACGCGCCGTGCAAACATCCCTCGCTCTGAAGTGGAGGAAAGTCACGAACAACTTGTGTCTGAAATCGAGACTACTCTCACCAGAGTATCCGATTGGGTACGACTAAACCAGGTCCAATTTAACCCCACTAAGCCACAAGTATATGCATGCACCGCTAAGAAAACTCCATTTATTGTGGCGCCCCAATTCCTGAACACACCGCTCACCATCTCCTCGAGTATCGGGATCCTTGGTGTCGATATCTCCAGCGATGTCCAGTTCCGCAGTCACTTGGAGGACAAGGTTAGGCTGGCATCAAAGAAACTAGGAGTGCTTAACAGGGCGAAGCACTACAGCACTGCGGAGCAAAGACTCGTTCTTTATAAGGCACAGATTCGGCCCCACATGGAGTACTGCTGTCACCTCTTTGCCGGGGCGCCTGCATGCCAGCTTGGCCCCTTTGACTCGGTACAACGGCGGGCGCTGAGGATCGTCAACAATCCCATACTCTCAGGCGGTGTGGAACCTCTGAACATCAGGAGGGACTTCGCCTCACACACTACGACCGTAAACGGTGCGCACTGTGCGGTATGAAAGGAGTTTCATGCCGCGCACGCTCAAGCTGTGGAATGAACTCCATGCCGTGGTTTTCCCAAGCGACTACAATATGGGGTTCTTCAAAAAGTTGCTACAGGGTAGGCAGCGCGTGTGTGACGCCTCTGGTGTTGCAAACGTCCATAGGCTACGGTGACCGCTTTTCATCAGGTGGGCCGTGTGCTTGTCTGCCACCTAAGTGGTATAAAAAAATACTTTTATATTAGTATTATTGTACCCGATTGATTGACGTGATATGAGTTGATAATTATGTAAAAGTTTTAAAGTTTTAAAGATCGTTGCGTGCCATTCTGATTTTATTATTATTTACATATAGCAATAGTTGTGGAAATATAATAATGAGAATTATTGTTTTTCGTTTTGTAACTTTCATAGATGTAAAAAATTGCTATAGTTAGCAAAATAAGTACAAAATCAAAAAAATATTAAAAAAATATATAATCTTGTTTTATTCCTGCGATTAACCACCAAACTCTTTTTTATATATTGTACAGTAATTGTAAAATCATAACAAATGAAATACCCACAATTCTCCAATTAAAATGTGAAGTTATTTTTTGTTATTATGAAAATGTAAGAAAATATGTATTACTCTGTAAAATATTTCGTCGTGCAATAAATATGCGTGTCACATACAATACAAAATTTTAATAAATTATCACTGCAATATATACTTATATAAACTTACTCATTATTTATTTTCAAAAATAAACGTGCTATTAGTACTTAAAACTAAAAGCTCCGAGGTATATCACGAGAAAAAACAAGCAATAAAAGCGTTTGTTTACATAAGATTCGTGTTTTGTTAATACCTGAACAGCAAAAAAGGAGTATGTTTATTTACCAACAGTTACTTAAGGAAAACCCTAATACAATAAATAGGTAATTGTTAATTTTCCCTGTACTATGAAAACAGTAAATCTATCTATAATTTCAGTAAATACATATTAAAGAGCTCATTCAGAGGCTTCTTATGATATATGATACTAAGTACTTTCATTATTAGTTTAGTTAATATTCCAGAAACAAACTGTTTTTTGGCTCTCCTGTAAAGTTGGTGTTTTCCAGATACGCCTTTGTTGTCCGAGGTATGCGATATATTTCAACAAGTATGTTATATTAAAGCAGTAATGACCTTGTGAATATGAACATTTATGGTAGTATAAGTAAGATTACTGCATTATTTCCTTTATAAACATTATGTTTGTAATGCACAAGCAATATTTACCCCTTTTTTCAATTTAGGGGCTTGTTAAGATAACTTAAGTAAACAATAATAATTACTTATTTCATTATATGTTTTAGAAAAGTTAGCTGCATATTAACACATATTACTTAGAGTTATTATTTATGACTACAGGGAAAAAAAGGAAATGCATTTTTTTATTCATTATTTTTTATTTAAGGCAAAATACTAATTATAGTTTTGGTAACAATTAAAGTTCGTACTATCAACAATAAAATTGCAGAATAATATTCAGTAATTTAGAGTTTCGGTGTAGATTATTACCACTATTGTTTTTTTTTATAAATTCTTAAATAATCAGTCGGCAGATAATTTGTTAAGACTAAACTTGTAATAAATAATGAATTAAGTTTTTATTGGCTCCGTACGATATACAACATAAACGAAATTCAATTATGTTAGGGGAATACCTAACGGATAAAATCGGCTCCGTACTAAAAAAGTATTCCATCCCGACAGTTTACGCACCAGGCATTAAATTAAACAACATCTTGGGCACACCGAAGGATGTCTTGTCACTTCAGACGCCAGGGGTCTACAAGATAGATTGCAGCTGCGGTAGTTCATATATAGGCCAAACAAAGCGGACTATTGCTGATAGGGTCAAAGAATACATTGCAGCTGTAAAGAAACGCGGACGAGCAAATCAGCGATTGCAGAACACCTTTTAGTAGCAGGCACGAATCACTGGATTGTATTGCACAATATGCAAGTTCTCTCCACCGAACGTCACTTTTATTCAAGAGCTGTACATGAAACTATTGAAATCAAGAAGTACAAGAATTTCAATCGGGAAGACGGTTTCAAGTTATCTGCGACATGGAAACCAGTGATAAAAAACTTGCTACCTCGCTTTTCTGCGCGGTCGGATAGACACCGAGCCATTTGCACTGATAATAGGGACCCTGTGAGTGTGGTATGTGATGGTACCTGAAGAGAAAATAATATAAAAAATGTCGAAAATGTGCGGGTAAATGTACAATCGGCTACCTCACGGACTCGACGACGGAGGGCGTGCGCGGCTGAGATAGTCAGCCTGTGACCACGGCCGGTGCAACCTGGTCGAAACGTCAGGCATTCCAAAGGTTTGTATTACCTATACCATGATCGCGTTAATTCCCGTTTACATATTATTATAAGACTGAATTTGTTGGATTACACTATGTTCTGTTTCGCTGGCTGGTTTATGAAGTCTATTGGTATGTTGTCCTCGAAGGTCTGTTATTTGGTCGCCATTAGCATATTTATCAATGGCAGTGTAAACTGTTATTTCTTTAATATCTAGCGTATTAAGAAAAATGGTTTTGCACACTTTTCAATCACTCACAAGACATGCATCGCTTTTTGACGGCAAATAATATACCAATGTTCGATTTCGTTCACGTTTACGCTGAATTTTCATAACTTTAGGTTCTATAATCTCGGTGTTTTTCAAAATGAACTGCCCTTGAGTTTCATGGTTACTAGAAGTCCAAAATTGCTTTAATATTCCCAACCTCCTGTCGCTGGGTATTTTTTCAAAGCATTTAGCTTACAATTGCAAGGCTCTCGCATTTGTTTTTGAGACTTGTATTTACCTGTATTTTTTTCATTTCTTTTGTTTTAGCCCACTTTTCGGGATTACTCTTTCTTTTTCTAGGGTTTGTATTGGCTTCAGTTACTAACACTGGACGAGATGTCATTGCTTCAGGTTCTGTGGTAGAATTATTTCCAGCTGGTAGAGTTTCAGCGTGACAGGCTATAAGTGAAGGGTCAGAAGTGAAGGCCGAGATTATAGAACCTAAAGTTATGAAAATTCAGCGTAAACGTGAACGAAATCGAACATTGGTATATTATTTGCCGTCAAAAAGCGATGCATGTCTTGTGAGTGATTGATACGCTAGATATTAAAGAAATAACAGTTTACACTGCCATTAGAAATAACAGACCTTCGAGGACAACATACCAATAGACCTCATAAACCAGCCAGCGAAACAGAACATAGTGTAATCCAACAAATTCTGTCTTATAATAATATGTAAACGGGAATTAACGCGATCATGGTATAGGTAATACAAACCTTTGGAATGCCTGACGTTTCGACCAGGTTGCACCGGCCGTGGTCACAGGCTGACTGTCTCAGCCGCGCACGCCCTCCGTCGTCGAGTTCGTGAGGTAGCCGGTTGTACATTTACCCGCACATTTTCGACATTTTATATATTATTTTCTCTTCAGGTACCATCACATACCACACTCACAGGGTCCCTATTATCTGTGCAAATGGCTCGGTGTCTATCCGATCGCGCAGAAAAGCAAGGCAGCAAGTTTTTTATCACTGGATTCCATGTCGCAGATAACTTGAAACCGTCTTCCCGATTGAAATTCTTGTACTTCTTGATTTCAATAGCTTCACGAACAGCTCTAGAATAGAAGTGACTTTCGGTGAAGAGGTATCTTTTTGGCTAAGTAAGCGCATTTAAGATAATTTCCTTATAACGAATAAAAAGATAATCGTGTATACAAGACTAGCGTTTAAAAAAAACATACGCATTTAAATCATAATAATTGTTACTATTAATCTTCTACATAAAATATTAGGGATAAACGTAGTAAAAAGTAATACTTCATATTTGTCAATTTATTCTTTGCGTTATATCACTTAATCTACTAATCCGTAAGAAAAAATTTAATAGAACAAAAACTCTCAAAACGAATTTCTTGTTTTAATTCGTCAAATTTAACAAGAAAAATATGAAAAAAATTTAGTATATGTATCTTTAAACGTACTTTTCAAATATGATAAAATCGATGAATCAAAATAAAATCACTTATGCCTATTTTGCACTGGGGGTGCGATATATTCTTGATTACAGTTTAGCAAAATGCAGAGTTATGGTTCTGACAGTCTAAACCACAATCCTAGATTTTCTTCTTCATTTGTTCCTTGTTTATAATTACACTAAGTCCAGTAAATAAACATTTGACCCATCTGTTTTTAAACATATATCTTACAACATTTTTATATGTATAAACATTACACAAAACGCAACAGGAGACAAAGTTTTATCTTTCTAAATATAATTTCTTAATTCTTACCAACAATAGATTGAAGATGATAAATACAGGATATATATTTTGTGTGATGTGGGGTGTAGTGGAGTAGTAGCGTCTATCTCTGACAGCCGACTTTCAAAAAGTACCAGGGATGTGATAATTACGCTGCTAGTTCATAAATTCTTCTCCAGTGGCTCCTAGTAGCTGTCTGAGTACAGCGGCCACACCCCGGAGAACCGTGTCGGCTCACGGGCTAAACCTGGAGAAGGGGCTTGCCAACTCAGTAGTCAAGTTAGACGCGGCTCCCTCTCGCATGATTCAAAAAGTCTGTCTCGGCGAGAAAGGCAACCCAACGCAGATATGCAACAGGGATTGGTGGACTCGGCGACTCAGCAAGGCAAGGTGGATGGCCTAGGGCGACGGTAGAGGGCGTACAGTTACCGTCGGCCAGACACATCATCTGATCTCTCCCCAATCGTAGCGGATCTCCGTTCCATTGGACCAAGGAGGGTGAGGATGAGAGTGTGCGCCTGCGTCTGCGCGAGCGTTTGCGCATCTAAAATATCCTGCGCACCTGACCGCTTCCGTTAAAAGGACTCCGAATGCGCTTAAATCCTGTGGCGATGGGATGAAGTAGAGAGGTCTGGCATGATGCAGTCGGGCTTTGTCTGAATCCTGCACATAGGTGATCTTGGGGGTGTGAGTACACGCCGTGGTCGCTTTCACATTGCAAACTGGGGACGACAGTGTGAGTTCGGCAGCACCCAGGATTACAAAGCAGCCCTTTTTAGGGAGGCACTGCTTTCCTCGCTCAGCCGAGGAGGGGGCTAGAAAAGGTGCCCTAAAAAAATGCTCGTTCCTATTTGGAGAGGTGGTAGTAATCGCGGCTGCCATCGCATCAATAAATACGTGGTCGACGATACAGAAAAAAAGGAGAAAAAATATCAACAATGACTTTTGGAGCGTGGAATGTAAGAACGCTTATTGATAGTGATGGTAACGCCTGTCCTGAACGTAAAACTGCCGTAGTAGCTCGTGAACTTCGTCGTTACGGCGTGGATATTGCTGCTCTCAGCGAAACACATCTCGCTGAGGAAGGAGAACTGGTGGAGGATGAAGGTGGCTACACTTTCTTCTGGAAGGGGACAGCTGCTTCCGAATCTAGGCGTTCAGGTGTAGGCTTTGCCATCAAAAACGACATTATGAAGCACTTGGATGAATATCCTATACACATTTCGGACAGACTGACAACGTTGCGCCTACACCTGGACCATAACAACTATCTGAACGTCATCAGTGTCTATGCTCCTACCCTAGATAAGTCTGATGACATAAAGGAAAATTTTTATGACGAACTATCTCGATGTCTAGATAGCATTAACAACGGAGAGCAGCTTCTATTGCTGGGTGATTTCAATGCCAGAGTCGGACGAGACTATGAGGGTTGGCCTAAAGTCCTAGGTAGACACGGAGTTGGCAACATGAATTGCAATGGTCGGTTGCTACTCAGCTTGTGTGCTCAATACGAGTTGGCAATATCGAACACAATGTTCCGGCTTGCCGCTAAGCACAAAACAACGTGGATGCACCCAAGATCCAGACACTGGCACTTGATCGATTATGCTATCGTACGGCAACGAGACATTGGACAAGTGCAGATCACCCGTGTTATGCGTGGGGCACACTGCTGGACTGACCACCGACTTATTGTAATTAAATTACGACTCAGCCTCCGAAAACCACGTAGATCTAGAGCAAAAAAGCCTAAGTCACTGAACTTGGAAAAGCTGAAAGATTGCGAGGTGAGGGAGAAATACGCTCAGACCTTGTCTGAGAAGCTGTTGGAAAGTAATAATAGTGGCGATGTAGTTGCAGCCTGGGAAACGTTGTCGTCTCATCTCATGGAAGCAGCTTCCGCTACCTTGGGTCGAAAAGACCGTCGTAACGAGGATTGGTTTGATGAGAACGACGAAATTCTTAGGTCGGCACTCGACAAACATCGTGACCTCTTGAAACAGCACAGTCGGCGAGGTGGGAGTGTAGCGGCGGTCAGAGAAAGTGACGTTCAACTACGTAGGTTGTCCCGACAGATCAAGGACAAGTGGTGGCGGGACAAGGCTCTTCACATGCAGTGGCTCGCAGATACAAATCAGCTCGGGGAGTTCTACTGCGAGGTACGTAGGATGATTGGAGGGTGTCATCGAGTGAGGGTGCCCGTGAAAGCAATAAATGGAGAACTCCTTACTAGTAAGGAGGAAATACTCAAGCGCTGGGTACAACATTTTAACTCTTTGCTAAATGTAAACCGATCAGTCGATCTCCAGTTCATTAGTCTACTGCCACAACTCCCATTATGTACTGAGCTGGATGCACCACTGTTGCGTGACGAGGTCATCTCTGCCATCAAACAACAACAAAATAAAAAGGCAGTTGGCATTGACCTTATACCGGGTGAGTTGCTGAGGTGCGGCGGTATCGAGTTACACACATTTGTATGGGAACTGTTTGTACGTATGTGGGAAGAAGAACGAGTCCCAGCTGACTTCAAGGTGACTCGCATTCAAGCCCTGTACAAAAACAAGGGTGATCGTTCTGAATGTGACTCTTATCGTGGCATTTCTCTTCTTTCAACGCCTGGGAAGGCCTTTGCTCGAGTCCTTCTAAATCGCCTAAGGCTATTATCGGAAAGGGTCCTGCCGGAAACACAACTTGGCTTCCGACCCGATCGGGGCACCTGTGAGGCTATCTTTTCAGTGCGTCAACTTCAGGAAAAAAGCAGAGAACAAGGTCGTCAGTTGTACCTCTGCTTTGTTGACCTAGAGAAGGCGTTTGACAGTGTTCCTCGTGAGGCACTTTGGCTTGTTCTGGGGAAGCTAGGATGCACGGATAGGTTCTATGCGGCTTCTCAGACTACTGCATGACGACATGCAATGCTGCATCACTGAAAATGGCGAGCAATCCGAGTTCTTCCCCGTCAGCTGTGGGGTGAAACAAGGATGTGTTCTGGCACCAACACTGTTTGCCCTGTACTTTGCAGTAGTGGTTGGGGAGGTCGCGAGGATTACCTCGGAAGGTGTCCGCATTCGCTTTAGAACAGACGGTGGGCTCTTCAATTTGGCCAGACTTAGGGCGCGGTCGAAGGTAACACATGCAGTGATCAGAGAGATTATGTATGCCGACGACATATGCTTTTTAGCGGGATCCTCAGATGGCCTGCAACAGCTGATGACAGTGTTCCATCAAACATGCTGCAAGTTTGGCCTCAAAATAAGTGTCAAAAAGACGGAGGTGATGTGTTTAGACACACACGGTCACGAGACACTGTCCATCAGGCTTGGCGAGGACGTGTTGAAACAGGCTGATAAGTTTCGCTACCTGGGGAGCACTATAACATCTAAGTGCGACCTTGATGCCGAAATCAACAGCAGGATCGGAGCTGCTGCGGCTGCATTCGGGAAGTTATGCGCTAAAGTATTCTGCTCGCATGATCTGAAGCTGTCTACCAAAATAGCTGTATACATGGCGATTGTGCTGCCAAACCTCCTATACTCATCCGAAACATGGTGCGTGTACCGTCACCACATTCGCACTCTAGACCAATTCCACCTTAAATGCCTGAGGAAAATTTTAAATATCAAGTGGTCCGAGTATGTGCGAAACACCGAAGTTCTACGGCGAGCAAATGTCGGTGGCATAGAGACATATTTAATGCGTCGTCAACTTCGGTGGTGTGGTCATGTATCACGGATGACGGAGGATCGAGTGGCGAAGCGCATCTTTTATTCTGAATTAGAGGAGGGTAAGCGGAAACAAGGCGGACAACTCCTCCGCTATAAAGATGTTCAGAAGCGCCACATGAAAAGATGCAACATCGAAACTTCGAGTTGGGAGGGGTTGGCGGCACAACGCCCTGAATGGCGCAGGTTTGTCCGAGTGCAAGTGGGCGAGTTCGAGGAGCAGCGGAAGGCGGACCTTGACACCAGGCGCGACGAGCTGAAGGCCCGACAGCCTGCTGCCATTGCCTATAATTATGTGGGTGGGGTGCTTACGTGCGCTCTATGCTCACGTAGGTTCCTGGCCAAGATTGGCTATATTAGCCATTTGCGGGCGCACCAGCGCCGTATTAATCAGGAGGACCTATAAGTGGTCGCCATGGCCGAAATCGGTCGGAGGTCATCACATATATTTTGTACATTCTCTCTACATCAAACCAAAACATGCAAGACCGCCAAAGTTACAGCTCCCATTAAAATTGAGTAAAGTTTTTTCACCTTGTCATCTAATTATAATGGTGTTACCACATCCATCAATAGCGATAAACAATGAGCTGCCGGCGGCCGTCACGCGTCACTCCATCCTTTTACCAATGTCTTGAACAAGGTCCTGGCCTTGAAGCCCTAATTGAGATTTCCCAAACATTCTTTTTTTGAATATAATGTAATAAAAGCCTTTGAAATATTTCCTACGCCTGGAAATGAAAGAAAACATTTTATCGTAAGCATATCACCTAAGGAATATTTGATTTCAAGCTAGTGATAGCGAGTTAATGGCGAAAAAAGGATATTAGAATGATAAATGAATGCGAGTGTGATGTATGATAAAGTTAATATAAGGCGCTCAAATATATTCCATACCAACGGACAGAAGTATTTTATATAAAAACAATAATGAGAAAAGATATTATCTATGTCACAATGCGAAAATAATTGCTATCTAATAATTATTCCAGATTTAGATCTTTAGAGCCTTTTAGCCTATTACAGTCCACTGTTAGACATAAGCCTCTCACAATATGCGCCATTGTTCCCGATCTTCCGACTTCCGGTCTCTTTTCTCTCGCAATGATATTATCATCTGAGTATTTTTCCATTTGCCGCCTCTTACAGCCCCTTTCGAACCAGATGAGGCGGTGATATCCTTTCTCCATCACCATACAATTAAGTAATGTAAATATACAAGAAATTCACTAAGAGGTTCGACGACTCCTTTCTTTTTCGCACCATTAAGTACTGGAATTCCATGCCAGGACACGTGTTTCCTTCTTCATACAGTATCGGGTCCTTTAAGCGGAGCGTGAAAAAACACAGTACCTGCAACGGCGTATACAATGTTTTGGACTATAACCCTGCTTACCATCAGGCTAGGTGCAGTCATATGCATGCAGTGGATATGCCCTCGTTGTTAAGTATGTGTGAGGAGCCATAAATATGACCAAACCTTTCTCTAACACGATGTTATACAATAAAAACAGAAATGGTAGCATATCAACTAAGATTGTCGTGTCTAATAACTGGGTTATGATTAGCTGGTGGAGCGGCCTCGAGAGTTGATTAATAGATGGACCGAGTTTATCTAGTGATATTAATAATTACAGAAAGATTCCTACCACTTTGTAGGGAATACTTAAACAATGAATGGCACTGTCGTGATGGGAATGAGGATTGTGAACGAAGGGCAATGGGTAAAACTTTTCATGATAAAGTAAGTTAAAAAGTATTTTAAACTTAATCAATTTGTATATACGTGGCAGTAAAGAATACCATCCAACTGTTCTCATCCTCTGCCTTCTTATATAGGACAACGCGTGGAGATATAGATCACAAACAAATTACAGATCACGTTCAACTTTAGTGGTATTTCTAAAAGTCATCAGGTCATCTGTGGGTCAATTTTATCAAAAACCAAGTGGTTCGGCGACTCTTTCCTATATCCCACCAATAAGTCCTGGAATACTTCTTCCTATAGTCTCAGGTTGGGGACAGAGGAGGACTATGTCCGGTACTATCTCACTTCCGGCCACTAAAGACCCACAGACGGCGTGCGTTTTAGTCGGTTCGAGTCCGACATAATTCCTGGTAGAGGTCCGAGATTGGTGTTCGTGGGGATTTCGCTCACGGAAATAAAAGGGTGGAGACCAAGGGACAGTACCTGTAACAGCGGCCACCATGCTTTGGACTGTCTGGCGAAGTGCAGTCAGTTCGACAACCTAAATATAAAATAAAAAAAATAGGAAGCAATATATAATTTTGGTCACAAAATATGCCACTCGAATATTTGTGACATAAGTCGGTTATTTCGAGTTTGAAAAAGTTCGACAACTTGGTCTAACTATATCGCCAACAGGAGGTCAGGAGGTCAGGTCAGTCAGATAGCAGAAGTTACTTCACGGCAAATATTGGTGTTCAACCTTTTCATAGATAGATTTAAGGCCGATCCCAACTGAGTTGGGACAATGTTCATAGATTTTTTTTTTTATTTTTTTATTTTTTTTTATACTACGTAGGTGGCAGACAAGCACACGGCCCACCTGATGGAAAGCGGCCACCGTGGCCTATGAACGTGTGCAACACTAAGGGTGTCACACACGCGCTGCACACCCTGAAGGGAAAGGGGGAGAGTTGGGAAGGGGTGGGGAGGCTAGGAAGGGGAGGGGAAGGAGGGGTATAGTGAGCTCTGGCTACCCTACTTACCGGCGGGAACACAACACGATGGTTATTATGACTGATCTTCTGTAGGGCGGAGGTACTTCCCCAGTTGGACAGCTCATTTCGGACGTGAGATACCGTCGTGTCCTACCTCCGTCATGATGTCCGTCAGATGAAGATGCAGTAGTGAAATCCAGTGTGAATTGCTTTATACTTGCTAACTATTTACTAGCCACGAAAAGAGATAGTCTTTATATTCTACTCTTCATAGTGTAATGTCCTTTTTGATTAATTTTAAACCTACTAATTGCGGTGGAACCATTAGTGCCATTACATAGATAACGCTATCGTGCGTCAAACTAAGTGTAACATAGTATAGGTAAGGTATTAACGTGAATGTTTATGTTCAGTTTATCTCTTAACTATATATAGTTACTGCAACTAAATTTAGAGGAAACAATGAATATACAGAATGTAAGGGGAACACTCCTGAAGCCGAAGGCCCGTTGTAGTACTCGTGGTACACAACAATTGGCATGAAAAAAAATTACGGCAAATTATTTATTATTTAATTTTTTATTTATTTTTTTCGCATTATTTACTCTCCATCGTATCAGTAAAGCGTTTAAATTAGCGTTGCCGTAAAAAAAAAACTCCCTAAGTAGACCCCTAGTAGTACTCTTAGTACACATGCTATGAGTACTACTAGGGGTCTTCGGCTTCGGGAGTGTTCCCTTACACCCTGTATATAATGTTTCCATGATAATTTCTTTTCCCGTCCTGACCACCTGAATATAATTGGATGCTTTTTAATTTTTTAATTGAATTTCATGTTATAAATTCTTCGAAATCTTCTTCATCCTAGCGTTCATCCCAGTCGCATTCAAGGTTTCACCTTATAGCCCGGGGTTCGCTTTTCCAGTCTAACGACATACCTGTCGGCTGAGCTTTGATATTTTCCTTGAAGCGACTGCCTATGACGTCAACGATTCATTAACGATATCGAAGAAACGTGGTTGACGAGTAGTTGCTGCCATAGATATTCGTCTAACAACCGGGTTTAATGTGCTCTCTGAGGCACGCTCAAGCCAATGCAACTTGCCATATTCATGCATACTAATTAATGGCACTGAGTAGCAGTCATATTCACTACCGCTACCCCACTTATGATGCTTCTTAATTATATAATGCATTTTTATGTCATAAATTTGGTGAAATAACCAATTTTTTTTTCCACGAATGTAATTAAGCAAATTACAATGTTTTAATAATAGAACAATTTCAATGTCACACTACATTACTTTCTATTGTAGGATACAGTAGTGTATTTTTAAAGCAATACTTAATTTTGAGAAGTGTATTCTTAAAGTAGTAATGATAGGTAATGCCATTGACACACATAGTGATTGACGTAACATCGATGACATTGGTGTATACTAGAGTTTTTCGACTGAGTCAAAGCGAGATTGCATCTATGTTGAAGGTCTCTTTGACTACACAATTTAGTAAGGTACTCCGTAGAATGTGACTCCATACCGTAGTACGTGACGACTTTTGTGGTGTAAACAGCGTTCGACTGTTATGTTAGGGGTTGCAGGTTTGATGCCCGTTTAGTGCATTTGTGTGTGTTCACACTGATATGCCTTTGCCTACATCAATTAACCCATTAAAGTGTACTGCTGGACATAGGCCTTCCCCAATGTTATACAGGGTTTTATTAGCCTTGTCTTATTTGGGTCTAAATCTCTAGTCTAGAACTGACTTGATGGGTCCTCATTCATTAATAATTTACAAAAAACTGAATCGTAGAAAAATATCGTGATTTGATTTAACTTACGTTTTATCTCTTCTGTGAATCCATAATTCTTCGTGTGAATTCATAATGAAGTATAATTACCCATTTGCATTGTATATTTTATTTGTTCATTTGTATAATATAATAATATGCATTGTATAAATTGTTAACTGATCGCACTTGATAAAAGTACACATTACATGACATGTCGGGAAAAATATTTTGCAATTTCAAACACTTTTTGTGGAACAGTGGATACCTATCTTTATACTGATTGTTTATTTCTTGAAGGTGGACGAGGTGAATGAATATGATTAAAATGGATAATTATTTCTTTGCAAGTTTGATTCCCGCTTATACATGTCGTGTATGCGGGTCACACTGGTGAATCCGTTCACAAACACATTCTCCCGTACCCCAACGGTACGTCAAGAATGGAATAAACCACCGCTCTACACTGTGTTCCCCAACAACTATTGACGAACTTAATAGTTGTTGGGGAACGCATTAGCCACAGTGTTTGCTCAACGGCAACTTGAGGGTAATGTAGTATAGATCATCAAAATGAATGTATTGACAAAATTTGCTGTATATTATTTACTCGAAACGGACGGTCGCCCTGCATGTATGCACTGCATATATTATCGACGTCTAGATCATGCGTTTGCAGTGCACACGCAGATTTGTATACTGGTTACGAAATGCAGAGTTGACTGATGTTCTGAATACGCGCGAAGGTCGTTCGTCGACACGGAACGCGACACAGCATGGCACGATGGACGATTTGTACTTTTATAATTAAGTTAGTGGCATAGTGTGATATTTTATAAAGGTTTTGTTTTAATACTTGGCTCGTCGCATGACCGCACCCCGCAGATGGAAAGCTTAGGTGCGGTCCAGAGCATAGTGGTCACCATTATTTTCCTAGAATGGCCCGCTCGTACTTTGACGGCTTTGACATATGTTTTTTCACGTCACGCTTAAAGGACCCAGGAATGTAGGGAACAGGAAATAGGTGAGCTGGCAAAGCGTTCCAAGGTACTAGTTTTGCAGCGAATTTGCCCACGTGAAGGTACCTAGTACGATTTTTTAGAGTAACACACTATTTATACCCCCCTATATCTCTTCTACTAAGGTGAATTGCTTAGGAGGAGTTCATGTGGCTAAAACTTAAACCCGAAATCTCTCGACCGAAAAGCCGACCCCATATATAAGTATGATTGTAAAAAAAATTGGTTGCCTGTAAAGTCGGTATACGGGCGAAAGTTTTACGTGACAACGACTTTGAGTGGTATGTCTGTCTCTCTCGCTCTTAGGCGGGCTAACCATGCCCGAGTGGAAGGGACGCGTGCCTCTCACTCGCTCTCATTGTGAGCGCATAACGTGAGCGGAGCGTAACGCAGTTTCTTGAAGTGTCACCCGGCAAGCCAATTTATAAGACGTTGTCACGTCAATAAAATAAAAACACCGGCACTGACGACTTAACATGCTCTTCGAGGCACGGTAGGATTCCAATGTGTTAAGAATGACCACCTATCCTAAGACTGACCACTTGGCCACGGCCCTCTGAAGTTTTATTATCCTATATATTATTATATTTATTAGAGTAAGGCTTATTATTCAGCTAGTAGACGTCCCATAAATGAAATTATGATAATGATGATGAAGATATATACGAGTATTAAGTTAAAATGGTCTGACTCATCATTGTCATTATCACCGTCGCAGATTTTAATTTATTTTATTGTATAGTAATAAAACGCATCCTAATATAATAGTTACATCACTAACGCACAAACTACGTCATCAGTTAGAGAGTATACTGGTTCTAACCTACTGGGGATTTCCCCAATCAAGTTATTTATCCTATCACTTATTATTAGCTAAGCGGTGATACTTTTTCATCTCATGCAGCATTCACACGCGGGCTGTCGAACATTTTGGCGAATACGTTCGTCAACCTGCGTTGGCGGGGATTTATGACATTTCGAATGTGTCATGTGTGCCGGGGCGGTCGGGAGGGGGGGGGGGGTTCGGAGAGTGGGAGGGGAGTGGGTTCGTGTAGATCAGAGTGCCGGCGTCCGTTCTCCTACTCCTCCTTTTTCCTGAGAGCAAACTTACAAAGAGACATCCAAACATGTTCACAAACGTTCATATTTAAGGAGTAGTATCAGTCAAATATTTAACACATGTTTCACTCATAGTTTCACTCGCTCCTACTCGGTTCTACCTTTGAAAATGACGTATTTATGCAATCTCTTAAAAATAAACTGTTGATATTATTTTCTTACCCTAGATTTTATGCCAGTAAGAGCTTGGTAGGGAGAGCCACGAGTAACTACAGTTTGTAGGTACATGCTAAAATCGCACTGATCCCAGAAAATTACATGCAATCAAAACCATATAGATACTAAAGTGTCTACGTACCTGTGTTCCATTAGAATTCTGTCCCCTTTGGGATCTAAATCATTTATTCATAGTCTAGTCTGATATTGGCTTTTTACGTGAGGGAAATCACCCTGCTAGGTGACAAGTGTCATGAATATTTGATTTTTATTTATCGCGCAATCTTCGGCGAGTTGATTTATTGAGATCGAGATAATTAATCCTACTGGAACGCATAAATACATACAAAAATGGGTAGACAAGTATAGTTTCCAAATGGCTTCCACGATTGTTTAAGTTGATTTTAAATGAGAGAGAGTATGGGGTTCCATTAAGATCTTCGATGCGAAGCTAAGCTCACTTAGTAGTTTGTGTACCTGCTGGTTGACGGACAAGATCCTAGAACTATTGTTCGTGGTATTTTTTCTTAAGGTTAGATGGTCTCATAATAGACTTATTGCAGTGTTGTTCCTAATCGAATTCGAGACTTGCACCTTATAATTATGTAGTCCACTTACGGCTTCTTTTCCTTCTGGCTTGACTTAGATACGTCTGAATTCTTATCGAGGAAAGAGAAAAGACTGCGCCTGAAGCTCTTCTGTTGATTAGATTTGAAGGTGATGTTGGTTTGTTGAAGTTCCACCTGATAGCTGGTTTAAAGATGGCGTTCAATAAAATAATTACCCGTCGAGGCCATAAGACGTGATACGTAGATACGTAGATAGGAACTTAGGAAATAAGATCGTTTTGAATTAATAATAGTGTAATAAAATTCTATTGGTGTGGCTACAACTACCAAGAGGCCTACAAATGCAATTAGAAATTCAGCAATAAGTGCTTACCGAACTTAAGCAAACAATTACCATCAAAGTAACAATTACTATGGAAAGTGAACAACTAAACTCATTACACCAATTTCAATTCCCTTAACCGACCATCTAAACAGTAATTCTAGAAATCGATTTTGGTAATTGAGAAAATATTCGAATATTTCGTTTAATTTTTCTTCTTCATCTGCATGCGGATTGAGGAAAAAGTTTGTATTTATTATATGGGGTTTTTGAACTAAAATATTAACAAAATACCTGTATTACTGGTGTTTTTATTACTTTTATATCATCCTTACTGTATCAAAGGCCAATCAAAATGAATTGAATATTGATGAAAATAGACAGTCAAAATGTAACTGGATGGTTTGGTGGTGGATACTTCGGTCTTTGCAAATATTTATAGTACTGAATATACATAATTTATTTATGATTTCTCTACGATTCAAGAATACAGTTTCTAACTAATTAAGTAATATACAATACACACACAATTTATTTACTTACATCTCACCTCCGGCAACCGAAGATGGTATGCGTTTTGGTCGATTTGAATCTAACATAATCACTCTCACTGGCTGTAGGGGGGATGGCATCCGTGGCAATTATGCACACGGAAAGAATAATAAGATGTTATTATTATTACATACAATTCTGAGGGGTTAGGTATATCATTCGGACGATTGACCAATTGCTATTGAACGATCCTTTGATTGTATTTCGACTTCAAATAGAGAATAGAGCTATTCTTTAGATACCTTGTACGATATAAGTGATAAATCACCCATATCCTATTTTACTCCATCGAAACTCACAATTAAACAACATACTTAACAATTGGTGTCCTTGTTTCAGATCAGTCACGATGTATCAAAGAAGTTCAAAATTCATTTCAGCGGTAGTCTACATCATAGTAATTAGTGAGTACACTTTTCACTTTTTTATATTAATGGCATTGCAAATACCCAATTATTACCCAGATACGGTGATCCTCTGCGCGCCTCTTTGGTATTGATCTTCAACCAATCGCATGAACACCAACATGTCGCCTAAATTCCATTCGGGTCTCAGAGAGATATAACATGGGCTCTATAGAATGGTTGGCCTAATCAATATTATCAACTAAGTTCTAACGCCGGTCGCAAAAATTCATCTTTACGGAAGTGACTGTTGGTCCTCCCAACCCAGAGAAAAAATGGCTGCGTCAGTGTTCCGTCTGTTAGTTAGCAATTATACCGATCGCAGGTGATTTTGAAAAGGTCCCGAAGTTCTTCCATATGCACTCGTCTTTAAATGGACTATTCCGTCAATCATTTGGCCTGTCGTAGTCTACTACTGGAGATAGGACTCGCTCAGTGTCAGGAGGCAACGGCAACGTTTTCTTACAGGCTTTTTCGAAGAGATGGGGTGGCAATATTATATCACCGCACAAATAACGAACATTATATTCCAAATCAGCAGTTATATTATAAAATATAGAGTATCATAATAATAGACCTCAAACACAAGTCCAATACCTGAGGGCCTCAAACAAAAAATCATAATGAAAACATTATGAAAAAGGTTATATCAATGAAGAACAGGGCATGTGTACCCAAGCTCTTTAATCAAGTAATGTAAATAAGTTAAGACAATACAGGATTTCAAACGTAAAAAAATCCTTTTGAAGTTATATTTTAAACATCTTTACATTATATTATTGGGTATTTGCCTTTATTTAAGTAGATTCTTGTTGCTAAGTATCATAACTGACTAACCACTGCCACTAGTGGGCTAAAATTTTTATTAGGTAAGCGATGGTTAACTTGCTCTCTGATGACATCCCATGTCTTAAGAATGGCATTGCGGAGGTGGAAATAATATAACTCGATGGTTTACTTGTTTATTCCTACGTCCTATTTATCTATTATTTATTTACCCATCCTAAGACTTGTGCTAGAATTGCTTAACTTTTTAATGTGTTAACCTACATGTATTCTTAGTCACGAGACTCTTTTGTCAAATACTGGCTTCACGCAATTCTAGTTTTTGTCTTTTTGTTTGTAGACATTGATACACGAGCGGCTAATTTAGCCAGGTCATCGTATATCGCTTATAGACATATTATGTATACGTAAAATGTGCTGACCTGACTTAATTACAAACATTTACTATATAAAAATGTCTACAAAACTAGTAGTTTTATGTTAATACTATTATGCCGGTAGAAAGCATGTGTGTGTTGCTATCAGTCAATCAATTAGCCTATTTCAGTCCACTGCTGGACATAGGCCTCTCCCAATATGTGTGCCATTACTGCTCCCCCGCTCCTCGCAACCAGTTTGCCCAGCCGCCTTTTCTTCCAGTCGTAATCTATTTTATTTGCTGTGCGTGCTTCTAATTAGCGAACATTTAAAAATTTGTTTTTCGGATTATTATATTTATCACTTTAGTCATAACCCTATGTAATATTTTTTGATATGCTATTGCTTTTAAATTAGAGTGATATTTATCTATTTGAGAGTACCTACGCCCTCTTATAGCGAATGTTTTTTTAAAACATAACTGTATATCCTGTAGAATGTACGAAAATAGACTTTGCCTCTTATTTTTGCAATACCGACCGAATCAAACGGTTCCAAGCCTATTAGGTTTTGCCAATGATAATAATTATTGAAGCAAAATATATTTCCTTATTTTGAAGAGGAAAATAAGCAAACGGTTCCGATATTTTGGAGTGCCAACATCAAAATGGTACAGAAATAATTTCACTAGAGCGTAAAACCTAAATATGTTTGAGATTTTCCCATTTCAATAGTATTTCTGTCTTAAAATATATTAAGCGGATCCTTTCCAAAGGAAAACTTTCGTGAGTAGGAGGCAAAGAAAATCAAATGTATTCAGTATTGAGGTCTCAGATTATTATGGAAATACGGAGTTAGGGTTAAACAGCGTCCCTACTTGTATCAACAATTTCCCATTGAAAGGTATTGTTATCGACAGCTTAGCGAACAAAATAGGTTCAAACAAAAAATGCGAGGCTCAAGTAGCAGAGATAGGTTAGATGTAGAATAATGATTTTGTTCAAAATAGAGCAAAGTTATTTAATCTTACGAGTACCCACTTTAACCTCACGAATTAATGATATAGATAACTAATCACATTGAATTATTTGATTACAACCAAGATTATATGAAAAATATGCGTAGCCTTTTGATCCTGAGATTGGTATGACGTACCTCGGCCGTCGCACGCACTAACACCGAAGACAATAAAAACTAGTTCTGCGCAGCTAGAATACATTGACAAGATGTTTGCCGATCGTTATACTTAATATTTGTTATAGCTTCAAATTCACAATATGTTCTATTCGTTGTGAATGTTGGTCCAATCTGTTCAATGACAGTGAAATAAGTAAGTCATCTAATCATATATATTCTGTCCTACGTGCAAAACACCTGTAAAATTTACTGTAGCTGTTACCGTTTCGTTAACATTGTGTCTCATAGTACCTACAGAGACGCAATGGAGATTGGAGCCCCAAATGTATTCTCATCAATTGATTCGTGGAGCGGTAACAGTCGAGGAAGATTAAGGTAGTTAATCTACACAATAGGTATTAAGGACACAATGGCAACATAACACAGTAGGTTAACTTCATGTTGAGATAAAAGCGTAAAGTAGGGACGAAAATACGACGAAAAGATTATTCACGATTTACCCAAAAAAAATAATTTGAAAAACGTTCGATTTCGTTTGTTATCTTGTGAACCAAATCAAATCTATTCCTGTATTTTTGTTCTGGTAAAACGTGAACTGGTTCCTCGTATTTTAAAAGTATTTAAGTATTAGATTCATTTAGTTATTACTTGGGGAAATGGGATTCTCATACCTACTTTTTATCTTAGGAAGGTGCCTGTGCGTTACGGCCGTCACGGGAGGAGTATATCCCACAATAACGGAGCAAATATACCTACCCATTTATTTCATTAAGTTGCTAAAGAGGGAAGTTATTTCGTTTCTAACTCGAACAATTTACAATTGATTGACGTCAATGCGGGTTTCAATAGATTAGCATTCGTAGAGATACATTGCAAGTTCGGTAATATTTAAGATGTTTGCTATGTACAAGAATCGCAACAATACAAGTGCAATTAGTAGTTTAAATAATTTCTCTTTCACGATTTAGGAAATGATAAGTACTGATAAGTGACGTTATCTGCAATGGTCACCGACAGTTTGAGGAAAATATGTGTCTGATAGTACAGAAGACTATGTTATTCACGATCTCATCCTTCGACATTATCTTTAAGTTTATGACTTTATCTGTGATATCGTAAATATCAGTTTCATTTATCTACGATCTCTGTAGCGTGGTGGTAGCGCTTTGCGCTTATACTTGTATGCATGAATCTTGCTATTTGCACTGTTCTGGTCGGAGAGCACGTTAAGCCTCGGTCTCGGTTGCCATTCGAACATCTATGGCAGTCGTTACGGGTAGTTGGAGTCCGCAAAAGACCAACCAGTCTAACTTGAAGCTTCGTTATCGCCATTGGTCGTTGAACTATTGGTTGTGGAACTCAGATGGCAGTCGCTTCACAGAAAATATCGAAATTCAGCCGCATCACAGTTATACTGGAAAGCCGACCCCAACTGAGCTGGGAAAAGGTTCAGAGAATGATGACAACTGCATCAAAAGAAACAGCTTTATACTGCTGAATCTTTTGATGACGTTGACGTCTTCAAGACGTTGCAGATCTGAGTATGTGATATAAATTTCAACTTTAACCGTCCTCTCATTTTTCGCGGGTGAAAAAGGTCTTAACAGACATACAGACAGGAGGACGGATAAAGAAGTAATCATAGGTTCCGTTTTCCTTTTATGGTGTTGATTTAGTTTTATCTTCTCGTGCTTTTTTAATAAACTCTTTACTGAAATTAGGGATTTGCCTATCAATAAGTTTAAAAAATTTGTAAAAAGAAGTTATGCCAAAAAGCTTATTATAAAATCCAGGATTATTTGGACGATAAACAAGCCTGGAAATAAGCTGTTCAGTTGAGTGAACAGCTCAACAGCTTGCTACTCAAGCAAAGTTCTGTATCTAGACTAAGTTAATGATTGTAAATAGACCAAAAAAAAGCCCACTGAGTTTCTTGCCGGAGTCTTCACAATCCGGGGCCGCGTTTCGAACCGGTAGTCCATTTGCTCACTAATTTGTAAAATATTGTTGATTTTGAAGTTTTGTAGGTGCCGTTAGGTGGTCTATACAGAATAAATGATTTTTTATTTTGATTTTTAATATTCTACTATTTACGTGAACTTACTGATACTTGTTCACGGTGTGGCATCGGCTCTGCGCTGCGACCTCCGTGAGCTATACCGTGTAGTTACCGCTCGGGACACCGCGGAAATCTCACAGCGCACCGAATGTATTGCCGCACCTACGTAGACGTCGAAGGAACAGTTTTAATACTTCAAACTTTCAGAAAGAACGCCATATACCTATTTATTTATTTGTAGGTAACTTTTACATTCTCCTTTAACATTTACTATCCATATTATTTATTATATTACTAATCCCTATAATGATATAACTGAAAACTATTGATATAAAGAAAAAAGTTAATAAGAAATACTTATTAAATTTATCCAAAAAAATATGTATGCGATCTGTGTATTTAACCTATAACTCATAATGATTGTTGATAAATAAATAAATTACGCCAGAACAGCTCAACTAGACTAGACTAAATTTATTACATAGATAGATTATAGTATGGAAAAGCACATACGCACATTGTTACCCCTGGAATAGGTTCCTGTGGGTTGCATTGGAGGATATATACCACATAATACAATCCTGCAATTCAATAAAAGTGAAAGTTTGTGAAGATATTTATTATTCAATAGGCTGAACAGATTTCGCTGAAATTTGGTCTGGAATAACATATAGGTTTTAAATCTCTGGAAAAAGTTCCTATACCTACGTCGCGGAAACGGAATCAAAATATAGGTGGTAATGCAGTTAATGATAACTATATTTGTAAACTGAAGGTGGTGTTCATATTTAAAAATCATGCTCTGTATTGGATTACATTGTGTGTTAGTGTCTTAGTAAATCAAAATAAATAAATATCTTTGTTAAAATGAAGCAATATTAGTCTCAGTAACACTCAAGTTAAATATAATGAGTGCTTTACGTTCCGATAATTATACTCTGCTACCAGTTTTCGAGATAAGTGAACTAAGTTTTTTTTACAATGCATTGTTTTACATACTTAAGTAATAATAAACAAATTTATGACTGTCGTATTAGTCGTGTCGAACGTTACAGGATAGCGTAGAAAATGAAATGACACGTAAATGTGACCGTTAAGATTACCACTCCTGGTATATAGCAATCTTATCTTGAAGTTAAACAAAGTATCTTATAGGAAGAATATTATTAAAAAAATATCTGCAAGGTGACTTTTCAATCATCTTTTAACCTCGGTCAATTGTTTTATTATAAAGTCTCAATATCATTATTAAATTTTCTGTGCATAGAAAACTGATGCTTCGAGAAATCACTTCTTGTAATTTTTCAGTTTGGGTACGACATAATCACCTCCCTCAGTTTTGACGAGGATGGTATCTGTCGGGATTTTGCCGAGATTATTTATTAAGAAATCCCTTATATTTTGTACATTGCAATCTGGAACTGCTGAAGTGGAATTTGTCACGCTGCTTCTTCTCCACTAGCGCCAAGGATGTGGCGGTACACTTAGTTAGTGGTACATTAAGTAAACGTATTACCTTTAACTGCTCCTGGAAATACCGATCGACATTTTACAAAAACAAAAGCGAAACTTTGGCTCTAAAGTATGCATCTAACTCGGACATCGGTGTGAGGTTGATAGTGGTGGTGAAAGACCTAAAATTTTCTGTCTTAGGTCAATTTCAAGTTACGATTATTTATGTATTAAGTTGTAAATTCATTGCAGACACAGAAAACAAAAAGCAAGAGGAAATGTGAAGTAGGCGCCTTGTTATGAGTTTTAATGCAAAGTGGGACAAATTCGACAATATAAACCTTAATTTAAGAAGTAAAAGTTTTAAATTACTTTCTTAGAATTCACTGATATATGTATTAACGTTTTTGTAAATATTCAAGATTACTCGATTCATGGTATGAACTCTATTTTGAACGCTTAAGGTGTATTTTTGGTTTTGTAATAGGTACATATGATTTAAGCTAAAAGTACTACATTCGTTTGGGCATTAAAGGGGTATATATGCGACCAATCAAAACCATTGTATTATTAACAGGTTATATGTGTGAGTTTTGCGACATTGGTATCACTGCACTGTCACATCATATTTCTATAACTTCTCTGGTTGAAGATGTATAGTTAGCTCATGTCTGCCAAATGGTTAAAGGTATTCTGTTTACGGATGCGATTTTTTACAATTAGTTTGAAAAAAGCTTCATTCAATATACTAGTGACCTCACGAGTATATTTCCAATTCACGTTACATATTCATTGACACGGTAATTATTTATAATATTTTAAGGGTGCTCTCTCATCGCGAGTATTGGTCTATATATAAAGTTCTAGAGTTAACGATGAGACGGACATTAGGTACACTGCATATTTTATTAAGTAGGCACACAAGGTGCCTACTTATCATTTCACTGTGTATTATCTGTAATTGATACAATTTTGCCTGTTGTGTACATCAATCGAACCCTCACCCCTTTAAGCCACAGTTTATTAATTTTTAATTAGCAATCGGGAGTCGGTCTGATTTGTTGACATTTACTGCCTCTCTACCTTGAGTAGTAGTATGATCACAAATATATTAGAACATATTCGATTTAATTTTTTGATATTGACGATCATTGACTTGCTATGATAAATGGAGTTCAAACAAACTATTCAGTTTTATAGTATTAAATCATGTATAGATATTACATTACAAGCGAAAGAATGCTATGCTATGTCCTCTTCCAAAAAATATTTCATACATCCGTATGGGTCCATTAAGATCTTTGGTGTTAAAATCAAGCTGAAAAAAGATGATACTAGATAGATGTAGGCGTTACCTACCGGAAATCCATTACAAGAAATTAATAATTAATTAAATATTGGGGGAGAGAGGGAAACCCACTACTCATCCACAATTTAACTATTTCAATTATCATTGTTTGTTATCACAATAGCAAATTATTACTAATTGTCATAGAAAGGAATTATGTTTAACCGCACCCCTCGAAGCAAGTGAAAAGAATTCTTACCCGAGGAGTGATGTTGTCGTATGTGCAATATTTCGCATTAATGTTCACTTAAAATAGAAATATTTCATTACAGATATGCTTGTAGTGAGCGAGCACCTTAGAAATATTTTTTACTGCACATTGAAATGGAAGATCTCAAGACAACTGACATCATTCCGGATCTTATTTATTTACTTCAATGAGTTAGTAATGAACGGGAAACCTAGTATTGTTTTTAATACAAAAATAATTGATTATAAAGCGATGAAAATTAGTAAATAAATTGTTGATCAATTCAAGTTCTCTGTTGCCAAAGTTAGTCTATCTGTAAATTATTATTAAATATTAAATTGTGTTCTTTTCTTCCCGTGTGGATATCCCTACCGATCACCACTTATTTCAGCAGGGGATCACCTGCCAAAGTCAGTGAGGGTGTACTAGGCTTGCTCATTAGAGACAGGAAAGTCTCATATTCTTAATCTTGACTCTTTTCAACGAGGGAGCTCTACAAAGACTTGGCTCAGACTTTTCTTGAGGTTGGGCGGTCTATCCTTAGTTTGCTTCCATAAAAGTTATATAAATTCAAGGAGACCATGTGTTTTTAAGTGTGCGAGATTATTATCACCGAAATAAAAGAGATTTGTAATGATTTTTTCGATAATGTGGTAACCTAAACGTTACAGGGATTTTTCATTGAGTGAAGTTATCATAACACAGTTTGGATGCTTTGACTGTATTTGCTTAAATTGGGTAACTTCGTACTTATTAATTTGAAATCAAACTTAAAATACAAATTACTTACCTTAGAGATTATGAAACACTATTATTTCGTAAGTAACATTACCGAATCCTTCACATTTATCCATGTATCAAAACTCATAGTGCGCAGTTCAGAGATGAATGGAGCGATTATCTTCGGAATAACCTTGATAGGTGTCCGGCGACAGTCGGGCGATTGAATTGCGAATAACAGCGAGGGGATTAAGAATGTATAAGCATTGAAGGAGTTAATTTAATGGTTTTCTTTATATTTACTGTTTAGAAGATTTTATTATTCGGTTCTTTTCGCTGTCAGTTTCACCTTATTGCCTTGTGAATCTGGCAGCAGATGTGATAATCTTAACGTTCATTAGGTACTGTTGGATGTTATGTGACCTACGGGAATAAAGTTTTATATACAGCTAGCAAATATTGATAATAATTAAAGTAGAGATTATAATCACTAAACCTATATGTTAGGACATCTCTACTTGAATCTATTCTAGAAATTATTTAGCAGTAGGTATTTGAGTTAGAAGTTGAGTGCATATAAACAGAAGTGCAAATTAATATTTGTACACGTGTATTCTATAGATACCGCTCAACTAAAGGCATTACAGTACTTTCTGGAATGTAATTTGGTAATAGAGATGGTAATACGTCCAAAGCGTAAATTAAAAAAAAATTAAGCGCATATGTCGAAAATGGTTAAGGTTTGAACTACTCGCATACATATCTTTAATCTTCATGCATTTATATAGTATACCATAAAAGCCCTGCAGTGATGCATACCACAGGATAAATGCAGTATGCTGTCTAACGTAGTGTAATTGCGAGCCAACAGCGGTTAATGAATGCAATGGAATTTTATTTTTACAGCATCCGAATTTTCGCTCCAACATTGCTTTATGGAATAAAAGGCAGCCAGGGTATTATCTGCGATACTTATTAAAATAAATGAGCAATATTCACTTTACATAATACTTTAATTTTTTTATTTATATTAATTAACATTCATTGTTTGAAGCAACTTCTAAGTGTAGGAATAAGCCCACAAGTTGCCTAAAAAGTACCTAAATTACCGAATAACTAAATTTAGTTGTTTATTTTTATGACTATTTATTAAACTTTTTATTATTTATTTATTTATTGTGACATTATTGTGTGATTTATATATTAAAAATGTACTCATTATAAAAGTTAAAACATTTATTTATTGAATTGTTGTTTATTTATTCTTTCTTTACTTTATTACTGAGACATCGCTCATGATTTTATTGTTACGTCTAGTCCTAGGCCTTACTTAGGTCCAAACCTTGAAAAGAAATAGATCATATCTATATGTAACCTACATATTCTAGGCAAATTTTAAATATTTATTGACATCTTTTACTATTCTATACTACTCCTAAAAATAACTTCGTTTTCTTCAGTCGGGGATTTTATTCACGTACCTACTCGCTAAGTCACAATTTTCAATCACGTAATTTGATGGAAGCACACTATCATTTAAGGTATACACAGGCTCAGAGTAATTTATATATATCTAGTACAAATAATTACATTACACGTAAGGATCAATAAACGGAATGAGATTTTCACTAAACTGCCTACCGAAAACTTGGTAGCAATTTGATGGAAGCAAACTATAATTTATGGTAGGTACTTAGACTCAGAGTAATTTATATAGTTACGTCTTACACAAATAATTTCAACAACACGTGAGGACCCATAGACTAAACGTAATAATTGACCATTTATTTCCGTTAAAGTCATTCATAGTTTGTTAGTAAAAACTCTTATATCTGTTAGTACCTACCTGGGACATTTAATTTAACGAAAATCCATAAAAATCACATAAAATTGTAACCCGGGAAAACTCCCCAGCTACTCCACCGGCTAACCCAGGCAAGAGCTTTCGAAAGAGACTCTTGGGCGCCTTTTCTCTCAGAGTGGAGATAGTGGGTGCGTGCTCCAGATACCCTTAATGAAACAACACTAAGATTTTATACATGCATATATTCAATAGGGTACACAGTTATACATACAGTAGAATTATCACAGGCACAGAGATATAGAAATAAAATACAGTATGAGATGCTTGTGCGCCTCCCTCGTAGCACACAGCTGATCTCGTAATTACAATTCAAGGTAGCGGGTATATGAAGTTACAGTTATTGTACAAGTTAAGATTACGTGACCTTTTTGGCACTCCTCTTCGGAAACCCCTGGCGTCGGTTGTCGGCTTGCGTAGGCACCTGCCTGCTGCTAGCAACCACCCGCACTGCCGCGAGCCAAACGAAGGGACAGCTGTTCCGAACAGGGACTCAAACAACGGAATCTCAACTCGCTGTAGATAGGTACTATTATTTTCCGCTAAACCTTTGGACCCTGTGTCAAGAATACAAAGAGATCCTATAACATTGACGCAAACGAAAGACACAGATATAAAGATTACGAACAGAAATCTTACCAGAGAAGTCGGGGAAAGATGCACAGAGTCTAAGATATTTAATTTATATGTAGGTAGGTACATATAATTCAGAGTTCCAACTTATAAGAAAAATCAATTAAATACGAACAGAGTTTCGTGCTTAATCTTCAGAGTAATTATCAGAGGTGTTCGCATCCACCGGGAGGGGTGTATTTATATCCTCTTTCATGGAATATTCTAGTAAATGAATCCGATATCACGAGTTATTCGTTCACCTGATCGAATCGCGAAACAATAAAAAAACAGATCCACAGATGATACAGAACTACAACCATAAACTATCGACATTCTTGCCGTGATTAATTAATTTGGGCAACTAGGAATTTAGATTATGTATTAAAATAAAAGATGTTAAGTTATATAATTGAATACAATATCATGAACAATTTAACCTATCACGATATTATAATTTTATTTGAAATAAGTAAACATACTAGCGACATCTGTTGTCAGATTGGGAAACCATTCATCAATACCGAATAGGTGATCGATGAAAAGTTCCCCCCAAACCCTACAGATGTCGTCATAGGTACAACGTATTGTTTACCGAAATCAAATTTTAACGCCACTAACAATTTTGCGTTACAAAATCAGTATACATGTAGTTCAATAATCATAAATATTGTCGAATAAACATATTACATTAAATTACATAACATAATATAAACTCACGCTTATATCCCCGAAGGGGTAGACAGAGGTGCTAGCACCCACATTTCGCCATTTTATATTTAGGTTTCAATGTAATAGGTGGCGAGCCTATTGCCATAAACCGGGCACTTGTAAAACTGCGATAAGTACACACGTAACTTCGAAAAGCATCGAAAAGTCATTGAAAACCATGCCGTGGAAAAACCGTGGATTGAACCCGAGACCTCGTCTCAGCAGTCCATTACCCATACCACTAGGCTGCCACGGTTGGACGGTTGAATTAATGTGATATCGTATTAAAACAAATACTTTCTGCTTTCTTGGTCAGTCTACATGCTAATCGACCAAGATACGTATTCATCTTTCTTAGAATTATTGGCAATCTAACCTCACATCAACTAACTTGCCTACTGAAATTTTCATAGCAATGATATGTACTTGCTTAAGTAATAACTTGCTAACATCATTTACTCTTTAACAGCTAGTCGATAAAAATATCGAAATAATCTTGAATTAATTCTACTATGTATATATCACTGGTTCTATTTATTGTCATCACTGGTAAGAGGCGTTTGTCTTAAGACATTGTAGAATGGCCGACGATAGCACCCAACGAAGCTTACCAAATGCGGCCTAGCAGCTAAATTGTTCTCTTAGCTTCGCCCTGAAAGTTGTTTCTATCTAGTTGGAGCATCTACTCTAGGTCATGTCCACCTCTGAAACAATCTCAAAGGGAGTTAATTTTGCATCATTAGTCAACAGATGGAATAATGTCAAAGATTATGCAATGTAATTGATTTGAATATTTTTCAAATTTAAAATTTGAACAAATGAACGGACGCAGTAGAAATGATATCTTTGGACTCTGTACTTTTGAAGAATCACCTAGGTTATTAAAACTTTTTATTCGAATATATAACTTAATATTTTTTTAAATAATAACGATTTCTAGTTTTTATTGATTGGTTCTGCTAATAACTAATAAAAATGCTCGTAGTTATGGGTGGGTGGTGTTTTATAGCTACTCGTATAATAGATAACAGTCCTCAAATCATATAAATTTGGTTAGATGTTTGACCGACTTTTTGATAAACTTAATCAACAGTTGAGAACTCGCTTGTACAATTAACATTCTTAAATAAGTTTGTTCGCATTATAATTTGTATTTTGAATTTATTTGATTAGCGTATCTTTAACAAAATAAAACATGATAACGTCGACGTCGTGCTATTTCAAACGCATAGGTTTTAATGTAAAAATTGTATACAGATGTATCATATTCTAAGTGTAAGTTTCGAAAAATCGGCTTAATATATTTTGAATACATGTTATTAGGTATATAGTAGATATTTTTATTTATATTAATACTTATATTCAACAATTAATAAATTGCGCAATCAATTCCGTGGTAGCATGGTTAAGGCAGCGGATATTTGTAATTTCTTTCTGAATATAATTTGATATTCGTGTAGACGAAGTTGTAAATAGAAGCTAGCTTAATAATATGTATGACATTTTTATAAGATAATGCCCGCGGCTGTGCTCGCATGGTAGGTATTGCCCTTGCCGCTCCTACATAAAACCTTCCTTCGAGTTCAAGGAATATATAAATAAAAAATTACTCGATTTCGTTCAGCCGTCTTCGAGTTATGCGCTTAGCGACGTATTTCACGATTCATTTTGATTAAAATAAATTATGCTATGCACAACCTTCTACGTTATATACTTTATAATAACCTTTCTTGCGCATAACAAATTTAATGTCAAAAGAAATGTCAGAATTTGTGAACAGTATCATGACGAGACACCACCCGCAGTCACCACTGAGACCCGTGAGCAGTGGTGAGGCTGCTACAGTAGAGTGATTCTATTACCTCTCAATGCGAATATTAATGTGCATAAATATGTATTTGCGTAGAGCTGAGTATTGCTTCGTGTATTATATACATAGTATGTATTTTCATAGGCATGTTTCTACGCATTCTTGAGCCAATATTACAAGCTAGTTAAGCTATGCTTATATTGGATCGAAATACCGTTGTGTGGCGTGCCTTAGAATACTTGTGTTATTGCCGAGTATTGACATTACTGTACCAAATATCGTCCAGATTTAATTAACCCGTTGGTTGCGTACTTTTTAGTAAAAAAATCCTCCATTCTATCATCTTTACAAACTTTCCCATTTATAATATTAGTACGATAGAATTGGTAGGATTACATAGAATTACCCCTTTTAAACGATAAGGACTTCTCACAATCGAATTAACATGATTCTGTAAACTTTACTTAGGGTTAAAGGAAATTGGGACTTAAATACCCCTAATGAAATTCTGGGAGGGTTAAGTGATCCGGTTGAGTTCAGATTTACGATTTGAATGTGACGATGTTCTGTGATCAAGTACAAAATGAGAACATTTTTTGTTTCGTATTTTTTTCTGATCACTGTACAGTATAGTGTGGTATAGAAGGTCTTTTACTTACAATTACGTATTACAAGCAGGGCGTGAAAAAGTTCATCTGTGTAGGCAGTTAATGTCCATTTACTTCAATACCATTTTGAGATCGACGGAATCTTGGATACTGACTATGGTGCAATGCAAGGTCAATGGATGCACTCTTAAAAGTAAATGTTTTCATAAGATATTGTTGTACTAATATAATTATACTTGTTTCAGGTATGCCTACAACAAAGCTACAAGTACTAAATAACAATTTCACATTCTTAAATACGAACTTAACTACAGATGCAACAGAACCCATTGGATCTGATATTAAAATAGACGAACTACAGCCACATGAAGTCATTGAAAGCGCTTCAAGAGTTCTAGTTGCAACGAAACCTAATAGCACTGCTAATATAATAAAAAATGAATTAAAATTAGAAGAAGAAAGAAAAACCAAAAGTAGAAATGCGAATGATGCTAAAATAAGAGCTCACGTGAGATATGACGAAGTTACAGGTGAATTGATTGACGGTGATCATCCTTGTCATAGAGAATGCAGGGAAGGAGAGGAACCAATGATTTGTTATTATCATTTTGTGCTCGAGTGGTATCAGACTATGAGCAAGGCTTGCTATGACTGTCCATTTAATGTCACGGATTGTTATAGACCGGACTGTATTCCAGCTGATGGAATGAATCGCCCTTTGAACGTGGTTAATAGGAAAATGCCGGGGCCAGCGGTCGAGGTGAGTAATGAATATTTAAAACTTTCTTCTTATAAATGACCTGAAATCATTTTGGGTACCATTTTGTTTATATTTGTACTATTCAATCATAACAATAATTATAAAAAAATATTATTGAGCCTGAGTATTGTATATATTGTATAATTACTGTGGTTTGGCATAATGCGTATGCGGCTTTTGGTTAACCACATCCTTGAGTGGTTGGAATTTGAAAAATAGTTAACTTAGGCACAATTCATCAAACTGTCTGTGTTTCAGGTTAGCAATTTTCACTAAACTTGACACACGTCTTTTTTTATTTAAAAGCACAGCTTTCAAGCTTTATAAGGCATAAAATTTAAAAAAAATTATGGGTTTAGTGTTGTCAGTGGGAATAACGAGAAACTTCGTTTTGTCTTCTGTACTTACAGCACAGAAACTCTCTTAATCTTCAATCTGCCACCCCCAACCTCTACATGATGGGCAGCACTAGTATGACGCCTCTGGTGTTGCAAACGTCCATAGGCCACGGTAAGGGGCGCCATGTGCTTGTCTGTCACCTAAGTGGTATATAAAAATAACTTTTGTCGAGTAGTAGGGAAAAGGGGGTTCAAAGGGGGAAAGTAGGCTATCACGTATCACGTACAATCAAGGACATGATTCTTCAAGCGTAAGGTGCGCCAAGTATGGTAAAAATCGATTAGTAAATGTTGATAGTTTGCTCGTACTCCCAAACAAATGGAAACTTATCGTCTTTTTCGGAACGGATATGCTCCCACCTAAAAGTGAAGTAAGGCCTAGTTCGTGGAATTCCTAGCTTTAATATTAACGATTTAAGCTGCTTCATAAAGCTACCGAACTACCACTACGATGAGCAATCTCCCATGTTGCACATTACAGTGGTAGCTTGATAGCTTTATATGGCAGCTAAAACGTACTACAAAACTAAAGTAGGCAAGCCAATTTCAGCCGGACTATCATTCTACTTTACTACGAGCTGAATCAAAGGCTGAGTACTCAGTATGCTATATTTTTACACTTTACAATTATATGAATGTGAAGTCACAACACTTTTGCAGCGTCGTTATCAAATGTACGTTATGTATAGCGGGCATAACAAAAATGTTATCCACATTCGTTCGTTTTCATAAAAAATATTTATGTTTTTATGTTTGTAGAGTTGACAATAGATAAGCTAGAGTTTATTTCACTTTGTTTGTATTGTAGACTGAATTTGTGTTATTTAATCTATTTTTGTTGAAAGATATGTCGGAATTCGTATATAGGCTTGATCACGTCGCAAATACATATCCCCACAATTCTTAGTCCATTATCATTGATAATTGCTTCAAGTACGCCCTGAAAGCGAATTAAATTCAAATTGTATCATTTCAATATTTGTAGATATTAAATTCCATAAGATATTTGAACGAATTAGCGCGTTTTCATGCAACCTCTAAGAACTTATTCCAGGGATAAACTTAATTACCTACTGGTAATAAGTCACACTACAAACTTGCACATTGTGTATTAAGTAGAATTTGCGGTAATAGTACCGTTTCCAATAAACTTAAGCGACGTACATGCAGCGTAGTTATTCCTTATTTTCTTTTTTTTTAGGTATGCCAACATGATCGCGTGATTGTCGATGTGGAAAACGACCTAATGACGGAAGGTACTACCGTGCACTGGCACGGACAGCATCAGAAAGGTACACCGTATATGGACGGTACACCTTACGTCACGCAGTGTCCAATTCTCCCGGAGACAACTTTCAGGTACAGTTAGTAGGTAATGATACAGAATCATGTTGGATGGTGACGTGATGTTGGATATGTATCACATTCCTTTTTATTAATATAAGGATACTAGCGATAGCAAGTGTCCGGGTTTTGAATCCGCTTTTAAAGGTGGAAACATCATTATTGTAACTTAAGTTTGCACTTTGGATCCTCCATTTGATTGGTATATTGGTTATCCTACGAGAAACTGCCCTGTGGTCTGTCCCCATCAACTCGGAGAGCAAACCGTATTCAAGACCCTGGTCCATTATTTAGTAGATGCACCAACTTGTAGGTAGTGTTAATAAATAATTATTTATTATCTTTCCAGATATCAGTTCAATGCGTCGCACGCTGGTACTCACTTTTGGCACTCTCATTCTGGCATGCAGCGTGCGGACGGTGCAGCTGGGGCTCTTATTATAAGGAAACCCAAATCTCAAGATTACCATGGCTCTTCATATGATTATGACAGGTATGTAACAAACCCATGTTTGATATTAGAGGTATTACTACTAACTGTGTTACTTCTTCTTGTCGAATCAATGGAATTTTTGAGTTGCCATCGTAGTGTAGTAATGTGTTTCACGGCATCGCCTCTACTCACGGAGAGGGCCCGAGCATAGGTTTCGCTCTTTGGGAAGGCTTACTATGTTACAGACTGACACCCTTTGATGAGCATGCCTATGGCAGGTACAGAAGAATTAACCATTGGCATCGGTTTTCGAGGCTTAAGAAAATTGCTATTGAAGAATTTGTGGAAAATCTGTCTGGAAGTACTAATTGTTTACCAGAATAAATTAGGCATTTGGAAGTCGTCTCTAGGGTGTTCAGTAATTTTGACTCTTAGAGTTATCATGGAATCTCAATCTTAGAACACGATTTTTGTCCATGGTGTATCCAATCCAGTAAGTAAATATTATTTGATGTTCGATACATCTGTAGGTTACTAAATGCAATGATTTTCGTTACGAACCTGAAGTTTTGTATGTGTCTAGATAAACTGAATATACCATGTCACTAAATAAACGTGTGTCAATATTTATCGCACACAACTACAGTTTACATACAACGAGTCGAGTGAGGTGTGAACGAGCAAATTTGTTCTGTAAAAGTACATGATTTTATTATAAGCATGATTTGATAAAACCTTTTCTATAGTATATTGATCAGGTTATGTTTGGGCTTTTTAGGGATTAACGTAGGTATTCTTTTGTTGGTAAAGGATTGTTTTAATTTATTTTTTTATGATGTAGGACCACAGAGTTCATAATGTAGGGCTTAATGAATTTACTGTTCAAATTCAGAGCCAAATGAAATACATTCAACAGAGGGCTTTCCATAAAGTATTAAAACACAATCGTTCACGCGGGCAAAAGGGATGGAGGGATACACCTAATATATTTCCATTTCTCTTTCCTGTTCGAACGGTTTAAACATAAAAACCTTTTTGATAACTGTAACCCAACAACATGCGCTAACTAACTATCATCACTATATAACTAACTATCACCAGAACTTTTTCGGAGGAGGAGAAGACGCTACAAAAATAATTTCATTCTATATCAAATGGTACCTATTACCGAGCAGTAATAAGAGTTTCTATTGATTTATTTCAGATCTGAACACGTTATGCTAGTGACAGATTGGATTCACGACATGGCGATGGGAATGTTCACGGACCATCACCATTCGAAGGGTGACAACAAACCTCCGACGCTGCTCATCAACGGAGTGGGCCGATTCAAAGTCTTCAATAATGATACCACAAAACCGCTTTACATGAGGGCAGCTAGATTTAATGTGGAGCAGGTGAGATCTTGCATCTTTTCATTATTCATGATCTTGCGTATGCGATATTAGACCGTTGTCTTTATCTATAATGTTTATAAGTGGTGCCCTCATCTGTGCTTTTGACACTCCACCTCTTGTCATTTCTGGTATAATTTCCACCAAATTTTATTCACACAATTCTGTAATCTCTTATTATATCAATTGCTGTAAATTCCTTATTTAAAGCAATATTGTAAAAAGAGTTCCTTGCAACATTGCTTTTTAGTCCTAATAATATGGAATTGAAGCCACGCTGCCGTCTAATTTCGAGTTATCTTAATTTTTCCAAACATTAAATTGAGCTTATTTCTACATTTATCTGCTATTTAGTGAAAAAGCTCCTTTTCAAAGTTATGATAAGAAAGAAGAGGACTTTTACTGTTATTAGTTCCGCATTGTGGGCGTTTACGTTGACTGTTGGGTCCTATTTGTCGCATAATAATAACTTCACATTAGCGTCTGTTGTGTAACTTTGCGAAGGTTCTTTTGAGTGGAAAATTGGTCCATGTGGCACTACTCTTAAAATAAAGATACTGTACTAACACAAATTACCTTTCTTTCTTTTACTAAAACTTAAGAATTAAAATATTGAATTCTATTGGTTTGAGGAGAAGCATGGGCATTTCGGGACGATGGTTGCTAAAAATTCTAAGACAAGTGGAAGTGTAAGATACAATTCTACTGTTGACACTCTACAACTACTAATCGACTTAAATAAACACAAAACATATTATATAAATAGTTTAAAAATATTTTGTTTACTTGTGTGCCATTTGCCAACAATACCTCTCGAAACTTATCTATACTTGACCAATAAATTTATATGCCTTGACCTCCGCTGTCTCAGAAAGCCATCAAGTATAATGCTCGCCCATAAGGAAACCTCATAACTTTAACGAAGAGTCTAAAACTAATCTTTCTTTCTAGGGATACAAGTATCGCTTTCGAGTAATCAACGCGGAGTTCCTGAACTGCCCCATTGAACTTTCAGTGGACGGTCATAATATCACTGTGATTGCTTCAGACGGTTACGATCTACAGCCTATTACTAGTAAGTGATCATTGCTATAGTACATTAGAGCAAGACGTTTGATTTCATGATAAGGAAAAGGTGATTAAGTACACACGCTGACTGGGTGCCCGGCTTGGGAGACGCCGAAGCGGGTCCTAGTGGCAGCCCTAGGAGTACCAGTTCTTACGCTCACCGCCTTGCTCAGGGCGATGGTACGATGGCAAGCGTTTGGGCGGCCGCCACCTCCTTCTGCGAGCAAGTACGGCGGCACGGGTTTGGAGAAAACTCCGGACCACACAGCCCGCGATAAGCAGAGGCGACTCGGACGACAGAGGTCGCATAATGACCGCCGTCCCCCATGAGCGCGAGCCTGGGGGTGACGGGTGGAGCCGCTTGGCACTCTAGCAGAAGCAGGCCGTGGCGGCGGCGCAAAATGCGCCATCCCCTACCCGGGGGCTAGACGGGGACATCATGGTGTCCCCTATACCCGAAGGGGGTCATCTTGAAAGAGAGGACCCCGGGTCTGCCAGTGAGCGAGGGATATGTTCGCTACTATTTCACCTCCGGCAACTCCGGCAACTATAGACATAACCTCTCTCATCGGCTCCGGTGGGATTGGTATCCGTGGGGATTTTGCGCACGAAAATAAAATAAAAGCCATAGATAACGAAAGTATTCCGTAGTTCAGTTGTATCTTATACTAGAAAGCTGACCCCAACCGAGTTGTCTTAACCGAGGGTCTGAGAACGATGATAGTATTTTCTTAAAGGATTTGGTAGGTACAATACAATTTTTATTCTCAGTAATCCCTAGTTAAGTTAAATTATTGTGTTAGATCATGTCAGTCGTGTACTTACCATTCTTTTGTCAAAGTACATAATTGTGAAAACCATTTGCATGAAATCTTAAAACCCCTCATATGTTTAATTGAAATAGATTTCAATTCAAATAACTAAATTTTAAAGTCCAAAGTTAGTCTATACAAAAGACAAAATCAAAAACTATAACATACAAGGTTTACCAAACCATATATTACTATAAATTAAAATGATAATATCATACGGCCAAAACAATTTCAACAATTTCGTAATTACAAACATATTTTGATGAAATTAGTTTTGTTAATTGACATATGTTCAGAGACTTTTCGTGGCGTGCCAGCACAACACACACTTTACCCCACTCTTAACTACTTAACCCTATTTTGGTCATTAATTCACAAAGGTCCAATGGTTATCGATTTTATCCTGATAAATTATTCTCTAAGCCAAAACAAGGCAGTATGTAATTGATTGCAGTGTATCTAATAAATGAGCTGTTTGTGTTTAATCCAGAGATTCATGCAAGTAAGGAAGCAAGTTGTCTTACGTAAGACAACTTGCCTTTAAGTAACTTAGGATACCAGGTGACTAAGAAATAAGTCTGTTTAACATCAGGCATATATAGAGCCCAGAATCAGCCTCAAATGCAATGGCTCTATGGAATAGTGCGCGGAGTACGGCAACAGGCTCATCCCCTATTACGTGGAACCGAATACAACGAGTGGTAAAATGTGGGTATTGATTCAAATCTACCTACCATGAAATATACGTGAGAATATGCATATATGTATGTACATTTTCATCATCATTGTCTTAGATTTCTTAGTTGAATTCAAAGTTAGTTTGGAGTTCGTTTATTCATTTTTGATTGTAATGAGGAGTGACTGCTGTCTGACACTGAGAGACAATTAATTTAATATTGTTGTCTATGGTTGCGTACGTATGTGTACAGAAAAGCACACTGTAGAAAACAGCATCAAGATTGTTTAGAAAGTACCTACGTTATTAAATCAAGTAAGTTTATTCAACTTTATACTATTGACAAAATTATCGAGATTGAAAATTATTTTGTCAGAAGAGTAAAATGAATTTACATAGCAAATTATGTCGTAGAACAGTAGTGCATACATCTCGTTAACAAAGATAGAAGGGAAAAATAGAAATAAAGTTAATTGAAACTCTTGTCGTCTCGTTATAAAATGCAAAATAGAATCATTCGTTGACACTGCCTCGCCTGGTTTTGGTTAGGGTTGTCAGGAAGTTGAGCTTAAACTTTTTATAAATTAATTACTTATAATTTTAGTTTCACAATGTTCATAACAAATGTATGCTTGTTGAATCCCGGTGTAAAAAATTCTGAAAATATAATACGAGCATAACAGTAAGTAGTTCTATGAAGTACACTTGTTATTTGGCCTCATGACGATTCCAAGTAACAACAGGATGCCTTTTATTTATCTCATTTTATTTTGTATGACTTTCGAAACATATTTCAAATCTAATATGGATATATTGTTTATAATGGCGTTTGGTTATTGTTTTACATTATTGATAAGACACTAACATTTTGTACTTCGCCACTATATTTATTATTTTACCGAACTGGTTTCGCCTTGTGGCAATCTCAAATATTTACATTGACAGTTACAGTAATGTAATAATGTATCCACACATTAGCTGTCAATATAAATCTTTGAGATTATTATAATCAATAATGTATAACAATAAGTTCCATCAAGTGCCATCAATCAACAGTATAAATAATTTGGTTTTTGTTTTATACTCCAGATATCACTTTTAGACAAACACTCGAAAAACTTCATACTGCTACTTATTGTGCTCGTACTTGGAAATATTAATGGGATACTTGAAAAATATATTTTTGCTTATTTTTATAAATAAGTAGAGTTAGAAATGGCTACAGGTGAATAAAAATAGATACCTAATTAGGCATTCTCGTTTCTTATTTTCTTATATTTCTATAATTTTAAGCAATTTATATACATACTATGTACTCGTACAATTATTTGCTAAGTGCCAATTAAAAGTAACCAGTTACAACAATATTATGAATAGCTAAAGTGAATTTTTCTTACAACTAATAGTTTTAAATTGGATTTCGAACATTTTCTTGAGCTGTAGTTAAACAATTTTTACAAAATTGTTAGTAAAGAGTGACGTCATGTCTTCTTAGCGCGTTGTGCAAAAATGCATGGAGCGCAAGTGAATATCCATGAAAGTCATTTGAAATTTAATAAGGAATCTAAAAAGTTATGGCTTTGAACTCAATTTGATTGTTTATATTTTGATCTACTTGGTTACTAAAAAAATTAACACTCATAGTTTCAGTTTAATTGAACAATAGTTTATTTTGCAATGCATATCTTACAGATAAAATTAAGATACTTAGCAGTATTAGGTAGAAACGGACTACCTTGTCATCATCCCTATTCGTCTAATTGACAGAACCGTAAACTACGATAGCTATACTTAATTGTTAGATTGAATGTATAGAGTAAGTGTGCAGCAACCCTATTCGCGTTTAGTAGCCGTCCACTTTACTTTATTAGGTTATTCTAACACCTACAAGGAATGCTGATCATACTCATTGGTTATTCACTTGCACAAGCTCTTGCACATCTCATCATGCACTCTCACATATCGCAGTGAAGTAAAATGTTTGGATTCGAAATTCGAACATTAAATTTTATGAAATTTTAGAAAAATAGTTTTTTGCACTCAATTAAAGCTGAAAATATATTAGGTAACTGCAAGGATAGGTCCCATACATTGCGTGCCATACACTGCGACAACGCTGACCTGATGGGAAAACCGTTTGTATAAAAAGTAAAAAGTATTTACTGCACAAAAAGTTTTATTTTCACTGAGGTGTTACAATACATGTGAATAATCATAATTTTATTTAAAAAATACCTACTGGTCATATTGAATTTGATGACAAAATGAACGAATAAGTGAATTCTATCTCACTCAATATTTTCTAGGAACATAATTTTCTATGAAAACTGCTCAAGCGTCTAAAGAAGTTTTCAGTTCAATTCCGTTATGATAATTTTTTTCCTGTGATTGCCATCCTTAATATTTTTTCTTTCAATACTGACAACTAATTAATTCCAGGTAAAAGTTCACATTCAGAATTATGTAGAAATTGCTACAAACATTATATTTTCCTAAAATAGAACATGTTACACGTGAACTAATATCGTAATTGGGTGTCCCAACTCAAAACAATCATAATAGCTTTGTAACGAATATTAAGCTATTTGAAATTTCAAAATTCGAAACAGCATGTTCAAATAATTATAATTAGTGTAGTGACCAAACATAATTGTTATTAATAAGAGCTGGGGTATTATTTGGTATAGAAATGTATCGTCATAGTATATGCAGAGTAATGTTATCTAACGGGCGAGAGAAATCACTAAACTCGGAAATATTTCGGATTAGTACTATGGGGTGGCCCTGATTAACATATTTATAATTAAAATCACACTTTATACCTATCACATCACTTATTCGATTGTTATAATAGTAGCCGAGAAGTCGAATAAACCCAAAAAAGTGGCGAACCTGAAATCCCTAAAAGTTCGAACAGGCTTTAGATTAATATTCATTATAACTAGGCTAAATCTAAACTATGACGTAAGTATAGCGTTCACGAACTCTAGGTCCAATATAGCTATGAATAATAATGTTGTTTCATTTAAAAACACTCAACAGCGAGGCGTGAATATCGAACGAAACATGAATATGGAATGAATATAATTACGACAAAGTCAGTTACCCACCTGATATACCTATTCGCCCATACACTTTACCTGTCCTTGGGTTAAGTTGTCCAGGTTAAGCGCGGGCTTACCCCGAGGGTACAAATGGGCTAACGAAAGTAATCAGAGGTCAAACATGGAAAGGTTGAATATTTTTTGTTTGTATAACCGCGAGATATGTCGGTATGTGTTTTTTTGGTAAGAACCGTAGTAATGTTTCGAAGGACGGTTAGAATGTGCTGTTAATTTTACTTTTTTAGGTATATTATATTATGTGTTAGTTATATTCTTTAGAGTCGGTATTTCTCCAGACGAAGAATTCGTTTCAAAATTATCAGCGAATACTTAGTACAATATTTATGTGAGGTAGGCAGGAAAAACAGCATTTTCTATTGTTATTAAATTTTTCGTGCATTCCCACCATTTCCGAATATGTTAGATCTGCCTTTTCAATAAAATATGAACTCAGATTCTTCAATTGGTATTTTTGTCACGTCTTTCAATGAAATATGTGCGCGAGAAGTGGTTTCACATCATTAATATAGTACGTCGCAGTCAGACCTTGTATACAGTGCAGTCAACAAGCTTCTCATACAATTTGTGTTACTTAGAAAGTAAATCTACAGGACTGTTCAGAGCTGAAGTCATGCAAGTTGCTGCGTTGCAAACGTCTATAGGCCATTGTAACCACGATCTCTCAGGTAGGCTGTGCGCTTGTCTGCCACCTAAGTGGTACAATAAATGAGTAATTAGAGTTTTGCTTAGATAGCCCACAGTCGCACACTTGTGTAAATCCAACTCCACCAGTCTCCCGTAATTCGAAATCTTGCCGATACTTTTTGAGAGATGCTGATTGGTTATTGAGACGCGCCAACTCCAATTGACAAGTTGAAATCCCTAATGTAAAAAGGAGCTTGAACTGTGAAATAATCTTTAGCAATCGATAAAACCTTTTCATAATGAATATAGTTAACGTTTATTGGGTACACAAAATCCATGTTAGGTACACTGCATGATAGTTCACGTTTCTAACAGCCGTCTGTAACAAAACCAGCTCTTTGATCTCCCTCATTTGAATATGTAAATTACCGGAGTATGGGCAGAGAAAAGCTGCCCAACTAAACGTTTCATCTCTCTCTAATATAATGTTGATTTTAATTCTAATATTAGTTCAGGATGTTCGACGTTGGTTAAATAAACGCACCATTTTAATTTCCTCTCGAAATGTTTTGATAGCAATTTTATTTTGTTTGTAGAATTGAATAATGCATGGTTATTACGTTGGCAAATCGCGAGAACGGATGTAGAAAGGATGTGGCATACGCTACTTTCCCGTTTACACTTTACCTACCGGCTGCCTAAGTGGTAATAAAAAAGTATAGTAAAATTACATTTTTAAAACTCATAATTTCAAAATTTATGCAAGCCATTGAAATTTAAAATTAATAATACGGAATAGTAAAGATCTTTTTACATATATCTTACCAATAATTGGAGTCACCCCTGAGGTGTCTCCGTGTTATTAATAAATATTACAATACTACGTTTAACGTTGTATATTCTAATTAATACTGTAATTAACATTTTTTATTAGTCTCTTATCTACGAACATCCCCACAAACTATTATTACCCAACATATACATATTATGAAATATTACAATAAAACAAATCCATACCTATTTTTCAAAAGCACTACTCGTTGTCAAGTGTGAAACTGTACTACTTTTCCGTCAGCTAAACACAAAAAAGCTCCAACAGTTTTCATTGTGCATAGTTATAGAAAGTTACCCCACATTCCTCTACATTCATATGTCCATAGTTAGGGCTCACTGTGCTCCGACGTCGTGTATTCCGCCCCCGGCCGTACCGTTCAACTTTATCCAATTTTCTAGAGACACACTTTTTTAAAATGCTTATTGGAAAATCCAACTTATTCATACATTTGCAAACGAATGAGGCAAAGTTGAAAATCTATATTTGGAAATGTTGCTTTATTTATGAGGAATAATATATTTTGATCCCGTTTTCGCTAATAATGGGAACCAGGTCCCGGAATAAAAAGTAGCCTATGTGTATTCCAATCTCTAATCTATACGTGTGCTAAATTACAACGATTAGAGCGTGATTGAGTAACAAACATTTTCTCAAACTCTCACAGTTACTTCGTCACTTCAATGATGTGTTTTATTTTTGACAGGTCAGTCTGTTCCCGATAGGAACCTTTCCGCGGTATGGAACGTAGCATAGGTTACGTTTTGCTATTCCAGATTATAATATATATCTGTGCCAAAATTTATTTACATTCTGCCTATTTTGCATGAAAGGATAACAAACACTAATCATAATATTTTAGTACTTCAAAACACACATAGCGTCGGTCAAGTGCGAGTCAGTTTGCCGACCGACTAATCCTTACATTAATTTTACAATTAGTCCGTGATCCCAATGACTGTGAAGCAAGTATGATTCTAAAATTTTTGTATTGAAGAAAAAAAAGTATCTACTGGTATTTTAAAAGGGCAACAGTGATATAAAAACAATAAGAATAAGTACGTCGAAATAACTTGGATCGAAATCACTTCTCACGAACAAACACATTTTGACTTACAAAGAGATACAATTGCCTTTGTAAAAGTTCATGTGCCGTCCAAATTTCATGCTTGTAGATTAGTATCAGCTGCTTGGTCTATCACAAAGAAAACAATGAAATCAGTGTTGAAAGAAAGTCCTGTGCAAGGGCGTGTTATCTTTAAAAGATTATCGTTGAGTAGTGATGGGTGTAAATGTATCGATTTTATTTAATAAATTGAATACATTTGAAGTTACACATTCCATACATTACTTTAACACAATTGAGGACCAAACTGATCTTAAATGCGAGCTGGCTGGTGATGCTTGATGCTACCTGTCATTCTATGAGCACAGTTCCAGAGTTAATTTTGGTAGACCTTTCGTGACACGTAACATTTAATAGGTATTGGTGAAAGTATATGAATATGTATATTTCGACTAAGGCAATTTGTGCTTACGCAACGATACACTACACGCGGAAAACTTTATTAGGCATATTCAATAAAAATATATTTTAAGTTTGCACACAGCAGCTGGGTACATATCGATAAACTTAATAATATAACATCACTACACTAAGATCTTCACGCCCGCGACGAGTAGAGCTTATTTTCCTTTTTCAGGCGAATATAATGGATTATTTCGTTTCTAACCCCGGTTATATGCATAAAAAATCGTGTGCGTTCCCACTAGTTAAATATATCACATAGCATTATTGAACTAGTATTGTAAAACAAGTGTATAACTTTTCTTTATAGCCACATAAGTAGATAATAATATAAATATATTTAAAATGCTTACTATGATTGTAAAAATACGTGATGCGATTTAGAAAAATTGTATTGTGCTTTTTATAGAATCAGTCAATCTTTTGGCAGAATTAAATCGATGGCAGAATGGTCCTTTGATGGAGTTGAAACATTTACAGACATATAAATACTCAGCATGCCTTTATCTTAGAAGAATTTTTGTTATTCAAAATTGCTTTTCATGGACCAGGTCTGTCATTGTTATTATTTCTTCTGATAAAATATTCTTTCATTTTCTTTAGAATGTACCTTCGATTTTGCTTTTTCACCTAAGACCAGGCTGTATGTTGCATTTACGTAGATATTTTACTTCAAAGCGTTGCAGATTATAGTATGAATTTGAACTTAGACGGATGTACAAACGTACAACGACGTGGTTTTATAAGAGTTTCGTTCTCTTCCTCGTGAGGTACAGCCCTCCAAAAAGACAGAAAGCTTGAAATAATTTATAGTTAAACAAATAAGGAAGGTACTTATTTGTGCAAGTTTAAGGATTAGTTACGTAAAGAAATGGATAACATTTAGAGGATAGCTATTTAAAATAATAATATGACTTGGACAGAACCACTGAAAGTTGTGGAGTTCAATATTAATACTGCTCAGTTTTAACCCGTCTAACTTTTCCCTTGAAGTTCCGCTTATGTTTGAAGTACCAATGAAATGCTATTTGAACTTTATACCCAAACCAAATTAGATGAAAACGAGCGATTGAAAGGACAACCATCGAAGTCTTTTAATCCATTAATTAGCAGCTTTTAATTTTGCTATTGATTATCAAGTGAATTTATTTTATAAAAAAATGTTTTAAAAGCTCTTGGTACGCTTTGTTTCCAATTGTTCTGTTGTTACAACACTTCATCTGAATGATCACTGGAGGTTTTGTGCTGTCAGTGAAAATACCAAATTGTCTCCTACGCCGGCGGCACCTTCACGCTCCTCCCTCTCCACCCTCTACCATCCCTTCAAGAAGGGTATTAGAAGGTTTCTATAGGATTGGGAGTACGAGTGTCCCGCCCTTCGTGTTGCAAACGTCCATAAGCCGCGGTAAGCCCTTTTCATAAGGTGAGCCGCGTGTTGGTCTGCCAGTTAAGTGGTATAAAAGAGTCCAATTTTTAGTGCTTACTAAGTAAAATAAAGGTTGACTGCCCTAATACTGCACTGTTTTCTTTTAGAATAATAGTCATCATTCTATAAACCTCTAATACTACCCTATTCTTATTTCTATTTCGTAGCTCATGAAATTACTATAATTTTCTTTTACGAAGGAAAACCAAACCAGCTTTTCACGCGATCCCTAAAAATAATCACATATATTCTGATTCCATTCGCTCCCTTTTGTAAATAAGATTTTGCTACATGAACACAAACCAAATGAAAAGTCGCGACTTGTACTTGTCAAAATTCAGAATATTTTCAAACAGTGGAACTCGAAGTGAGCGCAAAATCTGTTTATTTCCCCTGACCTTTAGAACGAGTAGTTTTTTTCTCAGTGAATTGAATATATATGTGAAACTGGAGCGTAGGGTAAATTATGGAGACAGTGAATAAGATGGGACTTGGGAGCAAAAACTGATATAAAAAGAAATTGTATGTAGGTGTGCTCATGGTAATGTATTTTGTTAGAAAGGGGAGCAGAAGAATGTATGCATTATGTATTGAACTAAAACAGCTTGAGATGTAATAGAAATCAATAAAGCCCGTATTTGAACTTGTGCAATTTATGCACGGGATTTCATTTATAGCAATATGTAATAATGTAAATTTTTGATTACGATGTCAACGATTACTGAGTTGCTTGCACATAACCTTCCAAAGCTTAGAGGTTAATTATGCTCCTGGTTGGCTTAACCCTGGCTGGTTGTGTATTATTGAATTGTAATTAAACACAGCATAAATTACATATTTTACTTTTCTTTTTAACTATTAACTTCATAACTATCAAACAAAAGAAATTAGATCAAATGTTAAGTTTGATTTATTAGATGCAATAACATACGTAGATAAATCCGAGCTCAAATCTGGTACTCTACAAAATATTTCAGGATGTCATCTAATAAAATTTCATCTCTGAAGTTAATTCAGCAATATTAATTAATATTATAACGAATACCGGTATTGGTGAAGTACATTGAAATACATCTGCCAACATATAATCAAATTCAAACAATAGACACCTATATTAGTCTTGAGATAAACAAGACATTCAATTTGATACCCCTGCAATCCCAGTTAATGCTCTAGAATTTCTGTGAGACCTGTCGTAATCCGCAGGCGAACGTCTATGAGCGTCGATCGTCTATAATCATCCATGTACAAAACGATCGCTATTGTGGTCTCTGTTGCTTTGTCTATTTCAATTAGTATAAATGCCTCTGTATCTGGCACTCTGGAATATGCTACATTCGTGAGTGTGCATGTATGATTTGATATATTATACAATTCAAGTTGGAGATTGTGATATATTTTTAGTTTACGTTCCGCTGAATTGTACGTTTAAGAATTGAATTATTGTTTTGAATTTGTAAATTGAAACAACTTGTACTATTATTCCAGAGAGAAAATTTCTCTTTGAAAATATGTGATATCGTGTGTTAAAAAAGTTGTTCTTCGAAGCCTCACATCATATTTTAGATATCTTTTTTTATAAGCATCATTGTCCCTTATTTTTTGTACTTTTCGGGATGCACTAGGATGATTGCAGACAATCGCAAGATCACTTTGAATGTTAACTGGACACCAAAAAAATTACATCGTTACATAAGTATGTGAACGTGATAGTCCTAAAAAGTAGTTCTAGGCAACTAGTACTCTAATCTAGCAAATAGTTTGGATATTTGTAAAAAGTTTAAAAAATATAATATACTTACATAGTTACATCATGTATTTTATTTGTTACAGCCACGTCACTGGTAACGTATGCTGGTGAGCGGTTTGACTTCATTTTGGAGGCGAATAATGAAATAGATAACTATTGGATCAGGTTCCGTGGTCTCATGGACTGCGATGAAGTGTAAGTAGACAGCCTCTTTAGTGAATTTCCCCCTCAAAATATAACAGAATGTATATAATAAAATCCTAACCCTGTAATGCTCGACAACCATCAAAAATGGAGTTTTATGAAATCAGTTTCGTGGTTGCTATTATAATAATTTAATATAAATAAAGGAAAAAATATTCCCATATTACATAAACTCTGATAATACGAATAGTCACTTCCATCAGAACGAACACCGGGATGAAACATGCACAGAAGCAGAATCCTAACTTATGAATATTAAGTAAAGCGTGAACTCGATAAGTGACGGCTGAATATCGACAGCACATCTAGTTGAACAATAATATTAACATCTTTATAGATGTGTACAGTATTGTGGTACATAAATTATTACGTTTTTGATTCTTCAACATAATATGCTAAAATCAGTAGTATATTATGTTGAAGAATCAAAAACGTACGATTGCCACTATAAGATTTGTACACGTTACGAAATGGAGAGGCTAAATAAAGTAATATAAAAATAGCTTATTTGAAGCCATTGAAATTTTCACATAACGGAATAATTTTTAAATTTTACTATTTCAATTATACTGACCTATGGAGGGCAGATAGGTTATTGTTCCACAGATATCGCTTGCAGCCAATCTGTTGTATAGGTGTTTGACATAATTCATAACTTTTTCCAATGCTTTAGGTACTTAAAAAGCAGTATAAGTATATCATGTATATGCAAGTATTTGTCTTCAAAATGCGTGAGTTTTTAAACAAAACGTATTAAAAATACACACTAAAATTGTTTAGTGTGTAAGTACCTAAACGAACGGACTATAGATTGGCTACTTATTGAATTTTACTTGTCTAGTTTTTTTCATCAATAAATAAATGAATAGATAGTGTTACTTGACCAGTTCATGTTTTTCCAAACAGGTTCACTAAGGCAAAACAAGTTGGTGTATTGCACTACGAAGGTGCAATGGATTTGGAGCCTCCTGGTGACCCAACGTGGCACGAATTGCATAACGAAGGACTGGTATGTACACTGTGCTTCCTCACGATAGTATTTTGTTTTTTATTATCTCTTTGTTTTCTTCTCTCAATAGGCAAGTTTGGGGCATTGTGTTTTGTTTCCATTAGTCTTTATTCCAATAATTACTCTTTTTCTATCTATTCACCTTCTTTCAGGTCTTCCTCTCTATTGTACATAGTGCTAGCTGACCCGCGCAATTTCGTCTGCGTCACCCCGTTTTTGCAAATTTTTTCACTCCTGCTCGTAGTCTGATGTTATATACATATAAACCTTCCACTTTAACCATTCTATCTATTAAAAAACCGCATCAAAATCCGTTGCGTAGTTTAAAAGATTTAGGCATACACTTTGTTTTATACTATGTAGTGATATATAGTATTTTTAAGCCTACAACTGGGAGTACAATACAATTCCTAAAAATATATAACTATATATGATTTTTCTTTCAACTTCTTATAGGAAAAAATATGTAGAGCTATGGGGAACTATTCTTTCAATGCCAATGTTGAAAATCAAAATCAAAATCAAAATCAAAAATCATTTATTCTGCATAGACCAGTAAACGGCACTTACAAAACGTCAATACAAACAATATTTTATCAAATGCAAATGGACCACCGGTTCGAAACGCGGCCCCGACCTGAGAAGACTCCGGCAAGAAACTCAGCGGGCTTTTCTTTTTTTTTTTGGTCTATTTACAATAGTTTACTTAGTCTAGATACAAAATTTAGCTGAGTAGCAAGTGGAGTGAACAGTTCATTTCCAGGCTTGTTTATCATCCAAATAATCCTGGATTTTATAGTAAGCTTTTTGACATAACTTATTTTTTACTAAATTTTTAAACTTATTGATAGGCAAATCTCTAATTTCATAGGGGAGCTTATTAAAAAAGCGTATACAATTACCCTGAAAAGAATTTGAAATTTTGTGGAGTCTACTATCACAGACAACGAGATTATTTTTGTGTCTGGTATTTAGGTTATGCCTATCACAAACTCTTGGAAAGTTTGTAATATTTTTTCTAACATACATCAAGTTTTCGAATATATATTGTGAGATTACGGTAAGAATGTTTATCTCCTTAAACTTATCTCGGAGGGAGACTCTTGGGCCCAAATTATAAATGGCTCGCACAGCCCGTTTTTGAAGAACGAATATTGCATTTAGATCCGCGGAATTACCCCAAAGGAGAATTCCGTAGCTCATAATGCTGTGAAAATAGCTGAAATAAACTATTCTGATGATACACCACCTGTGTGACATAATGTAATATTATTTAACAGTTTATTATTGTACTTTATTTATTTAAAGATCGGTAATTACTTTCGCATTAAGGAAATACCTTTATTTATGTCATGGGGAGGTAATAAACATATAACAAGGTCTCAAGGTTATGGTTCACAATAGAACTCATACATTTATCCTTACTATGCTGTACAAGAGTTAGATATTAGGTTAGCTATATATTTGTATGTCACCTAATTTGTAAAAGCTGTCTGCGACTTTATTCAATACTGAAACTGTTCTTGGGTTCCACTGGGATAAAAAGTAGAATCATATTTTTCATATTCATATATTATTTATTCTATCCTTCCGTTGTTCTGAAATGTACATATTATCAAGTACCTAATATAAAATTGTTTATCATTACATTACCAAAGCCCGCTACGTTTAGCTGAAGACGTTAAGAAGAATGCCCATTAGTAATTGCAAATATCTCTCTAATAATATTCCTTTAAAAAGTAAAAAGAAAAATTCTTAAAATGATTTCACACATGGGCTATATTTAAAATGCGTGACCTTGAAGATGCTTACACCCAAATCTAAATATTTAAAAAAATCCTAACAGCGGCCATAAAAGTACCTTCATTGAGCCTAGGGTTGGTTTGCATGCAAAATATTTAAATATAACATTCTAGAACGCATCATCATTTCATTGCATATTCAGTGAAGGACTTACTATCTTAGGTGACGTTGTAACCCTATAAAAGTGTATTGGCTTTCCTATTCACCAATGTTCTCGATCACACCCTTGTGCCTCATAAAAAGTCTAAGGGATAGTGATGTTGGTTTTATCATTATATGACAGTTTCCTTATGCTTATCAAAGACACGCATAATATAGTTGTATTTATGATGGTTTTAGGCTTGTTTGCGTATGAGAAAGTTATAGTGTTGACATCGAAAGGTTTATAATAAGCACTTTGGTAGCAGTCCTTGGAAAGTTGGGACCGTAATAGTGTACTTTAGGCTTATGTGAGGAAAGCAAGGAAATTGAAAACCGGGATGGTCATATACTATGTGGTCTGGAAGGCATTTCCTGTTACAAACTTGGAACTTGATAGTGTTGTGTACTACATAATAATATTCCTTGAATAGGGATATTTTAGTTTCTATAACTTTGGTAATCTTTAATAGATTTTTAAGCATATTTAGTATTTTTTAGTGAATCTACATGGTAAAACATAAGAATTCAGTTTGACTTGTTAAACTAGTGTGATAATCGCCATATTCATGAATATCAGGAGGTGCGTGTTTTAGTAGTATAAAAATTATGATTCTAGTCAAGTTTTATATCATGTTTTCAAAGTTTAGTATAGTCTGACCTCCCAATTCGAAGTCCCTCAATCAGCAGAGGCCCGAAGGTCCTGGCATACCCACTTTTCTAACCGACAATTCAATTTATTTAATACTAGCTGTTGCCCGTGGCTCCGCCTGCGTGGATGTCATATTTTGGTCAATTCACACAATATCTTTATAAATTGTAGCCTATGTGTGTTATTCTGAAGTATAAGCTATATAAATTATTGCAAAGTTGCACTAAAATCCATTCAGTAGTTTTTACGTGAAAGAGTATCAAACATACATCCATTCATACTTACAAACTTTCACGATTATAATATTAGTAGAATAAAAACTAAAATTTTGCAGAAGTTGTCATCGTTTCAGAACCTTCTTACTAATTAAACTACCCGTTCAAACTTTAGCTTATCAGATGTCAATTAAGTCATATTGTTTTTAGGATACTTAAAGGCTTAACCACCTAAAAACTCCAAAGGTACAAAAACCTGAAATTCTGAGCCTCACAATTCGACTGAACCTTTCTCTAACATTAATTACTTAACCTCGCAGCAGCGGTTCAAAGGCACCTTTTTACTTTGTTTAAGTTTGTAAAGAACTAGTACGTACCAGCTGATTCTACCGACAAAGTTCATAATTTAGTGTCCAAACTTGTCACATTACCCTTGGACTTTGTGCAGTAATGGAGTGAAGGGCTCTGAATATCAGATAGAGGTGATAGAGCTTTCAGCCTTGTTTCTTTTTCTCTCTGTAACTGAAATTAATAATATTTTCCTTAACTTCTGAACCTAAGCAACTGTATGTCTGTATGAAGTTTTATTCAAAAAGATAGAAGAACTGTAAGCAAAACCGTAGGGTGTTTAGGGTTTGATAAAATTATTACAATAAAAGAAATAATTGCTGGAAGATACAATGCTTAGTTAAACTTGCCTTTATATACCAAATATTTGTAACGTAATTAGTTTACTACTATATGGTGTACATAACCAATAAAGAACTTTTACTTCGGAAGTTTCCCAAACTATTTAATTATTATAAATTAATTGTTAAACGTTTTGAAATGTTCTGTGGCAATTAATCTATTTTTTAATCAACACCAGAGGCACCACACTCGTGCTGCCAACCATGTAGATCAGGGAGTGGGGAAGGGTCAAGGGTAGAAGAATAAAGGGGACAAGGGAAATCGTAGAAAACAAAGCAAAGTTTCTCGGTCTTCCCATTGTTATTTTTCTGCTAAAAACTGGTCTGAATGAAATATGGCTATATATTTGATCTGTTTGCTTTCGATACTGTCTCCATAAGTTGTTTTTGTTCTTTCGCAGTCCTACAAAAACAAGAGGTCATAAGGATAAAATACAAATTGATCCACTTTTTACTCTTAAGTTAATCGGGATATTTACCATGTTTGTTAATTTCTTCGCGTAACCTATATTTCAGCACCGTTCATCAACAAACATCGTAAATATCCCGATAGATTTAAGAGTGAATATGTAAATGACCATATCAATCTAAAATCATACATGATCCACTTTCACTTACAGCAATTGAACGCGTTGAACAAAGGAGAAGAAGAGGATGAAACTATAAGTGTGGCTGAAATGAGGTCCGTGGAAGGGTACGATGACAGTTTGAAGGAGGTGGCTGATTACCAGTTCTACATAGCTTACGACTTTTATGCAAAAAATAATTCACACTTTCATAGAGCTCCTTACTATGGATATAATCAAGGTGAGTTCCGATTGACATTTTTTTATCACTGAAATTTAAAATTTAAATATTATTTTAATTAAACTTCTCTTATTTTCACATTTTATGAAACATATCATTCCTAGAAAAATTATTGAACGATTACATAATAATAACGAATGATACAGTTTAATATCGTATTTCATATAAGTTGTACCTATTGTATTCTTCTCAAATGATTTAATGAATGCAATTCATTGCAAAATATTCATGCTGAATATTTCGTTAATGAACTTCGAAAATTTAAATAAAAGTAGTTTTCTGGTTAATTTGATGCATAATTTTCAAATTATATTGCCATTTTAATAACTGGTAAAATGAGATAACTTTTGATTCCTACGGTAAAAAATTGTAAGAAAAATGCGTTTTAGAAACATACGGTTTTCGTGGTGGGCCTAATTTTTTGTTTGAAGAATTATCTTACACTAATATTTCTACAAATTTTAGTTACTACATGTTATTGCGTTTCACTCAAGACACTGCAACGAATACCTTGTCAGTGTTGTAATCTGATCAAATTTTGTTCTTATTTCCAGTTCTCGTGAAACAAAACCGTCTGTACACTCCTCAACTTAACCACATTAGCATGAAGCTTCCATCAAGCCCTCTTCTTACTGCAAGACCTTCACCAGATAACTTCTGTAACTCCTCAAGCATTGACGAAGCCTGTGAAGAAGGCTACTGCGAGTGCTCTCATGTGCTCTCTGTTAAGCTTAATTCTGTAGTTGAAGTAATAATTGTCGATGAAGGAGTAACCTTCGACGCTAATCATCCTTTCCACCTCCACGGTCATAGTTTCAGAGTAGTTGGCCTCAGAAGACTAGCTAAAGAAATCACTGTTGATGAGATAAAGGCATATGATAAAGCTGGACTACTCAAGAGAAATTTGAAAAATGCACCCATCAAAGATACCGTCACTGTACCAGATGGAGGATATACTGTAATTAGATTTAAGGCAGATAACCCTGGATACTGGCTGTTTCATTGTCATATCGAATTTCACGTAGAAGTTGGAATGGCTCTTGTATTTAAAGTAGGTGATCATAAAGAGATGGCTCCAATACCACGAAATTTTCCTTCATGTGGTAGTTATTTACCAGATAATATGTTAGAGCATGATACTACTCAAAAACCTCAAACCACGGCGGAAGGAAATGATTTCCTATCTATATCTCATTGGTGGCCCGTTGTTATCATAAATAACAATTCTACATCATCAAGTACTAAGTCAGGAACTTCTATAGTTACAGCTTTACTCAGCTTATGGTTGTTAGTACGAAATACATTATCATAGTATACAATTTTGAATACCTATTTATCATGAGCTCACAATCGGGATATGTACTTACTTTCATATTATTATTTCTATAAATGTTACATTTAATAGTCCTCTTTATCGAGTAGGTATAAACAATTTGCAATAGCGGATGTCTACAAATTGAAATATTAAATATTATGATGAAAATATTGTTAATCAGATTTATTGTTTTTTCAAACACTGTTAACGTATACGAGTATTCTATGATGCTGTCAATTTTTGTGATAAGAATGCATTTGAATTTTATTATATTCAGGGCTCGTATTCTCCTATTTTTTTTTTTGGATTCATAAACAAATAAACTTGACAGGTATTTTAGATCTATTTTAAGAATTTATTAAAATATTATGTGAATAACAAAATATATGAATTAAGGTACATATTTTATGGTGAAGTATTTTTGATATTTGATTACTTCACAAATTAACTTTAAGTATATAAAAATCGATCCTTCTTAGTTATGGTTAAAAAAAATATTCCGCAATATATTTTGAGCATCTTTATCAAATGAAGGAAATTCAAATGAAAATATTTAATAATAAATTATTTAACCACATTGGTTTAGTAAAGTCAGCTACTTATTATATTATGAGATGCAAATTCTCATTCCTTTTGCTAAAATTTTCTTGCCATATTTTGTAGCTATTACGAACTTTTTTGCTAAATGTTCCTGTCAATAATTTTAATATCTGTGTTACTTTTGTTGTAAACTACTACTTTATATTGTTAAGTACTTACATTATGTATGTCGTTCATCATGAATATAGTCTCCTTTGCCCAGTAGATTGTAATTTAAGTCTGTGATTGGTTTCAAGCGATATGACCAAAAATGTAAGAACATTTTTAAAATGTTTAAGTTTCGTTAGACACGTCATTGTTGATTTGTGATATTATTTAATTTAATTGTATAATGTTAATTTTAAGTATTTTAAAATGGCATAATAAGTACACTTACCAACTATAAAATTGTTGTTTCATTTCTATTGGTTACTGTGCTTTAGTATTTCAGTTCTACTATCCCAACTATTTAATTCATCTGTGAACTTTAGTTCTTCTTCGCTCATACATACATACATATGCTCATGACTAATCCTTTCGGGGAAGGCATTGGTGAATTAACATCAACATTCCACCAAGCAGACCATTTATGCTGTTGATTGATGGCACTTTATGGAACTTATTCCCCTGCCTTCAATCAGTCCTGAAAAATTTGTGCTGGTACCTATACTCTATTTAAGAACTACCTTCCATATGAAATATATATTAATATCATAGTGTTGGAAATTCAAATATTGATAACTGTCAATGTAAACCTTTGACAATCCCACAAGGTGAAAGTGGTTAGCTTCAATAATAAACATCGTGTGGCCCAAATTCTACAATTATTCTTTTTTGTTCTTTGTAGAGCGTCTTCAGTACGAGATTTCTTTCATAGAAATTCCAAATATAGTTCAACAACTTATAGATAGAGCCTACACACAAATTGACGATTTGTTTCCAACCCATGCACCAGGTACCAAACATAAATTACGCCACAGCGCTACATACACAAACAATAAATGATGGAAATTTGTTGTAGAACGTATATTCTTGTATATTATAAGGGAGGTGAAAACGGTTTGTTAAAAATTGCTATAAGCATCGCACGTAGCAACAGTGACGTTACGTTAGCGTGAACGTAGCCTGATTAGAAAACAGCTGGTGCCCGCGACTCTGCCTGTATATGTGTTTGTTATCATGACCAAACATGGCCTATTTCCATTTCCAAGATCTAATCCATTTCTGCATCAGATTTCAACAAAATCTCACAGAATTTGAATTCACTAGAGTAGAAAACGGTATTTAGACAAATGGGGCAGCACTTAAAACATAGATGAACTGAAAGTTGAAACTGAAGTACTCGTTCTGGGATTGAAAATTTGTATTCAAAATCTGGTAAATAACAGTCTATAAAATAACTTGAATGCCAAAAATAGCCTGTTTCCAATAAAACCCTCATGAAAGTTGAAGCTTTCTTGCCGTACTCGAACACTGACCCTCACACTAAATGTCAAAAGCTAGAGATAAAAATACTAGAACGAAATGAGAGAGGTTCACAACAATGCGGTTTCAACGACCAAAAACGATATAACATTTTACGGTTTTTAGTGTTCCGTAGCTAAATGGCAAAAAACGGAACCCTTATAGATTCATCACAGCTACTTTTCTACGAAACTATAAAGGCGTAAAAAAGTTATGAATATTTTGTGGGTCCTTATATACGTAGAACTGAAACTCAATTTCTTTTTCATCAAACCCATACGATATAGGTCTTCAATAATGCTATTGAAGTTTCTAACATCATTAACAGAACAGGTGAGAAAATTGAGACAAATTCTGTATAAAGCATAGTCTTATAAGTCGCAGAACTAACTGAACAGTTTGCGCGGAAGACACTTTTTAAAGTGGAAAAAATGTGTCTAACTTCTAAAATAAGACAATGATAAATCTGAAAAAAGTGCATGATGTGTGTACATCATGTATGTAACCACAATATTCACAAACGTGTTAAAAGATCAACCAAAGTTACAACAAACTACAAGAACTTTTATATTATGTTACCTGCTGCTACGGAACTATCTCCCATATGAAATGAGCGAAAATGGCGAGTCTGACTCGCACTTAGCCGGCTTTTTTAACAGTTTTCAAATGTTATTCAATGAAATTTATTTATATTTATTAAATTGACTGCACTGAGTGGTAAAAACCAGGGTATAGTCCAGATGATAAAGATCACTATTTCAGATACTGAGAAATCTAATCATTGTAACTGTTCAATAATAATAAATTATTATTACAGAATAAACTGTTTATTATATTGGTATAAGTTTTATTTTCTTGTGTAGGTATTTTTCATGTCTATAAGTATTTAATATTACACTAGCTACGCACCCAAAGTTGTTGGTACTTGCGTCACGACAGCCATGTAATTCAAGCAAATCTTGATCTCTAGTTTGGAGCCACTTTGAAACTCGGAACTGACTGAGATCTTGTCGATATCTTGCATAATCTCATTCCATTCAGCCGATGTACCCTGCGGCATCCACTAATCCTATGTATCTTCGATCTTAATATATTTTGAAACAACAACTTAGTTGAGTAAACGAAACCAGTCTAGGTTGTCAATGGTTTTTGACATTACATAGAGCAGATCTTTTGGAGTTAGTATGCTGAATATTTAAATCGAATTCAGAATGGAAAAAGTGAATGCTTTGATGGGATTCGAAGGGGGAACGTTCTGATCTCTAAGCATTCCAATCATTCGAAATTCTCCTAAACTATCATCTCTGGAGGCTCTTTTCAGTCTTCTTTTTATCTTTCTTTCTTAACTTTTAAAAATTAAATTCTTCTATCTACAGAACTCTGTCAATGTATTTGATATTTGAACATATCTTTTTATGGTAAGCTATATATTCAAAGCTTGCTATTTTTTTTTTCAACATATTCTGTGAATAACCCATACAACACGTGTTGAATTTATTGGACGTCCATATGTGTAAATCAATTAGCCTACAATCTATTGCAGTAAAAAAATAAACATAGCACGAGTGTGAAGTGACGCCTCTGGTGTTACAAACGTACATATACCAGGGCGATAACTTCCATCACAGTGAGCCATGTACTTTTTTGCCACATAAGTGGCAAAATACAAAAAATATAAGGGTATGTTTGAAACAATGGTTGTATTATCGTATTCAATAGACGATCATTGATGTTAATACATACAATACGAGTGTAATTTTTTATGTTATTATTATTTTGTTGTAGCCTGTCTTATATTACCTCACCTCTGGCAATTGCAGTCTCGTAGACCGCGTACGTTTTAGTCGGTTCGAGTCCAACATAACCACTCCGTCTCCGGTGGGAGTGGTGATGTTACTTTTAGATAAAAAAAGTGGTAATTTGAGAATATGATATTAAAGCGAATATGGTTTCTTGCGAATATTATATTTTGCTAGTATGACGTTTGGGGAATATGGTATTATGAGAAAATCATATTTTGCGAATATCGTATTTTGCGAATGTGACGTTTTCAGAATGTGGTATTTTGAGAATATGATATACAGCGACTAATCGGCATCAGCGGGGATTATGCGCACGATAAAAAAGTCTGTCTCAGCATCGTGTATAATAAATAATGTTACCTAATAATAATGAGATTACTAAGTCAGAACTGCTCTTGAAGTAATTTTATAAAATTAAATACGTTAAATCTCTCGCCTACTTAAATACTTATTAGCTATGTTAAACAAATTGAATCTAATTTGTAACACCTAAGGGAGACGCTAATGGAAATCCATTTTTTTTAAGTAACCATTTTAGTCGCGGTTAATTTTACTACCAATCGACAGCTTACGATTAGAACCAATTTACATATATACGAGTATGATAAAATTTAAATTGATCGTGAAAATTCATCTAGTATTTTGTTCTAGGTTTGCCAAGGGGCGAAGGTTTTAGTGTGCTAGTGTGTTAACTTTATGTATTCTTCTATGTGATATTTCACAGTTTATGTAAAAAGTCATTAAAGTTACATTATATATTAAAAGATATATTATAATTTTGTCAATACAAAACTAATGAAGGACCAGTTACCAACTTCAAATGTCAGCCATATCATATGGTGGACAATTTACCCAAGACGCAATAATATGATGAGTCTGATACTCTCCAAGACGTTGACTGGTAGTGCTTATGCGGCTAAGCAAGTAATTAATTTCCTTGCGTTTTTTCTTTTTTTTACATTATCATATATAGGTAGGTATCTTTTAATATATAACGTAACTTTAATGACTTTTTACAAAATCTGTGAAATATCACACAATAGAATATATAAATTTACATCGATAGCAAGGAATCTATATTTTTTCCAAATTTATTTAGCTGCCACATTTTAGTTAAGAATGTATTTTTGGTAGACCCATTTTAATTTACAAAGTGCGATTGGCAGCAATACGACCGAAAAATTATAGTTGGCGAAATGCACATGTTTAATACCTCAGCCTACCCCATCGGGGATTACAGGCGTGAGCATATGTATGTATACAGTAATATACAGTATGAATGAAATTTTGAAGCCGAGCTGAAGTTCTAGTCACAGAGGCAAGATTAATATTTTTGTTGTGCTCTAAATCAGTGATATTAAAAGGAACCGGATGTTACCAAAACATGTCCACATATTTTATTCACAATTGCGTTACTTAGTAACACATTGTGAATGGTACACATACCTCGTAAGAAATGAGCTATGAAAGAGATAAAAACCTTCTACCAAATTTGTATCAGACGAATACATACACATATACAGTATTGATACACTTTCATCTATATGTCGAAGACTCGTATGAATCTTTTATTCAGTTTCGATGTAAACAAATGTATGTAAACATATCTTAGAAGTTCAATTTAACTAACTTATTTTTGCCGTATCGATTTGAAATTTGGTAAGCATTGATATAGCTATTTGTTATACCTATTGTTACTAATGGTTGTAAATATTTATTTAGATGATAACCTATTTATTTGCACTAAGTATTGCTGCATTGAACTAATCTAATGATGGATCCTGAATCTGGATAAGATACCGGTATTGACCTCGAAGACATCTGAAGCCTCGTATTGCACGAGCTGCACTTAGACAGATTTCTGAGACGTGAAGACAATGGACGAATTTGTGTAACAGATGACGAGGAAATTGGTGTTCCATTAACTATGACAATGTTGTCAATCTCGATTGTCATCACCGAATGCTACGTTGCACGTGGTAATGTCCAGATTTCCTCATAACAATTCCCACTTCTTCTTCTGTCATATCGATGGCATTTTTGAGTTGCCATCGTAGTGTAATTTGTTTCACAGCAGCGCCGCTTCTCATGAAGAGAGCCCGAGCATAGGTTTCGCTCTTCGGGATGGCTTCCTACGTCGCCCCTGAAAATAGAGCGGTAAACATAATATCGCAAAATATTATTCAGTCAATTCCTTGTAATGGAAATAGGCTTGCGGTGAACACGTGGAGAACGTCATCAAAGTGATCAATGTCAAAGGAAAGTACATAGGAAAATACTGTGTAACACCACGTCACTAGAGATTTGCTACATTGAACTTGAAACTCTATGCACATCACGTAGTCAATTTGTTAGTCACCTGACCTGCCTAAAAAAACCCAATGAATCGTAATTTTTTTGGCAACATCATATATGGTTATATGGTTTATGTATATATACAACCACCGTGACCAGCTGACGCGAGAGAATGACATTGAATCATGTGCCATGTGAACATTATTAATCGAAAATTATTAGTACCTATTTACCCTAAATCCTTCAGCTATTCCATTCCTTCACGTAGGTAGTGTAAGGGCCAGGATTCGAAAGAGGGAACGTTTATTAATATGAAATAATATTCATGCGTAAATTTCAACTATGGAATTAACGTGAAATGTGACATTTATTTAGCTGAGTGAAACAATTGCAGCTAGTCTACTCATCGAGGCCCATACTGCGGTTTCGAATGAAGTTTATAGTTCTAGCCATAGATATTAATATTACTAGCGTAATAGATCCACTGATTGTGGCAGTGACTTTTGTTTCTTTTAAAGTTGATGATGATTTATAAAAAACGTTTCACGGATTACATAATAATAATAAACGAGAATTATGATTTAAGTTGACATTTATTCTACTGTTATAAAAGTTATTTCGGCGCTCTTTATTATACCACTTAGCTGAGGGACAATCACATGTCTGACCTGATGGAAAGTGGTTACCGTGGCCTACGGACGTTTACAACGCCAGGTGCTTGCGCTCGTGCTGCTGAACCTATAGAAACCTGTTATTGCCCTTCTTGAAAAAGCGGTGGTGGGGAAAGTTTAGATAGTTAGGAGAGCTTCTGTGTCGCACAGCAGAAAAATTGATCTTTCCGCTGACGGCACAACACTCCAGAAAGCTGGTTACTCTACTCCCTACCGCCAGAACCATCTTCTTTCGTGTCAATGATCCACTCATGCTAATACTGTTTCAGAGTAAAACTTTGCCATATCGACTGCGCCGTGAGTTGCTCTGTTAAGAGATCGTCATACCGGCCAGGGGAGATCGTGCCCGGGTGCTAGTTTCTCCTGGGGAGGTAGAAAGTCAAAGGGTGGTGACAGTTCCTCTCTCCAAAGGGACTCTTTAATTGCAGCAAGGACTTCGTGTGCGGCGTTCGTGTTGTTGATGAAACTCTTTCGACTCTTCAAGCGGGCTCTAGATGGTTGATGTCCATATAGGCAGTGACGGGGGTCCGTCTCTTGTTTTGCCTTCTCGAGTCTGCACGCAATGGCTCGTTGGATGCTAGGTGGTGCGATACACAGAAGCGTAACACAAGGTTTTTATAACCCCAAACAATTTCCCCGTACACAATTAATGATATATGAACCAACGACCATCACTACCATCCCAGTTTCAATTCCGGTTTCATACAAAAAATGCATTACAGAATTCATTACCCATTCTCCTAATCTTTATCTCGTTGAGTCGTGACTTATGACGACGTATGTCTGCTTATGATGGCTTATAGTGGCTTATTGTGACTTTTGTTGGCTTTTACAGAATCCATTGACTAACCTCTAGCTGGCCCATTGTAAAGCCTTGTCCGTTAATCTCCTTGAAGTATATTGATTCTCCGGTGCGGTAGTTGGGTACCGAAGATCTTTGTGCAGCCCACTTACTATACTACACTATACTTATATCGTCCAACGACAATGAATAAAAGTATAAAGTATGGCATTATGTTGGACGGAGATAGCTATCCTCATTACTATGGCAGTCACGTTTTGATTCAATCTTCAAGATTGTTGATATGGGCGCAATTTTTGCAACAGTTTATATTTAAAATGTGTTTACAATTTCAAATATTTCAAGTATTTTTTTTTATTTATTTACATAAATATTTTATACAGCATTATAGAACGCTATGCAGTATTTGAAAAATCAATAGGTATAATTACAAATTCTACTATAAATTCTATTATAAATTATAAATTATAAATTCAGATCATTTCTTGGCTTGTTAATGTTTACTTTTTTTTTTATCTATGGCACGTCAATTTGACTTCACCTCGCCTGATGTTAAGCTGAAGGCAAAGTCCCATGAAAGAGGGTCACCATTGCAAACACGTTCAGTGCTACAATGGTGGCGCTCAGCTTGACGGCCTCATCAGATGCTTTTTCACGCCCCGCTTAAAGGACCCGGGACTGTAGGAAGAAGGAAACTTTTGCCATATTTGATTTCTCTTGCCTATTTACTCACGCACTACGTTCTCATTAGTTGTGAAAAAGAAATAACAATATAGTATAGGCAGGTTAGCTATAACAACTTGTCACTTGAATTTCAAAATCGTATTGTTTACTTTCGAACATCACAACTTCTTATTGACTAGGTATTTAGTCATTGATAACTCTCACATGTACCACAGTCTTGGATCCGACAGCGCTATACGATTAATAATGGGAACCTACTGTGAAACCACATGTTTGGAGTTGTGTGCGGTACGATAGTTGGCTAACTGACTGTCACCAACAAATGGCAGATATATAACTTCACAACGAGCTGTTTGAGCTTTCATATTCAAACTTTTGGTCAAAATACTCGTAGATCTATTATTTTAAACTGGATAGCGACAACAGAAGAAGATGTTTAAAACCATATAAAAGTTCATCGTTAATATATTAGTCTATAATAAATGTTAAGTGCTAGTTATAGACATCCAATTACAATACAACATGTGCATGTTATATAGCAATTTGGACGTAGAAGGTATCTGCGAAGAAGAGGGAGCGGTCCCTCATTCTTCTTGGATAACTTTTCGTTTTGCTCCGCTTTATAACTCGCGGCCGATCGGTGCTCCACTATTGCTAACTATGAGTTTATTATTGTTTATTTATTTATATAATCGGAGGGCCAACTGCAATAGACACATACAGCCAATTATAGGCCCTCTTTGTTAAGTTTAAAAATAAATAAATAAACTATGAAAAAATTCTAAACTGAGTTATAAGCTTCAAATATCTTCAAATTAACACCTGAATATCCTCACGTATTAAATCATCGCAAGACCTCATCAGTTGACGTAACAGTGACTACCTACGTCATGTAAAGACCAGTGAATCTTGCAATATAAATTAATCCCTTGATCAGTCAGTCCTTACGAGACATGCGCAATATTGTGAGGTAGAATATTCGTAGGGTCACGTAGCACTCTACGACTATCAGGTTTTTTTTACCGAGCAAAATCCCCACGGATACCACCTCGGCCAAAATCATTAGAGGTGATTATGTGGGACTCGAACTGACTAAAACGCACGCCGTCTATGGGTCCTTGATTGCTGGAGATGAGATTATACAGGATATAATATATCGTAAGGTGTATTGTCAATATTAGTGCAAATTTAGACAATACAACTAATTGGGTTAATAACAATGAATTTCAAATTAGAGTCTAGTCTCATCTCGTTACAATAAAATACAACAATCATCAGAAGGATGGAGTCTGGTGATGGAGAAGGAATACAAACCACCACATCTCATCTGAAAGGTAACTAAGAGGTGACTAACGGAAAAATACACACTAGATATCACGTAGGAAATCTTGAAACGAGCCCTGTAAAAACGTTTGGTCGGCGTGAAAACAGTAGAACAAAGCCTCTATACATTAAAGGATGCCATGTCTAGCAGGACGATAGGTAAATTGATTAATTATTATCATAGTGATTTGTAACTGGCGTCCAAATTTTTATATTTTGGTACCCGAGGTATTTTATTGTTTTTTATTTATATATCGGCTTTCCTTAACTGCCGTCTGACCTCACAACCCTACTTAAAATCTTATCCTCTGTTTAACTAGTGTTGACTAAACTAAAGTGTTACCTAAGTAACAACTACAGACTATGACACACTTGCCAACATGATCACTGAAGAAATGGAATATTTTGAGAAGTCAATCCAGATAGACACCGGGTAAACAAAATTTGAGAATCGATATGCCGCCGATATGTCAGGTGAAAAGAAGACACAATGGCACAGCTTGACAGTTAAGTGTTGGAAAAGATGACTGCCTCTGACAAACACCTAGTTTCAGCTGTGACATATTTTTGTTTACTCCTTGGAACCAACACGGAAACTATTGCAACAACAGATCCAAATCAGGAAAACATGGATTAATTCTATTCTATAGTTACTAAAGGGAAATACAGGATACTAATTAAAATAGCAAGTATGTCAATAACGTGTAGTATCAGATAGATCCAGACAGGTGCAGATTTTCCTATATGGTTAGGGGGAATAAACTTCGTCACTTCCGCAGAGATCAAGAGTAGAAAATTGGAAGAGTAGACACCTAAACATCCATCCATCCGTTCAAATATAACCAAAAACCCTACTGGGTGGCCCCACAGCAGGTTCTGTGGTTATATGTATCTTGCTAGCAAGTGACTTTCAAAATTTAATTAAAAAAATTATGTTCTACTTTGAGCACTGTTATTCGTCAAATATTTTCACGATTTTCTATGTAAAACGAGTGACAAATGACATACAGCAAAGCCGGAGTTGTTCGAGTTCGAGTATGCACTCGTAGGAAGCTATTTCTGCCACTTATTGCAGTCTGAAAATCCTTAGCAATATACTCGTATACGGGTGTTATGAGCACAAAGTTTTCTGTTTATTTTTTTGACATTCCTTCAAGAATTATCCATCTTTATTCGTTAAGATTTTTTAGATAAGTATTATTTAATTATTACCCGAATTATATAACCTGAAATCTCAATTTAGTTGGTCGGATTTGAACAAAAAAAAAAATAAAGCTGAAATGTTTACGTGTTTACGTTACTTATTATAAGGATGTTATAGTCTCTCTTTCAGTAATATTGTAATGGTATTTAATATGTCGCGGTCAACTTACGTCTTGTTCAATAATAAATATGTTCGTCTACGCACTATTACTACAATAATTGTTGTAATCAAAGAGGATAATTAGTTTTAGATTTATTGGGTAAATCATTTAAATAATTAGCAATAACAATGCTGTACGAAAAAAGTCAATACAACAGGAAACTATGAACGATCTAGATTTGTCATGTTAACTTGAGTGACGTAGGCCAGAAAGACGGAATTCCCTCAGAAATTATATTGTACTGCTCAACCCTAACAGGAACATAAACATAATAATATATATACGCTGTACCTGAGGTATGCGGCATCTGTCACCCAGATGAGGCGGTCGTGGAAGCACCTCTGAATATCGAAATTCGATTTGTGGTGTTGAGTTTGAAATTTTGAAAAATAAGTAAGTTTACACTAATATTTACCTTTTAATTCATATTCATATAAGGAATTACGATTACTAAATGGATATATTGAATCAATTTGTTAATAACGATCATCCTTGTAAAAATGTAACGGAGAATTTCCGGGAAGAAAACATTAATAACATAATTTGTTGTAGGTATATTTTCATATTCATAAATATTATTCATGTTAACCAAGTATTCCACTAAAATGTATTTTTAAAAATATTGAAATTATTACCGGAAACTCGCAACTTATGTCGTAAAGTCGCTAAGCTGAACTTTTCCAATAAGTGTTTAACTTAATCTTCTTCAAGTAAAGATTAATTTTATTATAATTTTTCAACCTTTTTCAGATCAGTTATGATGTTTCAAAAAAATTCCAAACTCGTTTCGACGATTGTTTTCATTAACCTTATTATCGTAATTCTACTTTTCGGCGTTCTGATTGGTAAGTACGTAACGGTAATCACCGTAGTGAGAACTAGAAACTACCTCCACAGCTTTTTTGAGAAATTGAGTAACACGGCAACTATTTAAATTCCAGTCAAGCACACTTGGTCACATTCTAGAATACCACTTAAGTCTGAATTGACTCTTAGAATCACATTGGAGCTTACCATTTATAGACATGAATCTAGATTGTAGTAGTGGCATTCTAGAATAATATATGGGCTTTCACATAAATTATTATAGAATATCTACTATATTATCACGATCCCGTAAACTTCAAAGTGGTTCAAGTTTATATATCACTAAATGGAATTAAAACACAGTAGTCGAGTTAAGTTTCCGTTTTATTTCATTTACCAATCAAATGATATGATAATGATCTTTGATTGGGTAAAAATATTTTCGTACTATTTTCATTTTCATAGATATTGCTACGCTCACACATATTTCCCTTCTGGGGTTAACATATTTCATCAACCATTGTATTCGGTTCGTCTAAATGGGGGTTGAGTCTCTCGACACGCATCTGAGACTGCGTCTGGGCTGTATACGCGGCGGTATTTTCATTGAACAAAATTCATTTTAGAATGAATTTAATGTGTAAGCTTTTTGTGAACAATGAAATGATGGTACATATTTTTGCAGCTGTGGGCGTAATTTTGGCAAAAAAAGAAGGTTCTTCGCTAGAAGAATTAACAACAGTCTATACGCCTCACGCGCCAAATTCTGATACTACAGATGGTAGTAGTCAGGACGTTACATCAGAATTTGTAGTAGCCTCGATAGATGGCAGCCATCCCTGTAATAGAGAATGCAAGGAAGGAGAAAAACCAAAGATTTGCTATTATCATTTTGAGCTGGAATGGTATCAAACTATGAGCAAAGCTTGTTATGACTGTCCATTCAACATGACGGATTGCTTTAGGCCCGACTGTATTCCAGCAGATGGGACGAGTCGTGCTATAAATGTCATTAATAGGAAAATGCCGGGGACAGCTGTAGAGGTGAGTAGAGAAAATTGAATTCTTTCAGATTAGTTACCGCCTTACTACCGTTTTGCATTGTTGTTTGGGCGTTTAACAACAAATCTATAAGAGCTTTTGTTTTAGGTATGCCAACACGATCGCATAGTAGTGGATGTAAAGAATGATCTCATGCATGAAGGTACCACAGTGCACTGGCATGGACATCACCAAAGAGGCACCCCGTTCATGGATGGTACTCCATACATAACACAATGTCCAATACTACCGCATTCAACTTTTAGGTATTGTGAAATAGTTACACATTTATGAATTATTTGCTTTCCGTATCATAATGTATTCAATATATTCAGTAAAAGTAATCGTTTGGTAATGAGAATTTCAGAATACGGGCGATGTTTCCAAAACACATCATACTCGTAGATAATGAAATTTTTAGTCCCCAGTTTAACATTTGTAAAAACCATTATAGTTCTTTGTTCCTAAACGGGTATTTAGAGACTATATGAAAGTAGAAGATAGCCTAATCGTAATAGGTGAAAACATATGGTCTATGTCTACCCACCTTATGAATGTATGTAGAAAAACAGACCAGTAGCGCATAATTCCTTCCATTTGCCATTTATTAAAAAATCAGTTCATCATGAATCTCGTACGACATCCATTCTAATGTAACATGATTTTATTCCAGATATGAGTTCAATGCGATGCACTCAGGTACCCACTTTTGGCACTCTCACGCTGGAATGCAACGTGCGGACGGTGCAGCTGGCGTATTTATTGTACGAAAACCCAAATCTCTGGATAACCATGGTCATCTTTATGATCATGACATGTAAGTATTACACATTTTCTTTAAAGCTAGATATTTTAAATAAAGAAGGATGAGTACTGTGTATCGGTCAAATGATGGTCACCCGAAAGAGCGAACAAAAAAAGGAAGAAGATCTAGTGCGAGTAGTCAGAAATGTCCGCGCGATGCGATGACGCTGATGCTTCATCTTTAGTTTCCTCGAGACCTTGGACATCACATCCATATCTCCGTCATAATTATGTGTGAACATCGTGGAAGTTTAAATCAACATATTGAATGTTGTAATAAACACTCCATAGTTAGAAATCACATAATCATAACACTGTATAATCAAATTATGGCTATTGAATATTTAAGTTACAATTTATTGGGACAATAATCGAATCTAGTATTACACCAGACAACTAATACTAACTCGGTGGCACGTATACGAGTCAGTAAATCTTACTCGTATTTGATGTTCAATAAACTTGCTGTTTCAGAGTGCGTGTCAATATTTATTGTACATAGCTCCGTTTGAACACGACACATATTTTTGAAATAAATGTCCGTTAAAATACAGTTAATTTCATACTATAAAACAATGGAATAATCAAAACTGCTTTTAATAATTTTGTAAGCGGTTTTACTTTGAATTCTAAGAATACAAAAAATGGATATTAAAAAAAAAATCAAGACCCATAGGCGTTCTTTTCCTCCGCCTTGTACCGACACTTATATTATTCATCACCACTAATAAAACAGTCTAATAACCCGTTAACGTAAAATGTGTGAAGTTAAGGAGTAACGATTGGTAAGTGGACTTCAAGCTCAGGGGTGAAGGCTTCAAATAAAACCGAGACACAACACTCAGTGGTGATGATGAAACTGGTAATATCAAAATTTAAATTTATGTTCTTTTTCGCTTTTAGCTCAGAACACGTAATGCTAGTAACAGATTGGACTCACGATTTGGCTATAGGTTACTTCACGGACAGCCTCCATTCAAAAGGTGAGCGCCACCATAATGTGCAACCTACGCTCCTCATTAATGGAATGGGCCGGTTCAAAGTTTTTAACAATGATACCACTAAACCACTCTATATCAGAGCATCCAGATTTAACGTAAAGCAGGTGAGAGAGGCATTTTTCTTTTTGAAAACTTATTTGTAAGTTGCTTACTCATATGAAAAAAGTTATTATAACTGTATAGAACATATAAAAGTATCATATAACGTAGCTTTGCTGAGCGGAAACCAGCTTTTGTACGGTTGAAGGCGTACGTTGAAATAAAACTATATTGAACCGCGTTCTACCGTGATTTGTTCGATTTATAGTATTTCCTGGTAAGGTCAAGTGAAGCATAGGCATTCGTGTCAAAGAACACTATCAGAAAATATAAACACTAATAGATAGAATATCGTACAAAACATTTTATTACAATGTACTTCCAACAATATGATAAGAGTCTTTGTCTATTAAAAGGTCATAAGATCTCTCACATTTAGAAGTTAATATTATTTATAATAATCTTTATTTCCAGGGAGACAAGTACAGATTTCGATTAATCAACGCCGAGTTCATGAACTGTCCCATTGAGCTTTCGGTGGACGGTCATAACATTACTGTGATTGCTTCTGACGGTTATGATCTGCAGCCTATTACTAGTAAGTGGTCATTGTAATACCCTTAGTATAGCAACACATTTAACATCTAATACCTTCGTTAAGAACACATTTCTGGAGAAATTATAAAACGATTACTAATAAACATTTCCAGTGCTTTTATTAATAGTTCACACAGTAATTACTGTTAGTTGAAACCAAATTATTCTATACTTCTAAACAAAAATCATCATTTCGATTAAGATTGGAAAAAGTAATTAGTCGTAAGATAATTAATAGAAAACTCTAACGTACTAACACGTAATGATAATTTCGAAAGCTCTAGACTTGGCTTGGTAGCTAGGCGCGGGTTCATGTTCCGTCTAGAAATTCACTTTTTCCAATCTAAATCTATTTGAATACTAAATGCTTCAAAATTTAAAAAAAATATATTATTATATTGCTTGGCGAGGGTAACCAGGAACCAATAGATATAATAAAATATATTTAAATTTTGAAGACACTATAGCAGTATCATATTATGAACCTTGTTCCATTATATTTCATTACCAAATAATGAATTCCTTGGTATTAGATCTGATTTCAAATAAACCACAACACACACGACACCTTCCATAAAAATTATGTAATATGTATGAGTCTACTAAAATTGACTATTATTTACATTGGCATGGGACCGGCACCGTGATATTAAAATAAGAATTCGCATAAGTGCACGAAACAACGAAACCCTAAAATCATAAATTGCCTTTTTAATTACAGCATAAAACATCATGTTGAATTGTATCAAAATTAACGAGAGTGAAGGTCCCAAATCGAGTCCCTTTGATATATTACATTTTTGCATTCACTAAATTCAAATCTCTGAAACCTTTCCTTTTGTCATTTTTCCTCAGACACTGTAACTGAACATGCAGTAGTTCAAAAATATCTCTAAAATATTGCCATTGGTATAATACTGTACTGTAGGTAACTTTACTATAAGATTCTGTCCAGTGGATACTGACGTTCAACTGCAGTTACCAACTAAATAGTGAACTACATCATGGAGAGAGTGTTCAGCTTCTCATAAGTTCCATATCCTGTGCCAATATAATTAAATCTATTTATCTGGGCCAAGAGGTCCACATAACCATCCTTTCATTATTGCATCGGTGGTTTCAGTGAATTACTTCAAAAATCACTTATCAAAGGAAGCAAGAGCTTATTAGGATATTGCTCAGACTTGAAATATTGATATTATCCTGTACTGTATTGTATTCTCGATTCTGCTTCAACGTACCCATAACAGAATAGCCCGAAGCTTTGATGTGTCGACTTCTCTTTTAATCGTTTGTATTTTTGAGCTATTTAGTTTTATTAGCTTTGAGTTTGCTATGAATTTTCACGGGAAATTTTAAATTCTGATGCTTTGACAGAGATAGTTTTGTTGCTGTCTACAAGTAAATATTTTACTTTTCTTTGAAGTCCGTATAAAAGTGATTTGTAAATTTAATGAATTTCGACAATTTTTGACGTACACATACCATTTTCGAATGTTAAAACACAATCGAAGTAATTCATCGGTCCTATACTAATAAATTATTCTCTGATCCGTTACGAGAGATACTGTAAGCGGTTATAGTGTATTTGACAAATGAACCAGTTCATGTTCCGTCCGCAGGCTTGTAGTTCTGGCAAACTCATATGTGTATACTATATAGCAAATATCACCTCTTGGTAAAAGGAAGAGACAATGTAAATCAGACAAAAATATATACTAACATTTAATTTCTTCTGCATCATTATAGTACATGATTATTACCATTTTGAGAAGTTTTCTGATACATTTAGATTTTAGTTATTTTAGGTAACTTGTACGGTTATTTTTTGTTTTAATATTCACTTAATTGGTGCTATTTTATTTATTACAGCAACATCACTGGTAACGTACGCAGGTGAGCGATACGACTTTATTGTTGACGCAAATAATAAAATTGGAAATTATTGGATCAAAATCCGTGGTTCAGGCATGGACTGCAGTGAAGTGTGAGTTACTTTAATATGTTCTATTTTATTTTTCTGATCTTTTTATATAGAACGTTGAGCTAGAATTTGTATTTATACTCAGTATAATTTCTATATAAATGTCTTTTCTTATATAGATTCGCAAAAGCAAAGCAAGTGGGTGTACTACACTACGAAGGTGCAGTCGACTCAGAGCCTCCTGGTAACCCGACATGGGAAGAATCACGTAATGAGGGATTGGTATGTATATTTATATCTTTATTATTGTTATAAAAAATATCATCATCATTGTGTAGATGACTGTTGTTGTTATATAAATATCAGTTTTATATCCCAGCCTCATAAAATCACATAAATATTAGGTAATAACATATTTATAATACCAAAAATATTTTTACTATAGCAATTGAACGCGCAGAATAAAGGAGAAGAGGATAACGAAACAATAAGTGTAGCTGGAATGCAGTCCGTAGAAGGTTACGACGATAGTTTAAGGAAGGATGCTGATTATCAATTCTACGTGTCTTACGATTTTTACGCTAAAAATTCTCCCTACCATAGGGCACCCCACTACACATTCAACCAAAGTGAGTATAAAATATGTGTGTTTTTTAGGAATTAGTTTTCTATAAAATCATTATGTAACCAAAATTCAATTCATCTAGTAATATCTACTTAATTTTCTTTTACAGCTCGAGATAACAGAAATCGTCTTTGGATTCCTCAGCTCAACCATATTAGTATGCAAGTGCCACCAAGTCCTCTTCTTACTGCCAGGCCTTCTTCAAAGGAATTTTGCAACTCTTCATCTATTGATGCATCCTGCGTAGAAGATTACTGCACGTGTCCTCATGTACTTTCTGTAAAACTCAACTCAGTAGTGGAAGTTGTTATCGTTGATGAAGGAGCCACTTTTGATACTAATCATCCATTCCATCTTCATGGCCATAGTTTTAGAGTAGTTGGTCTTAGAAAACTAGCTAAGAAAACTTCGGTTGAAGAGATAAAAACATTAGACAAAGCTGGATTAATTAAAAGAAATTTGAAAAATGCTCCTATCAAAGATACAGTTACCGTGCCAGATGGAGGGTATACAATTATTAGATTCAAGGCTGACAATCCTGGATACTGGCTCTTCCATTGTCATATAGAATTCCACGTAGAAGCTGGCATGGCTATGGTGTTCAAAGTTGGTGAACACGAACAAATGGCTCCAGTGCCAAGAAATTTCCCTACATGTGGTAATTATGTACCAGGTAAAATGTAGTATGCTTCGTTGTGACACAAAGCACCTAAACTATGACGAAAGACTTCAAGCACAAAGTTAATCTATTAACTTCTTCTTGCATTCTTAACCAGTATATGGCGGTTGGTACGAGTAACATCATTGTAATATGAAATTTTATATCAATAGCTAGTTTTTGAGACCTGTCTCCATCTAGAGAATTTGAGGTAACAAAAACCCTTACAGTCGTCCCAATATTAGCGAGCACTGTTACTTATAACGCTGGCAACACCACAGATCTCACTCGAGCAATTTCTTTTATTTCTATATATACTATGTTTCATAGTTCTCTTGAAGAAATGAAGGAAATTCTCAATATTTAATATTAGAAAATTTTGTAAGAACCAATGTATAAATGTACTACATGTCATGGTTTTTATATATTACGTAATTTATTGAGACCAGTATTTGTATAGTTAAGAAATCGATACTAACGAATATAAAGCTGTGTTTATGTTAAGTACTTGTATTTTTATTTCCACGAACGAGAACGACCTGTCCTGAGGTATCATTAATTCTAAGAAAAAACATTAAAACATTTGGAGGCATATTAAGAAGTGGCTCGTGGCATCAGATTTATTAAAAACAAATATGAAATTAAACTCGCAGACTAAGTTTATTCTGTGCCTTTAATTCTGCACTCCTTAGAAAGAAAGGAAGAATAGAAAAAGCATTTATTCCAGAGGCACACAATGTACAAAGAACCAAATAAAAAAGGAAGGAGAAATTAATTTAACAAACTAATAATTCGGTACATTCAATGCACATTAAATTAAATGCACACTAACCGGGATCATAACGTAAAGTAAACAAATAAACATTCATTTATGGCTCGCCGTCACCGCAATGGCCTAAAATAGGCCAATTAACATTAGACTTTATTGTTATGCGGATAAAGTCTAAACTTAATAGCTAGGCCAACCAGTGCCTAGTGTGCAGTAAGAGTGACGTTGCTAAGACGAAAGGCGATATAATGACAATCCCTTTCCGAACTCTGATTTTGACTGACTACGGATTTTTAAACTTGAATATGTGTATCTCTGTACACTGATAATTGTGTACCGTAATGTGTGTATCGTACCGTATGATAGTATTGTCAACATGCAACAGAGGCATCTTGCTAGCGTCTATGTGTCGATTATCTTGCTTCTTCAGTAACGTTATTTAATCCATTGACCTGAAAATCTTGTTTCTTACTTTTCAACGTAGTTTTTGTCGTAGTTGGATTTTAGTTTTTACTTTTTTAATGTTTCGGTGCCGTTAAAATATCAATACGTATAAAGTCACAAGAAAATGCTGAAATATAACTTGTAATCAGCGGACAATTAAAACGATTCTAATGCTACCTCATTTTGTCAGACAAGTGTACAAGTATACCATGGCATGCAGCCATAGTGTTTGTCCAATCCTAATTAGCAGTTGATGAGCTAAACAGATGAACCTACATGCTTACATACATACATAACCTGTCAAGATCATAAGCCTCCTGGCTTTGCAGTAGTCGGTGAAAATAGGAGCTATATTTAAATATTCGCAAACATTTTATCTTACCCTATATAATATAATTATTAAAATGTAATATCAGATTAATACATTTTATTGAGAAGGAAGACGCAGACAGTATATAATTACAGATTAGATTATATAATTACATAATTTAAGGTTCCATCAAGATCATTAGGGTATCGCACAGCAAGCCGATACAATTGCTAATTGACGAATTAGAATTCGGTGCAGATTTTTACTCGGGGTTAGATAACTGCATCTACCGCGAAATTCACGACAAATCAAATTAAGAGGTAAAGAAAAGTTGTTTCCAGCCTTTAAGGAACAAGCTTTGGATGCAACTGGGACACACGCTAAAATATTTTTTGATGGGTAACCTTTCAAAACAATTTGCCTTGAAGGTAGGGATGATTCACAAAAATAACTAGTAAAAATGAACTGCTAAAGTGAATTTTGTTCACAACAAATAGTTTTAGGATATTTAATCGTGAAAATTAAAGTTTTTGAGCCACAGGCAAACGATGATGCAAAATAATTTTTGCGCGTAGTGCAATTGCATGTAGCGCAAGTGGTTATCGATCGTCCTAATCTCAGTCTGTGTTGCGGTTACACGTGTATGGTTCATAATAAAAGTCACTTGAAATTTAAAATGGAATCTAATCAGTTATAATTTTTCACTCAATTTTATTGTTTATTATCTACTTTGGTACATAGGTACACGAAGTTTAAATTCACGGGCTACGAACGTGAACTCTAATGAATCATCATCTATGAAAAAGGAAAAACTGAGGGAATACCAATTTTCATCAATAATTACATACAATAATGATGTAATGATTTCCTCATGGATCATGATCCTTAAATATATAAATTACGCTTACATCCTAAGCATACGTGACTCGGAAAGCACAGTACTGAGTAAGCCGTCAGTCCTGGTCGCAATGGGAACATTTATAGCAGCTTCAAAAAGTTGACCAAAGTTCTACAACAGAACTAATTACAGAACTTCGATATCAGGAGATAGAGGTCAGACATCGGTAACTTCGCGGAATATATTGAAGTTTGGCCGCTCCGCTTTTAGACTAAAAGCCACAAGCCATAACTGTGATAGGAAAAGGTTCGGAGAAGGACCTGCATTTATATCTTTACCATTCTGACAAAGTTTTAAACATTTCACAACCACAAAAACTTCTTATACTATTACGTAGTCAAACTAACCTTGCATAAGCTGTGAAGCAAAGCTATGAAGTCATCCGTTAACCACACATCATGATGTTTTAAGGACGTCATGGTAATCATGAAATCATGTTACATTAAATTGACCCTTAGTCATCCAATTGTTGAACGTGACGTAAGACGTGTCACGCTGCTTTCTATGACGATAAGGATAATGAACTTGGCACCAATGCCAGACGCATCTAAAGCTCTTACCTTGAAACTTACGAGGACTACTCTCCGGTCCCTTCTTTTAGAGATTTGTTCTAGTTTTGGTAATGCAGGTCTTACAGATTGATCCATACACAATACCTAAAACAAACAAATAATGTTAAAAAAATGATAGAATATAAGGTCCCTCATCACGGTATAATACCATTTACCCATTTCCTAGATTGCACATTTCCTCATTTCCCCTTTTCCCTACTTGTCCATCTATCTTTCCACTATTTCCCTAGCCTCTCATTTCTTCACTTTCCCATCTCACAATTTCCCTACTGCCTATCTCCATATTCCCCTTTCTCCCCGCACATGGACATGACACATGGATTTGGAAAACATAATATCATATTATGACTGGCATACTCCGTTGGGCGAAAGTACCTACTTCCGTACCTACTTTCTCAAACTTCCCCAGAGTGCTTAAAAGTTATTAAAGATTGTTTTAAAAGTTATGAGTACGAAACGCAAAGGTTAACTGTGGGTCTCATGGGTTCTATTTTTTCGCTTAATATTTACGTCATACTGGTGTTTGCACAATAAATTTTAAAAATTGTTTACATTTATATGCAATTATGATAACTACCGTAAACAGAGAAACTAAAATATTCCGTTCTAATGAGAATTGAAAAGGGGACACACACAGGGCGCAGGTACATGGATAGAAATGCCGGAATTGACCTCACAGAAGAATACACTTACCAAATTAATAGGATATTGAAAGAAGAGCAGGTCAGAAGCATTCGATACCGGTGGGCTTGCGTAAAAATTAGAGATTAAAATAAAGAATACTTAAATAGGTACAAGAGTGTATAAAAAGTTATAGCCCAGAATACTATAAGGCGTCTAATGATTAGAGCATAAAAAATATAACGAATTAGAATACATAACTAGCGAAGAACGGATCGCTTTCATGGAATTCAAATCTTTGGATCCTTTTGTCACTCAGCCTCAAATACAATAAATGAAATAAACAGAAGATCAAGAAAATCGCAGATTTTGTCCAAGCAGTAGTGGGACTATACCTAATACTGTTCCAATTCACGCCGCACACAAGAACTTATTATGATCGTAGTAGCGTATTTACTATTTCAGACGGTATTATGTTGGTGCTAAATTTGACCCAAATTCGTGAAGCAACGTACCCTTTAGCGCTTATAATAGTACCTAGTAAGATAACTACCTGTAGTACGATAAGTGAATCTATGGAAAACATAATAATTTATACACCAGCCATTGAATAAAACCTGGGTTTATTTTTTATGGAAGCAATCAATTACAACCGTATCTATTGATAAAAAATGTGGCACTGTGACAGCACCGACCTGAAGTGAAAAGTATTTAATTAAAAAAAATATTCAACGAGATCAACTGCATTGAATTTAATGCCGTGTGCGTTTCCTCACCCAAAACTTTTCTATCATACTATTTTTTTTAAAAACTGTACAATGCGAAGAATTAAGTTTTCGCTTGAAATCTTACAAACTTACAAAATGATACAAATAATGTCTCCTTTTCATTACTGTTCGTATAACCGAGTAATCAAATATTTACCTACCTAGATTTAGGTAGTATCTATTAGCTCTGTAGAATTCATTGTTCAAACTTAAACTCCTGTTATAACTGTTCGTTGTCAGGGATCATGATTTTCGCTCATTGTACATGTCCTATCTCGCCGTTTGTGATACTACTTCACCATACCCGGAATGTCCTGACGCTTTGATGCCCGAGCTTACTGCCTATAAACCGTTTATGTATTCGAAGAAATTTTGTTTGTAAGCTCTCAATTTGCCGTTGTGAGTGGATGAAGGGGTTATCCGACTATTTCAAAATATTAAGATGGCGAATTTCCAGAATTTTTTACTTCATTTGCAAGCACCCATATTTCGCCAGTGTTCTATTCGGCAGTATTATATTTATAAATATTCAGAAAATATCACCATATTATAATAATGTTTAGATAGTAAACTTCAAAGCTTCGTAGTTCTTATTTTAACATTTCAAAATTGTCAGGAAGCCCATCATAGAATTGACATGTTCAAATTCCTCGTTTTAAATTTACGTACTGTAACATTATTAGTGTAATATTATTAATAGTATTACTATCTTGCTAGAATAGAATAGAATATTTAAATATTCATTTATTTGCTTGTAATGTAGATAAGATGTTATATTTGTACAAAAAGCTCTCGTATACATTCTACCGTTTCTGCATACAAATATTGAAGTAAGTTAATCATGTAATGTAAGTACTTATAAAAATTACAAGGTTTTCGCGAGAACACGATGACTTTTGTTGGAATTAAATATTACTTATAATAGTAGATGGGTATAGTTTGTTTGAAATCTCGTCAATATAATTTTCACAATTTAATAAAACGGTAGGTTTGATTGCATTGGCGTGGCGACGCCAAGGCGGGTTCTAGTGACAGCCCTAGGGGTGGGAGTTGTCTCGCTCGCCATGCGCCATCGTACCATCGCCATGCTCATGGTGATGGTACGATGCGCGAGTGCTTGGGCAGCCGCCGCCTCCTTCTGCGAGCAAGTAATGCTCGAAAAGGAGGAGGCGGAGTGGGTCCGGAGAAGACACCGGGCCCGCACTGCCCGCGATGAGCGGAGGCGACTCGGATGTCGGAGGTCGCAGAATGACCTCCGTGCCCCATGAGTGCGAGCCTGGGTGTGACGGGTGGAGCCGCCGGTAACCCTAGCAGAAGCAGGCCACGGCGATAGCGCAAAATGCCACCCCATACCCAGGGGCTAGATGGGGACACCATGGTCCCCACATTGGGGGAAGTGGGTCATCTCAACAGAGATGTCCCCGGGTCTGCCGAGGTGCAAGAGATATGTCAATCACCTCCGGCAATCAAGGATCCATGGCCGGCATGCGTTTTGGTTGGTTCGAGACCGACATAATCACCTCCATCAGTTCTTGTGGAGGTGGTATCCGTGGGGATTTTGCGAACGATAAAAAAAGGTTTGATTGCATTCAAAATGTATTTTCTTCATTTTAGAGCATTTAATAATCCTTTTTTTTATTTATTCATATTTTATTTTCACTTAACTGCGTTGTGGCTGTACGTCAATTTTTTTCCGTGAAGCTACTGCTATTTGACCTCCACAACTTATAGGTTTAGGCGATAATCAAAGAACAGAAGTCAGACTAGCTGTTGGACTTTTTAAGGATCCATCTACCCGTAACGACTACCGTAGATTTTGTATGACGGATTAACGTATTCTCCACGACACGACCAGACCAGTACAAATAGTCATATTCATGCAAAAAAATATTTGCACTGAACGGGGATCGAACCCCTGCCTCCTGTTTAAGAGTCGCGTTCACTATACAATGTAACTTGCTTTCTGATATTCAAATCAGTGTAATACGATCATCAGAAATAGTATATAAAATATGTTTACTGAAAATTTACGATTTCAGTTTTGAAGCAGTCTGCTATAACATTATACTGACAAGTAGCAGGTGCTATCTAAACGCTGCTGGCATATTTCGGTTGGCTAAGCTAAGCTGCAAGCACCTAAATGGTGTCATGATCTTCACATTTAATATACCTAAAAGAGGTTTTAAGCAGGAAATTATATGGTGCAAATATTAAAACTACTTTACTACATAATTTTGCGATTATTTTCAGCAATGATTTTTAACTGAATCATAATATTACAGTTATATTTCTAAAGCACTGATTTCGTAGCTGACGACACTAGACAACTGCGGCGCATGCAGCTGACGATGTGTCGATTTAAAGCAATGGCACATCGCTTGCAGTAGCTTTAGCACGAAATACTATCGAATTCGCAATGTAAAGGTATCGGCAGAAAGGAACATTGCGATTCCGCAAGAGGCAGACTGCCAATCACAATGCTCCATTCTATCGAAACCTTTACATTACGAATTCGATAGGAGTTCATGCTAGTGCTACAGTTATGATATTATGTTGTTGTGTGTGTCGGTACGATGCAAAGGCACAATTGTCTGCTGCATGCGTCTGCAGTTGTCGTATGTCGTCGACTACGGAATTGTATCTTTACTCTGCGTTATTAACTTTTATTAACACTGAATAGTTCTGAATGAAAACAGAATAATTATGTTAGAATGTTATGATCAAGTTGCATCAGAGTAACTTTATATTGAAGTCCAAAAAATAAAAATGAAGCTAAACTTTTGAAAACGATAAATATAGCAGTTTCTACTTAAATATCGTAACTATATAGTGGTGGATAAACTGTAAGATAAGCCTCTTATCAAAATAACGATAGTAATAGGCAGTAGGCAGGTCACAAAATCAAATAGCTTGGGGGATGGGGTACAGTTATCCCTTCGGTATAACGGTGCCGTAGTGAGCCTCTGGCCAAGCGCCAGACACTATCAGTAGCGAAAGCTTTGCAAATGGAGATTAAAATAATGTAGCAGTTCTAAAAATATTCACATGTTACATAGTCAGCGTTATATAGTTTTACATTGATGTAACAAAGGGAGTTTCTAGTATTATGACACAATAAATAAACAACATTAATGTTGTAATACATCTCCGGTACAACAGGATTAGTGGTCTTCTTCTTCTTTTCTTGGATGGCATCTAGTCAACCCATTTTAGGGAACTTTTTGCGAGTTTTGGGTTATAAGTTCTATCCAGTTATAGTTATAGTAAAATTGTTGATGATGATGATGATTGGTGATAACCATGTTGAATGATTGTTATTTTAGTAAAGTAGTGAAGACTTTATTGGAGGCCTCACTGCATAATATTTAGAAAATGTAACACTGCAGCGATGTGACCCTTCTGAAGCGCCCTCCAAAACTCCTACCGAGACTCGTCCTTTTGCTCTTTTGCTCCAAACCCTACTATGAGTAACTACGTGGTTTTTCACACCTTTAAAATACTTAATAAGTTTGAAATAATTTCATAACCAACTGTTCATCTCTTCATCAACTTGAAGACAAGTATTGTATTCCCATGTGCGCCACAATACCGTTTTCCCCTTAACTTTGTCCTTATGAAATCATTGTAAATCCCTGTCCCGTATTGTTACTTCGAAGTAATTAGTTTCGTAATTACATAAATGTATTTTAATCTGAATGTACCTAATTCTTTATAGGTATTGTTTGATAACCAGTGTAGGGAGTAGTTACAGACCGCAGGCGACGTACTACAATTATAATTAAAGAATCGCAACGTAGAGCTTATGGTTGCGATATTGTTTTGAAAAAAAAAGCGTACCACTAAAATAAAAAAAAAAAATCCAATTTCGGCAAATCATTTCTTTACTTGAGATAAAAGTAACTCATAATTATGTTATTCCAGGCTCTAATCTATCTCTGTGCCATATTTCGCTAAGTCTGTTCAGCCATATTAGAGCGTGATTGAAAAAATCATCTAAACATCATTAGAGTTCAGTGAAGAGATTTGTAATGTCAGTGAGTAGAGCGAGGGTTCAGTAGACGCTGCTATTTGATGGTATCATACTCTACTGCCAAGAAGTCGGGTCCACTACCATCGCGTTTTGGAGGCTGTTCCTTAGTTGAAGTAAAATAGAATTATATTTCCTAGTTTCAACATTTTAAGTCGGGGTAAAATAATCTTGTAATTCCCGGCTAGGAAATTCTTCCGCAAAACGTCAGGCGGTATTTTCATATTCGGCGGTGTGCGTCAAGCGGCAGAAACGTGTCCAACGATGTACATAGGAAAATAAATTGCTAAGAAAACGTGAATGTTTATACACATCTGTCTGCCCTTATATGTAGGAAGTAGTTATTACATAACTAACAGTTATCGTAGAGAAAATAATTCAAAAACTTACGAAAACTTAGAAAATCTTCATCTTTCTCTGGAATACCAAAATATTCTACGCATACTTATCAATTTTAACTTATTGTAGTTATACGTTTCGAAAAGTTGGCCTCACTATATCGGGTCCCTAGGTCAGCATTTGGTCGTTAGTAAGTTTCACGTCCCGCTTTGTGTCCGCCGATACACTTTAAACAAATTACTGTATGTAAATTATTATTAATATGTGTGACGTTTAAGTTTTCACCTGCTAAGTTTTATGCTTAATCAAAAAGCACTATTTATTCATCAAACTGTACATTTGCATAGATCTAGTTGTCTTATTCAAGAATATATATATAAGTATATATCTATAAAAATACACTGAATTCCTGAAACAGTGACAGAGGAGTTTGATAATAATGCATGGCCCTAAACACTGACTATATAGCCTATATTTATTGTGCGCGAAATCCCTACGGATACCACCTTCACCAAAACCGGTAGAGGTGATTATGTCGGACTCAAACTGACTAAACCGGTGTCTATGGGCTTTTGATTGCTTGAAATGAGATAATACAAGACATATCTCTCATACCTGACCTTATAAACCTGGCTCATCGTCTCGATTGCACCATCTCCCGCTTTTTTCTTCACTTTGCACGAACTTGGGCTCCCGTGGTCATAGTATTGTGTCTCCAGAAATGTGTATGTTTTGGTCTAGTCGCATACATACATATGCTGACGCCCGTAATCCTCGAAAGGGCAGTCAGAGGTGTATCAAACACCCACATTTTGCCAACTATGATTTTCGGTCCCACGTAATAGGGGGTGAGTCCATTGTCGCCAATAAAAACTTAAAAAAAAATTGGGTATGTCGAAAATTTTTTTCTAATCGAAAATGTTGCAATAGTAGTTTAGACTATTATAGCTATTGGTTTAATAGGTTGGTTCAATTACACCTATTAGTTTAATATCTGTTAGGTATTACATCTATTGGAAAATGAGGATTTGTTTTTGTGAGATTAAGGAAAATTTCCAGTGCATCATTAAAAGTGTTTACACGAAGGTGTATCGAGTTCATATTATATAAATACTGTAATACAATAAAAATAATTATGCAATGAATCCTGGTCTGCGGATAACGTACTAACACAAATGACTAGGTACTTATGTCTGTTCGTCGAAATTATTTAATAAGAAAATTCTTACTTAGGATTTCTTATATTAATCATAGAAAACACAAAAACATTCTTTATTTTTAAGAATTTCTATCGTTTAAAAGGTTTTAGTCAGACTTAAAAGCTTACGTAAGCTTTTTTTTTTATTTATGGCACGTCATTTTGACTTCACCTTGCCTGATGTTAAGCTGAAGGCAAAGTTTCATGAAAGAGGGTCACCATTGCAAACACGTTCAGTGCTACAATGGTAGTGCTCAGCTTGAGGTTTCAGATGATCAGATGCAGTTGGATTGTAATCGGTTGAGTGAAAACGTAGGTATGACCAAAAGTCGCAATAACCGATATCCAAGCGGGCAGAGCCGCGGGTATACGCTAGTATCCAATAACAATACAATGGGTAAGTACCTAATTGAAATCAATCTAGGTTATATTAATTAATAAGTTTTTCAATACTGGTAACTACTAAATAAGTACAGCATTGTTATAAGCGACATAGATATTCGTATTATATGATCGAGTCTACCTCTCTGTGATATAATATGGCAGATAGCACAGTTTCTTTAAAAAAATCATATGTAGGTATGTTATAATGTACTAGTGAACAGAAGAATTGTATGGAATGTGTAAATAAATCTTCTTCACCAAATTAATACTTTTGATTTTGTTATTATATATTTGCTAAAATTGTCTGTATTTGATCCATGAATATTTGATTTATTTAAAAACTATCTTCAACCTTGAAAGAAATGAATATTGCAGTAACGTCTATGTTTCTACACTATTCTTCACAAGACACTGCCTGTTTATGCTAGTAATAATAACTATACGCATTGAACAAAGTTAAAACGAACTATGATTAGTAATGACTAGAGCGCAAAAAATGCATTTTGGAAAGAACATTTGTATCACTCATATGAAGCCACAGCTACGGTACAATACGGTAAGTACTATGGTGCTACAGCAGAGCAAATCTTTCCGGTAACTCCACTGATTTCATTAGATCATTTGATATGAGTCAACGAGTGACATCACATATTTAGTGCATATGACTCGACATTCGTTGATTCATATCAGTACATTATAATAATTTACTTTGAAAGAATAAAAGTGTTCGTTATGCTTTATAAAAAATCCGTTGTATATTTGTGGAATGTATTTTTCGTTGAGTTGATAAAGTTGCTTGATAACCAAATATTTATAGACCTTTTAAATCCATTTGAGCTTAAATGTATCAATTTTTTAATGCTCAGCGGATTGTAGGTAAAGTTCGCTTAAACCTCGAACTTCTTAAGTACAGGCAAGTCGACTGTGATAGGCTGGCCAATCGATTGATTGATTCACACACTTAAAGTGTCCCTTGTAAAGCAAGACAAAGATATTGGGTATTATATCATCTCTTATAGGGTATTGTACCATGCCGCCACAACTGTAGTTATACTCATCATAGCAACAATAATTATGTACCTTTGTAAGAAATATTTAGCAGTCATGTATTTTTGTCCACCAAGGAAAATCGCATGTGTGATGTTAATTGTATTTTGAGGATGAACGTGTATTTGTAAAAACCCGTACCAATTATATTATGTACTCATTGTAAAACAAACACTGAAGACAAAAAGAGACATATTGTTAAAATTGTTGACATAACAGTATAATTGGTAGGTAAGGTAAGTACAGGAAACTACCACAACTTTGACATGAGTGAAGCCAAAAATAACTATTTGGTAACAAGATCTGTATTAGTTGCGGCAGGTGTGATGGCCGTTTAGACACGACTGGTTTTGCTCATTTTCTCTTTTTTGGCGCGCTTAATATTGGACAACAAACTATTAGACGAATACCTAAAGAAAAAAATGGCGAGACTGGCATAGAAGAAATTAAACTGCACACACAAAAAACTGAAAACGAGCAAAACCAGTCATGTCAAAACGGCCAGCACCTTAAGTTGAAATATATTGTGTTATGAGGCTGTAGAGTGTAGAGCGTAGGGCTTTTACATTAGACGTCGTATTTGATTTGATTACACGGAGATGAATAATTTATGTATGAAGTCACTTGCAAGTATTGAGAGACAAAATCTGGTATTTGCGGTAACCCTGGTCAGTGGATAAAATGTTGTCTTCGCTGATGCCATAACTTACGTTGGCAATAAACGTCAGGTCCGTTGGGCCTTGGTAGGAGGGGTTGACTTGAGATATACAAGTCAGGATCTGACTACCGTAGACGCCCAAGACCGTTAATTGGAGAATTAAAAGTTGGAAACTCCGAAATGAGAGCCATCAATGAAACTGGGACTAACGCGAAGTAGATGATGATGAATATACCAATCAAATTAGCCTATCGCAGTTCTCTGCTGGACATAGGCCTCTTCTAATGTTGAGAAGCTTCCAATTGTCTCAAGATACTCTTCATATTATGAGATGTAATCACAGTTCTCGTTCTTATTTTTTCTCCGTCACGTTACGGGAAACCACGGTAGCCTAGTGGTATGGGTAATGGACTGCTGAGACGAGGTCTCGGGTTCGATCCCAGGTTTTACCATGGCACACACCAATGACTCGATGCTTTTCGAAGTTATGTGTGTATTTATCGCAGGTTTATAAGTGCCCGGTTAACGGCAATAGGCTCGCCACCTATTACATTGGGACCTAAACATAAACTGGCGAAATGTGGATGCTAGCACCTCTGCCTACCCCTTCGGGGATATAGGCCTGAGTTTATGTTATGTTACCCCATGGTTAAATGTAAGTAGCTTTTTAATCCTCTGGTAGATAATATAAATTATTTCTCTTTTTGTTTGTCTATATCTTATGAAGGATTTAGGATTTAGGAGGACTAAAGAGAATAAATTAAGTTTAATGAAAACGTTGTTGTACTTAACAGCAATAAAATAATGCTGTTGCATATAGCTACAACAACGCTTCAGCAATAACAATCGCAATTACGACCTAAGTAAACGTACCTACACACATCAAAAAAAGTTTGCGATCAATGGCATAAGCTCCTAGAATTCAAGAAAAAACAATTGAACGGTGTCATTGTTTTGTGTTCTAATTCTTTATTTTACAATAGCAAATCCAAAAAGAAAAAAAAATATCATAATATAATCTACAGTAACAAAAAAGATTTCAGTTTTTCAAAGTGATCGCAAACTTTTTTTGTCTGTTCACAAGTCAATTTTCAAAAAAACAATGTTTTCATTATTCCTGTTTTTATAAATAGGGTCAAATGTGTTTATTGTAGAATTGTTACAGAAGTTGATATCGAGGAGTAGGTAGGTCTGCGGGGTTTTACAGAATATGGCATAACGGATAGTAACTGCACTGGTGAGTGCGTGCGTCTGCGCACTATTTATATTTCTCGGAACTTGGAATAATAATAAAAAAACTTGCTTACGTCTGCACAGTGGTACAGTGGGTCCCAAAAGTTCCTGGACAATTTGAAACTAAATCTATATGAAGTGCCACTACGCAACTACTAGTCTTAGAAGCTACAGGATAATAGATCTACTTACTAATTTTTTGACACGTCAATTTGACTTTACCCCGCCTTAAGGGACGCTGAAGGCAAAGTTTCAGGAAAGAGGGACACTATTACAAACACGTAGATTGTTACAATGGTGGCGCTCAGCTTGACGGCCTCATCAGATGCTTATACATGACCCGTGAAAAGGACCTGAGACTGTAGGAAGAAGAAAACACGTGATTATTAAGTTTAGAATACTATTTACATGAGTTTAGTCATTTTCTTATAAAGAAACAAGACTTTAGTTTAATTTATTTCATTAACGCTATCTATGTTATTTTTGATTAAATTAGACTAAGGCTGTCAAAGGGTTATATAATTATCTTAAGATGCCTGGGAGCTTTTGAAGCCCACTGTACATAGGTAGGTACTTGTAACATGTTTTTAAAACGTAATTCTATGAAGCAATTTCTATATTCTGAAGACAATCATTTGTTATTACCGCAATAATTACTCATAGTAGCGGTAACTGCGGCTACATCTGTAAGTAATAGAGTGCGTGAATAAATTGTTATGAAATATTTTTTGATAAGCATATTACGTAATTAGACATGCACTAGCCAGTTGGACTGACGACCTGAAAAAGGTGGCTGGAGGGGACTGGACGAACTTATCACCTGGTGGTATCTAGTTCTACTTTCACCAGCCTAAGTGCAGATTTGGCGGAACTCCGAAATTTTCAGTGAAGTGACCTCCACAAACCATTGGAGCATTGCAGTTAGACCAGTTGCACTTTTCAAGGCTCCAATTACCTACAACGACTGCTATAGATGATCGTTAGACATAGATGTCCGGCTTAACGTACTCTCTGAGGTCAATCAAGAACAGACCCATGCAAATATCCATATTAATGTTTATAAAAATATGCACTGAGCAGGAGTTAAACCCGCGACCCCCCATACAAACATCTATGGCAGTCGTTACGGGTAGTTGGAGCACTCAAAAGTCCAACCAGTCTAACATGGAATTTCGATATAGCCATCGGTCATTGGACCATTGGTTGTGGAGGTCCGATGGCAGTCGTTTTACGAAAAATATCGAAGTTCATCCTCATCACAGTTAGACTGGAAAGCCGACCCCAACTGAGTTGGGAAAAAGGTTCAGAGAATGATGTCAAACCACAGAGATTACAAAATGTTATTTTATTTTACACTTTACAGTTATGCTGTTAACGTTTACAGTTCAATGGCATCGTGTAGAGTGAATGAAACGATGTAATGAACTGGTTTTCATTTAACTTTGAATTGTAAATTTGTGTTAATAAGGTTTGTCAATTCAATAATTTAATGTAATTTTTTGTAAACTCTGTAATTTGGCAATGGTTAATAGTTACTGGAATCGGGGTCTAGTTCGGCATATGCCAGGATTATAGTGAGGATCATAGAAATGAGTCAGCAGTGCAACATTACGTTTGTATAATTCATTAAGTATACGACGAGTTTTATATTCATATAATGAATACACCGTACCTACGAAATTTATAATGAAATAATCTAATTCAAATATACAAATTACGCTATGTCCATACGCGTGTAATGAGTACTGAATCCTATCCCAAAGGGTATTTGAGTTAATCCACCCAGGTTTAATGAACACGATGTACGAGTACACAATATACAGGTCGCAATAGCGGCCAACTTTTTGTACTTACTTGTATATTTTATTAAAAGAGCATCTGATAAACATGTAGGTGTGTGCGGCCCCACCTTTATAGATAAAAAATCGCAATCGACCGCATACAGCAAACTGCAGTCTGCAGTTGACAGCTGTAGGTACTCGAATGAGATAATATTGCGCATATTATAGAAGTTTACCAAGTAATATATGTCCAAAACGAAAAAGTGTAGTTATAGACCCATTAACGGGTTGTAGGATTGATATTAATGGCACTTGTACTCTTCAATGGACCATATTGTACAGAATAAATTACTGACATAATATGTGCGGTCGGATGACTTGTCGTCAACTGCTGTTGTGTGACGTGAGCTTTCGAAGTCGTACTTATAATGAAGCAATTCTGCTCTTTTCGATATGGATGACGGTCTTTTGGGTAATACTCGTACCAATATGCGTTTTAAGTTATATTGTATATGGTTCTTTTTTCTTTAGATATTATTATGATAGTTAATTTAGTGAATTGCTTAGAATGTTTAACATAATATAAATGTTACTAGAGTTTACCTAATCATGTGCTCGTCTTAGACTCGTCTTTTAGAATCTCTTTAATTTAACATGTAAGTTTTTTAGAAGTCTTATCATGTCTAATGATAACTTAAAATGTAGTGACACAGCGGTGTCTATGTAGACATGAACTAACTATAGCCTAATTAACTGCTAATACTGTTTAGTACAGGTCCAAGGTGAAAGTTCCGAATGCGACTGGGGCTAACGCTAGGACAATGATGATGACTGTACGAAAAAGGAGGAGTGATAATTTTGTAGATTAATGACAATTAAAAAAAACATTACTAAGTAGGTATATTGAAGTGGGTTGAAGTCAACAAAGACTTTTGTAGTTTTTTTTTTCATCAATCTACTGCTGGACATACGCTTTCACTAATGTTCAACATATCTTTTTTCGCAACGAGTCTACCTCAGTCATCTCTTACAGAGAGGGTTTTTATATCTGGAGTTACTTCATTACAAACGCAATTATAAACGCGGAATTCACACAATTCAAAGTTAATATTCAAGGATGGAAACCCATCAATTATCCTCAGCTTGTAAACTACTACGGCGACATAAGTCAAGGCTAACCTACATCAAATTGCGACGTAAGTTGGTCAAACCTAAATCTTAAGCTTTAGTAAAATTGTGTGTACTTCCCACTCGTCACTTGACAGTGATCGCACGCACACGCATACACTAATATGCGTATGCGTACACAACACTATTCGCCAATGAATTAGGTATTCACAGTACATTCAACCACAAAAGTGACCATATTTTTTATGAGGGGTTAATAGACTAAGAGTTTTGATGGTGGTTTTCCTTCTCCTTTAATGATTTACGTAATTGATCATATATCATTGTCGTTGGGTACATGGACAGATTATACGTGAATTGGGGCCGGAGAAGATTAATAGCCCGCACAACCCGTGATAAGCGGAGGCGATTCGAGCGTCTGAAGTCACAAAATTCCGTCTTGAATGACGTCTAGGTGACGATGACGGTTGGAGCTACCTATCACCACGGAAGCGTCGGTAGCTTAGTGGTTAAGAAGTCGGCCTCCTGGTTTGAAAAATATTACGCCTTTTATAATCCTCACCTTCGCGAGTAAAACCCAAATATGGCTTGTTTAGTCGGTACGAATAACATATAGTCGGACAAAACTACGTCTATTGGCTCTGGCAGGACTGGTATCCAATGGTATTTTAAAATAAAATACAGAATGATGTTTACAATAATTATTATATGCGTAAATTAATACATACATACCTAGATGAATAGTTACAAAATCACTAGCGGTTAGCAAGGGGATTTTTGCATATCAAGTCAAATATGTACTATAATGTAGGGTGGGTCAATACTCATTACATCATGCTGTTATGCATGCAGCCTTTTACGTCTTTAACGGAACAACCAAAACGGGAATATTTTTACGAGTAGATAAATATCGATTTCTAATGCTTTGACATCGACTCGACTAGCAAAATCGTTTAAAAAATGTCCAATCTGAAGGTACACTGATTTATTACAAAGAATATACATATGAAATCCATAGCGGCAGATCTATGGGCTACCAGATAATGGGTGGTTAATATGAAAATTCAATTTTCTTATATTAAAGTAGATTAGTAGGTCAATTGCATTTAAGTCGATCGATTGCATAAGTGACCTGGACGTGGTGATTCACTTATTGAATTGTATTCTGTTCGCAACTGATTGAGTTGCCAGAAAAGAAATTGAACAATGTCAATTCCTTAGATCATCAATTCTAGATATATACACAATCAGAACCAACTGAAACTATGCAATGGAACAAGACTATAAATTAAGAAGTCGATGAGTAAGGCAATTGAAGCAACGTTGATTAAAGGAAAGTTCAAAGGCGAATTTGTTCTAATTCCAGGAATAGCACTGATTGCAACTGACTTGTCGTCTCAATTTGAGTGTGTTTAGTTTCCGCTTCGTCTTGCATTCACAATGACGTATAATAATTCTGAAACTACACGTGACGCGCGACGCCCACGTCTACGTAAATATGGCCTTACCAATTTACCCAGTAACAATAACTTCGAGAGATATGTCTTGTATAATCTCACCTCCGGCAATCAAGACCCATGGGCGGCGTGCGTTTTGGTCGGTTCGAGTCCGACATAATCACCTACACCGGTTTTGTTGGAGGTGGTGTACGTGGGAATTTTGCGCACGATAAAAAAAAGTAACAATAACTTTCTTATTATTGTTCTTATTTGTAATACTTTAATTTATTGTCTCTGTGGCGTGGCGGTAGTGAGCGCGACTGAAACGCCGGAGGCGCGTATTCGATCCCCGCTCAGTGCAAATATTAGTATGCATGAATATGGCTATTTGCACTGATCTAGTCGTGTCTCAGAGAGCACGTTAGGCCGTCGGTCCCGGTTGCCATAAGAACTTTTATGGCAGTCGTTACGGGTACTTGGAACCCTCAAAAGTCATACTACAGAACTTCGACATCGCCAATTTGGTTGTGGAGGTTCGATGGCAGTCAGATGGCAGATGGATCCTAGTAAGACTGCCGACCCCAACTGAATTGGAAATAGACTCAGAGAATGATGATTGTAATACTTTAATTATAACCCATACTGTTTATTACTCGGAACGTACTAAATTAACAAAAATATAGAATGCACTGCACACATCCGCCCTAGGTAGGTGCTTACGCAATCAAACATAGACGGCTGACAGACTGCAGTAGTTATTATGACCAGTTATATGCAGATATGACGTACGATTACACGCATAGGTGTAATATACTTACGTGTATAGGTCATTCTCGTTTAACTCCTCTGGGATTTGCTTCCTCTCTAACTATGAAACTGCTGGGCTTCGATATTGTCATTTCCCTAGTTAGTGGGACTTTTTAAAGTTCCAACTTTCTCTGTCAAAAGTCACCAACGTAATTGTATAGCAATCGAGAAAGATTGTCGAATGTATTCTTCGATTTTTAGCATTTTTCTTGCTAACAGTAAGATTTTTTACTATAACGGTTTTGGTACCTTACCTTACTGACCCATCTCAAAAATATGTACTTACACTCTGTATAGCTATGTTATTGAACATAATAATAATACTGAATATATTCATTATAATATTATGTCACAGGGTTATGAAAACTTAAAAATAAACTTTTAAATTTGTGAATATTAACACTTCTGAGTGCATAGTAATGTAGAGTTTCGTACGGTGGCCGCAGTCCGCCGAAGACGTAGCGCAGGGCCAGCCCGTGTCCTACGGCCTAGGCGTTAGGCTTTTAAACACATTATTGTAGTTCATTGAAAAGTTACACTTGAAGTTGCAAAAGTCAGAAAACTTTCGATCCCAACTTAAAATCTTGACTTCACGATTGCATTCAAGATTCTTTATTTCTGAGCCCAACGTTCACTTACTCTTACGGATTTTATGTGAGTAGTTGCAGTTTGACCTCCCGTTTTTAGAATACTATTTTTATCGAATAAGATAAAATAAAAAATTTATACAACACATCTAGATCCTAGGGCATCAAAACCTATAGGGAATTTCTCGTTGAGTGACAAATTGGAAATAAGTAAGGTTTTATAGTACAAGTGAAGAAAAACGGCCAAAATCCATGTAACTCGCCACCACACAAAAACAATCTATATCAGGGTATGGGCAAGTATTTATGTAATAAAGAAAAAAATAGCACAATTTTGTATGAGACTATAAATACTAATAGTATTGTTACCTTATTAAGTAATTAACAATGTATTAACCTACAATACACCTAAAAGGAAACTCGGAACATTTGGTTCTAATGCAGTATAATATTGTTTTATTACTGACGCGCCTGGAAATTCCTGAACGCACGCTTCTTAACCCTCCAGGAGATATATAGACAGAGTACACAGTGATACTTCACAGTCTTTTACCCACATGCGGTGTTCGCGGGTGCACCATCATATTTCCAAGTTTAAATTTTGAACTTTTGAATAAAGTAAGTTTATTTTATTGTTATTGTTATTGTAATTTTTGGTACGGGTTCCGGAATTTTTTTTTATACCACCACAGGGAAAGTTTTTGCCATGGCCTATGGATGTTTGCGACGCTAGGGGTGTCACTCTCGTGCTGCCGACCCTGTCGATTTTTTGCATACAGCGTAATTAGATTACAGCCAATAGACAGAACTCATGCATATAAAATAGTTGCACTGAGCGGGAATCAAACAGTGTTATTGAAGCTAACGATGAAGTGGTTATATCTCCTTGTGTAGCTTCCTGATGTAGTAGTCCACTTTGTATTAAATTTAGAATATAATATATTATTCGGTACCTGAATAGTTATATTGAATTAATCATTATTTTCAAGTTCAATTTAAAGTATCTTCGGGTAAGAAAAAAATACTTCGGAAAAATATTAAGACATATTTGAGATGTTTTAAGGTTATAAGGTTTTGATGTAGTTACCAAAATCTTTATAATAAATATGACTATAGATCAAACTCTTCTGAAAAAATATTTTTCCCTCGAATAGGGAAAAGGGGAAGTACCGTTACTCTACATAAAACCACGGGTAAACAACACTATTCGTTTAGTACTGCTTTGAAAGTGGCTTATCTCTTTCGTATACTTAGTATTTTTTATTACTCGACAAATTCGGTACCTTGAAGAAACCATAGAATTCGCAATAGCCACATCACTCGTTCTGAGTACCGATGTCCACTTACTCAATTATATCAACATCGTTTACCAATAAAATAGTTCAGAATTTTTACATTTCAGTCATACAATTTTTTTTTACAGTTTTTCATAATTAGTTTTTACACAATTTGTCGGAAATATACGCGAAAGTGATTTAACGGCTTTTCTCGCATTTATTTTGTAGTCAGTCAGTCATGCTTACAGGGAGTCTGTTAAAAAAAAAGTAACCTAAATGTTGGGACACTAAAATCGCAAAAAAGTCTATTACTTAAAGATAATTTTAGTTTCACCAACTAGATTTAACAATTTTTTGTCATTGTTTCAGATCAATCATGATGTTTCAAAAAGGTTCAAAATTCGTCCCAATTATAATATTTATTAATCTAATTACTGTTGCTCTACTCTTCGCTGTCCTGATATGTAAGTACACTTCTTTGTTTACATATAATCACAATTCGTATTAACATTTTTGGATTGACATCTCCTTCAAAAAATTCGATTGTATAATGATAAAGCAGGGCATAAAACTTTTCGCCTACAAGCTGTATTCATTTGTGTGTAATATAACTCGAACCATAGTAACTTGGATTACTTTTTACAATTTGGTACCAAAATTCGTTAATCGTCAGGAAAACCATTTAGTCACAATGTCTCAATTTGAAGGTAACTTCAGTGCTTCTACCAACAGAAAGTAAAGAGTGCAATAATGTTTCTTACAGGTGTAGGCCTCCTCAACACAAAAATAGAAGAAACACAACCTAAAGAGGCCATCCATTACACATCTAATTCAGATACTAGAGGAAATCGACGTCTTAATCCTAATCCAAAATTTGTAGAAAATAACGGTTGGGAGAATAGAATAAGTGAAAGCGTTACACCACACAAAGTACCTGTTGCAAAAGACCCAAGCGCAACTAAAGTAAAAAAGGATAAACCAGTGAAAATAGATAAGAATCACTTGAAATATGACGAAGCTACAGGAGAATTGATAGTCAGTGAAAATCCCTGCAATAGAGAATGTATCGAAGGAGAAGAACCAATGACCTGTTATTTTCATTTCGAGCTTGAGTGGTATCAAACTATGAGCAAGGCTTGTTATGACTGTCCCTTTAATATGTCAGACTGCTTTAGACCTGACTGTATTCCAGCAGACGGTAGAAGCCGTGGTTTGAATGTTTTTAATAGAAAAATGCCCGGGCCTGCGATAGAGGTAAGTTCTGATATTCTAAAATTATAGTTGTATTATACAAAAATGTAGCTTGTAATTCTTTGACATGATTTTATTTGAGTTGCTTACATACTTGTTTGTCATCTGAGTAGTTAATAAAACAGTATTATTAAGATTTCATGCTATATAACATGATGTAAAATTATCCATATTATTATTATTTTTCTCCTCTTTCCCTATTTGTTCCTAGAGTTTATGTACAATGTATGTGAGATTAAATTGATATTCCTTTACTTTACTTAGTGTATCATAGGAGAAAATATTTTGTTGTACAATTGTTAATTTTACAATACGAAGATTAAGTGGTTTATCATCTAGCATCATACATGTTTTTATATTCCAGGTGTGTCAGCATGATCGTGTTATCGTGGATGTACAAAATGAACTGATGACTGAAGGTACTACATTGCACTGGCATGGACAACATCAGAGAGGCACGCCTTACATGGATGGTACACCTTACGTCACGCAGTGTCCAATTCCACCAGCGACCACTTTTAGGTATAGTATACTAATTTTAATTTTGTAATAGATAGTTTCGGGCACACATCATAATGGGGATGACTTTAATTAAGATTTTGACTTGTCTTTTGAACTACAACAATATTATATAAAATTTGTTTGTCTTTTTTCTAGATACCAATTCAATGCATCACAAGCCGGTACTCACTTCTATCACTCTCACTCTGGACTGCAAAGAGGAGATGGAGCAGCTGGTATATTTATAGTGAGGAAACCCAAATCACAGGAGTATCATGACCGCTTGTACGATTTTGACAGGTATGTAATATACTCATAATTATATTTAATTATATATTATTATCTATTTATACACAATGAAGAAAGTCCCATACTTTAAAATAACTTTAAAGTTAACAAGTTAAATGAAATTAATATACGTACAGTGAACAAAAGAAATACGGTATCATGTTGGCCTACAACATTTATGAAAAAGTGGTATCATATTTTTATTGTCGACTGTACCAAGGAGAAGATACCATTGAGAATAATAAAAGGTCATCAATAGACACTCATTCAGATCTATATATTGATAATTAAACATGTACATTCTGTATCATACACATAATAATATTTTATAATTCTAAATACATTTAAGAGTTCTAAACTTACACGAATTAATTCACATCCTAATACTTGAATTACAGTTCTCATAAAAGTTCTATCACATAACACATCTGCCCTCATAATATTTGAGCCTGTAAATCTTATTTGATGTTCAGTTCAGCAAGTCTGCTATGTCATAGGTTCAACGCGTGTCAATATTTGTCTCACATAACTACAGTGTACACACACCGAGTAGTGTTCGAACAAACTTGTTCTGTAAAAATACAGAAAACTTTATTTCTTATTTCTGTGAAGAATAAAAATAAAGTTTCGACTGATTTTAAGAATCCACTGAATGGGGATATATTTGTTGTATTCAAAATAAAACTATCGTATTTTGACTTGCAATGGCTTTCAAATCGAAAAGTTTTGAATTTTATTGGAAATTCGTCTAAAATTGACTATATTTTGTGGTTGGAAAGAATTAAGTAAAGTAGTTTTGAGTAATGCAATAACTCGATAACTGAAAAGCTCAAGTTATTCTAGGCTTTTATTTACAACCAATACAAACTATAGTTGCGGTCCCCTATAATGGACGTTTTGACACCACTGGGTTTGCTTGATTTCTCTCTTTTGGGGTGTGAAATTTATTTTCATCCGGGCCAGTTTAATCATTTTTTCCTTTAGTTATTAGTTTACCAGTTCGTTGTCCAATACCAAGCGCACAATAAAGAGAAAACGGGCAAGACCAGTCATGTCAAAACGGTCATCATAGCGTATCGCAACTATAAGTAAATTCTTTTTCAACACTTTTAACATTGCAACTAACTTATTCAAAGACTTATAATATTTAGACTCTACATCTTACCCATCACTAAAGTATTATTTATGTATAGGATTCACCAACATTATATATTAATTCGTATACAGACAGTTCAAAAAAATCTTTGTTCACATAGCAGGTAATCAAATCATCATATAATCTAACGAATCCAATGTAAAAGGACAACTTTAGTTTCTTTACAAATGGATTAATTTGAATAAATGATTAAAATAACACTACCTCTTCAATTACAGATCGGAACACGTAATGCTGGTAACAGACTGGACCCACGACTTGTCAGTTGTAATCTTCACGGATAAAATTCATGCAAAGGGTCAACGCCACCGCTCGATGCCTCCCACGCTACTTATCAATGGAATGGGTCGATTTGACACCTTCAATAATGATACCACGAAACCCCTTTACATGAAAGCATCCAGATTTAATGTTGAACAGGTGAGATAGCCTTTTTGAGTATTTCCGTCTGATATAGGTATAACAAATTATGAAATCGATTTGATCGATCAATTGAAACTTGATGGTAAGCGACTATGCATTTAAAAATGTTTCAATAACAATTATCAAAAATCACAACAAACATCATTTACGAAATATTTTTTTCGAACAATGTCACAATATATAAAATTGATTCTTATTTGCAGGGCAAAAGATATCGGTTTCGACTGATCAATGCCGAGTTCCTAAACTGTCCTGTTGAGCTTTCAGTGGATGGTCATAACATTACTGTGATTGCTAGCGATGGTCACGATTTGCAGCCAATTACAAGTAAGTCATAATTGTAAATGTTATGTAAGAATACTAAGTGCATATTGATACAAAAATATTACCCGATCTCCATCGTACATAGCTCAATTTTGGAAATGATTAGGTACTAAGGAATACTAGAACATAATATTATATTAATTCAATATGATAATGAAAAGAAATTTATCACCGAATTTCTTCATTTTCAAAGCCATGAAGCAGTACACATATTTTATTAGGAGTGTTAGTGTGACTGGCCATGGTTGCCATAGTGAAACAGTTTTTCATTTTTTACAAAACATAAAAACACTTCTTAATCTACATTGGTAAATTATTAGACTAAGATTAGTAAAACTTTCTTTGATCAATTATGATATCAATGGTTATCCTAGTTTATGCCTATTTGTACCAAATGGTTTTATGAAGGATCAATTTCATCATGTATTTTATTTCTTGCAGCAACATCTTTGGTGACTTACGCTGGTGAGCGGTACGATTTCGTTTTAGAGGCAAATAATAAAGTTGACAACTACTGGATCAAGATTCGCGGTTCGGGACTGGATTGTAACCCAGTGTAAGTAACACTTATTATTGACCTCAACTGCATCTTACTATGCGTATATTTCACACTATATGTTTTTTTGCGTTTGTGGCGCTGCGTGTACAAAAGACATTTTTTCTTCTGTGAAATATTTTGCAAAAGCCATTTTGATTAAAACGAAAGCGAAGCAATTTGTTATTATCAATATAGTGTATAATAATATATTATTATTTTCGGGTGTGCTCATCATCATCCTTCTCACAGAAAAAAGTGAACAACTCTTTGCCTGAGCGAGAAATTTAATACAGAACATCTTACATAGTCGTACTTGCAACTACTGCTTCGCGCCTAAAGCGATTACTTGTAACCATATTCAAATCGCAAAAAGACACTAAAAGCTGGGCAACTCTAATGATTAATTTAAATAATTTGAATGTATTTGTATGTAATGGTGACCTTTAACATAAATGTTTTATTTTAAACAGGTCCATCCAAGCAAAACAAGTAGGTGTGTTACACTATGAAGGCGCACCAGATTCGGAGCCTCCCGGCAATCCAACCTTTGAAGAATCCCATAATGAAGGACTGGTATGTATCTAATTATATCTAATACATTTAATAAACAATTATTGCCATGTACTTACTATTAATCTCTTATTATATGGCATCAAATATTGATCTGTATTAAATACCCGATTCTATAACAATTGATTTGAGAAAGGTTGGATAGAAACCAGAAGAATAACCAACTAATACCATTATTATTATTAATTATGTAAAATAAAAATCAATCTGTTTAAAACTCAATACATTACAAAATCCAAGCCTGCTAATCTATCTACATAACTCCAACGATTTATCATCAAAGACCTATAATTCATTTTCACTACATTTCACAAAAATGTTAATAGAAACTTTTGAAAGAACTTTAAAATTCTTAGCTCAGAATCCACAACGAATTAACTTACTCAATCAACTAACGAACTTTTATTTACAGCAATTGAACGCTTTGAATAAAGGAGAGGAGGATCCTGATACTATAAGTGTTGCTGGAATGCGTTCCATAGAAGGTTACGATGATAGTTTGAAGGAGGTGGCTGATTACCAGTTCTACATAACTTACGACTTTTATGCGAAGGATTCGCCATTCCATAGATCACCATACTATGGTTATCACCAAGGTGAGCAATTTTATTTTTATTAATAACTTCTACTTTATAAAGTATAGATTACAATAGCAGGCCCGTATTCCAGAACAACGGTTAGTTGAAATAACGTTGAGTCATCTTCAGATATGGCGATATAGACATATAACTTCACTTCTCTACAATCAATAAACTCGGCTATTACGTCACATGGCACCTCCTTTTCCGCGATTGCATTCAGTGAAGATGATGTTCTAATAAAATACACTAATCGCCTTTACCATTAGATTGTTTGAAGTTATACACTTTCATCCAGTAAAAAATTGTGCCATTTCGATATTCTAACAATGAAATTTGTTTTTTTTTGCAGTTAAAAAGAACCGACTAAACCTTCCCCAACTAAATCACATCAGTATGAAGCTTCCATCAAGTCCACTTCTTACTGTAAGGCCTTCACCAGACAACTTCTGTAATGCCTCAAGCGTCGGCAAAGACTGCAAAGAGAATTACTGCAAATGCCCTCATGTGCTATCCGTTAAACTCAACTCTGTAGTTGAACTTGTTATTGTTGATGAAGGCAAATTCTTTGAAGGTAACCATCCGTTCCATCTTCACGGTCATAATTTCAGAGTAGTTAGTCTCAGGAGACTAGGTAAAAATACGACTGCAGATGAGGTAAAAGCATATGATAAGGCGGGTTTACTTAAAAGAAATTTAAAAAATGCTCCTCTCAAAGATACTGTGACTGTACCAGATGGAGGATACACTGTTATTAGATTTAAGGCAGATAATCCTGGATACTGGATTTTTCATTGTCATATAGAACTTCACGTAGAGGTTGGAATGGCTTTGGTATTTAAGGTTGGTGAACATCACGAAATGACTCCAGTACCAGAAAATTTCCCAACGTGTGGTAATTTTATAGCAGAAAATATGTTGGAGCATGCTACTACTAAAAAGCCACAGAAGCAGGATGAATTATATGAACTTCTAACTGATCCTCACCGATGGCCTGTTGTAATAGTCAAAAATAGATCTACGTCACTGAATAGTAAGTCCTGTACTTCCTTCATTGCGGTATTTTTCAGTTTATGGTTGTTAGTACGAAATATGGTGTAATAGTATGCTTTCACAATAAAACTAATGATCTCGTCAATTTATTGTCGTGAGTTCATCAGCGGAATACGTACTTACTTGATATTTTTATATCATTGTTATTGGCTCGTAGAGCTACGGTCTCATATTCGAAACCTGAGTAAACTAAAATATGAAAAAAATCTTGTAGATTTCTTTTAGGAGCGTGGAGTATAGAATTGATTTCGCCAAATAGCAATGTGGGTATAAATGTATGTGCATGATAGCCACTCCATTGTTTAGCATTTTGGGAACATACAAATGATATTACCTATTTAAAAATATAATGAATGAAATCTTGTTCGATAATTTGTCGGCAAAATTGGTTAAATCTGCTCACGTCAATTATACTTAGGTAGGTTAAGCGTCTATTTTATTTGTAATGTTATATATGCATGTATAGTTTTAAATAAAATAAGCACCGCCTGTAAATTTTAATAATATGTGTATGATTCATTTTTTTATATGTTTATTAAAAAAAAACAATTTATTATTTTATGTTCTAACGTAATCAGTAATAATAATTAATTTAATTATAAATTGTTAGAAGCTTTATATATTTTGGTCAATACTTTAAAGATATCAAAAATTAAAAAGGAGATTAGGAAACTGTATTTCCTAAATATCAAAGTACACTTATATAAAAATAAACCAACACAAATTTTGTCTGACTTTGTATTGATGATCCACCTAGTATGAATCAGTATTTTAGACTCATTTCTAATTTTAACAATCATGTACATAATTATTATCAAAACTTAAAAAAGTATTCTTTGTTTTATTTTATCAATATATTTTTCACCTTTCGAGTCGATTTGTTATTGTTTATACTCGTAGGTGCTTAAATATGTTTTCTTTTTTATGTAACTGTTTACGAAATTAAATTAAATTGTATATTGAAGCTCTTTATTTAAATTTCGTAAATAAAAGTTTCACGTTTTACTGTAAGTATTATATTTTTAATGATAATATTACTATTACTATTCTCTTCTTATTACCTGGATATTTACCATGTATTATTTGAAGTTTTCGATAAATAGGTGCTGTTGCATAAATAGTGACCACGAAGGAACTCGGACACTTCAAATAATAGATATATAGATAGATAGATAACTCTTTATTATACACAATAAAATAAAAATTTACACTATGGACATAGACATTATCGCATAATTATAATGCATGGTAAATTTCCCAATATATCTTAGAGTAAAGTAATAAACGTTTTTACGTTCATGAAGGAACGTATACATTCCTATATTGTATTTATAGATTTTAGAAAAAAATATTTTTTTAAGTATTAATAATTACAAAATGTAGTACAAATAGTTATGAATAGAAAGATATACAAAATTGGTGTATCAGACGAATTTAATATGTACGCTGATATTAATATAGAAGTTTGCATACAGTTACAGTGTTGTCATTAAAATTGGTCTCCACACCTTCCTACCTTGTCAAATTGTATTATCAAACAGTAGTTTGAAATTTAAAAAAACATGAACTTTAAATATTTTTCAGCAGTAGCCTATAAGTCACCCATGTATGTGATGTAATTCAAATTCAAATTATATCACTTTCTAAAGAAAACTTAAAATTTGTGTAAAATATCTTTTTAGTATACTAGGTTGATTACTGGTACCAATGCAAACTTATTATCAACCTAGTGTAGTAAAAAATACTTTGTAAAAGTAAGTGCTTGCTTTATTGCGTACTTTTTATCAATAGGGTTCTTCAAGAAGGGCATTAGAAAGTTTCTACAGGGCCGGCGGCACTAGCTAGTGTGGGCCGGTGTCTCTGGTATAACAAGCATCCAGCCAAGGTGACTACTTTTTTCACCTAAGTGGTAAAAAGAATCAACCTAATACATGCAAAATCTAAATATAATTCTGGGTAAACTGGATAAACTAGGTAAATTAGGTAAATTGGGTAAACTGGGTAAACTGGGTCAACTAGGTAAACTGGGTAAACTGAGTAAACTGGGTAAATTGGGTAAACTGGGTAAACTGGGTAAACTGGGTAAACTGGGTTAACTGCAAATATAGAAAACAAAAAAGCAAAAATAGAAAACATGCTATAAAATTGTTTATTAATGACAGAAAGTGGATGATACCCATTTTATTTAGAAACGATTATAATACTCAATAATTCATTCAAAAAACTCGATCAAAATAAATAAAATCTTTGCATTTAGTTAATTCCATATTCTGCTCAATAAATGCTAACATGAAGGCTTATATATCACAACATGATCCATTTATATCCTGTTGATGCTCAAGGGACATGAACATAAATTATTCCACAGTATGACACATATTCAATAACTAATTATGTATGTACACGAACTAAATTGAAAAACAACAACTGTATCTGCAGTGAAAATAATTGGTTCGTTGTTGGGTCGAAGAACCTAACTTTTGAGAAACGTTCGCGGAGTCGGTATTTTATTCCAAATTGAATGTATATCATCAGATGTATAGTATAATATTAGATGTCGACGAACTTCACTTCTTTTATCAACTTCTTAGAAGAACTGGGGATACGATACGATAAGGTCAAGGGTCTACATCCGATTACAATTTTTTTGGAATATTTTCTACGACTTCTACAAATTATTTTGATTTTGATATAATATCTTCAATTTTATGAATCACTCTATGTCTCAAAGCTGAAGCTATAAATTCACAAAAATTCCTGGTTCAATAACTGTTGGTTCAACAACAGCAGTAGCCTAGTAGTATGGGTAATGGACTGCTGAGACGAGATCTCCGGTTCGATCCCAGGTTTTACCATGTCACACGCCACTGACTGTGTGTGATCGCAGGTTTATAAGGCTCGCCACCTATTGTTACCTTGGGACCTAAACATAAACTGGCCTACCCCATCAAGGATATAGGCGTGAGTTTATGTTATGTTATGTGCAATAAACTGCTGTCATCTATTTGAGGTTTAAGCAATAATTCTCACGCATTGTTATTTTGGTTAATATACCTACAAAGAATCTTGAAAGTACTCGTACATTAATTAGTAGTAGTAGGTAAGTCTTTCTTAGTTCTTGTAATAGTCATTTAGATATCCCAATTTACTATAAACATCAAAATACTTCACTACATTTTTTTTGTTCCTGTCCAAAAATATTGAATTTCAATAATTTACTATTAAAATATCTAATAAGCGGGGAGCCACGTGATCAACAGCGGTTAATTACGGACCAAACGTTAGGCGGAATATTTCACATAATAATTTTAAATTATTAATTGTTTAAATTATGTAATGTGTGAGTATGTACTCATAGAAAACCGGTTGGTATTCTGTGAGTATATAACTAGCACATATCTTTCGGAAAATAATGGAACTACACTATAGGTACTCATATTTAATAATATTTTTTCTCTTGATTGGAGTTTTATGACATATTTGTATATAGATTTTGAGAAGACGAAGGAAATATTAAAGACAAACTTGATCTTTAATCCTCTTAAAAAAATAATATGAATACCTATTATCATCAGAATGAATAGCATTTAGGATTATACTGTTTTTGAAGATCGAATTTAATTTATCAAGCAGCCAATAAAAATAAAATTTAATACGGAGTTGTAAAATCTTGAAATCAACTTTCCTACAAAATATAAATAATGCCAATATGTAGCTATTATATTACAGGAATAACGAACTCACGAATCTGTATGAAAATTTCGGCAATTTTATATGTAAAGACAGTAGTAGCATTTTCTGTTGCTCTACAGAGGTTTTCGGTGGTACAGGTGGGCACAGTGAGCAAGATAGCAAGTGGGGCATGGACTGGGCTTGCCCCTATAATTGCAGGACTCTTGCGACCGCTCGATATAGCCCCAGTTTGCCATATTTTCCCTGCAGCAGTCATTTTGAATCTGAAGGCGATTTAATGATTTCCAAGTTGGTTACTGGAGATGAAATCTTTGATATTCAATATTTTTTAGATTTGACCAGAAAGCTTTTGCAACCTGCATTCATTTATTTTGTAAACTCGGTGTGCAATAATAATATCATACAGTCGTTGTAAGATAATGATTCGTACTACTGACTCAAATAAAAATAAGTGTGGCTTACCTAGCCTCTGTAGGTAATTAAATCTTCCTGGATACTGTTGATTACTTTACTTCTACTTTTTGTTAATTTCCCTCCGCAATGTGAAATTGTCAAATTCTCAATGTTAAATTGACTTAAAGATATATATAATTTGAATGCACAAATACTGACAAACTTCGTATGGCTGGCGAAAGTTATGAAGCTTGTCAAAGAGCATTCTAATTAAAACAACGTTCTAGCTCAAATAACCGCATTCGTGGCACAGAAAAGCTATTGCGGCATTGCGCCAATGGTAATTGATGGTACGCCTTTGTACGTCGAGGTTTAAAATTGACATAGAGCTAGGAGTCAGGAACCGATACAATCTAATGCAATACTATGTTTGTCAAATAAAGGAGATTTTGCAAGGACTTTTATTTCCAATTACCTACTCATTGTCTTTGGAAATCAAAATCTATTTGAAAATACCTAAATTTTATTTGAAGTAAAGGGAATACTCTGACTAAAAGTGAGCTGGAAAATAATTAAAATCATCTACATTGACTGAGATGTTCTTGATATTTTCCTATCGGATAAATCTGAAGTTAAAACATCATTACGAAGAAAAACTCTTATTCCTGAAACTAATCTCAATTCAAATAATGTCGTATAATTATCTAAAAGAACCTTATTAACCCCAAAGGAGTCTATTTACCTTTTCAATTTGCGATAAAAACTAAGAAAGTGCGTGGAAACAGATCAGTGAAGAATCACAGAAGAATCTCAGGGGAACTTAGGCAATTAAGATAACGGGGAAGGGTCTAAATCAAGTCACAGAAAGAAAGGTTGGACCAATAAATATACTAGAAAGATGGGTGGTCGCTCTTTAGGGAAGGTTGAGAGAAAAATAGCCTATGTTGTCTATTATCTCCGATCTTTTCTTACGTATATTACGCGTAGGGGCTCGTGTCACACCGTTATGTAATGTATTAACCTGATAACAATCCAATAAAATGATAACTCAATTGTTTCTGTAGCAAAATTTCATTTTGAAGCAGTAGTGTTGCATAAGGTATGAAATTAAACAAGTTTAAGTTCATCCAGTTATTATCTACAGCTAATAATAGCAAACTCCAAAATAAGTTTTTAATTTTTATGCTGATACCCTGCCAAACTATTTTATTTCTAATAAATTCAAGTACTTATTGAAGAATATTAATAAAATATTAATCAATAATCTATGACTAGTTGTCCCAGAAATCTATCGTACTCAGCATTCAGTGTGATTGCAATCATTACAACTAGGACAATATATGCTATATTGCCTTCAATTAGGCTATCACAGTCCACTGCTGGACTTAGACTTCTCAAAATATTAAGAGGCCTTGACCTCTTAATATTGGGAGAAGTCTTATAACAGGGTACTTCTTATAACAAGTATTATAACAGGGATCTTCCTTATCCCGTAGTGATATCATTTGGGCCTTTTTCCCTTCGACGCCTCTTCGGTTGAGATGGGGTGGTAATATGCTTTCTTTGCCACTATACAGACAGCATTGCAGTAGATTTACTAAATAGATATCGACAGAATTTGATTTGATTTTTGACGTAAAGAATTATACATCAATTATTTTTTGTTGTCAGTTCTTAGAAACGTACCTACTTCAATATTTCCAATAATTGGTTTTCAAATTGTAAATTGTTAACTTATGCCGCTTATTTCAACACCTTTATAATATTAGGGTGTAGCACAAAAATAGCTTATTCTCTTCTCGTATCCAGTAACACTCAAGTGACAGCTCTAATATTAAAACTATCGCACTACACGGGGGAAATCACTAGCACGTTGCAACTGAAATCATAATAAAATCTAGCACTATACAGAAAAGACGTATGTATCTTGCCATATAATTTTTTTTATTTTTTTATTTTTATGATAATAAAATAATATAACCAGGCTTGTAGGTGGGCTTGTTGTAAAGTAAAATACTTCGATATTACGAGTAGTTCCGTCTTCATACCACAAAAAATCATGTTACGAGTTATATCTATTTAGAGTTATCAGAATATTTTAAGTCATACTGATTTTTATTCTACAATAAAATTCATGCCATAACACTTTTATTATTTTCTGTTCCTAGCTCATGCCATTTTTTGTAGATTACTATTGCTTGTTTGGACATATCCGGTATAATAAAATGTAATTATTTTTTCTCAAAATTCCAGAAAAAAGAAAACGAAGTTGATGGTATTATTTTCTATGAATAGGAGCATTGATATCAGGAGTACTAGCAGTATTTATACATATAATATGTATATACATATATGTATAAATACTGCTATGTGTGTATCATTTATTTATGTATATTAACCAGTGTACTACCTTACCTAAATGTAGATAAATTAAGCAAAATGATACAATCTTTTTTTTCTTGTAGGTATTTCAATAGAAAATAGAATGTTATATTATTATAGCGGTCGCTTCTTAAAAGTTTTCATTCTAAGAAAAACGCCTGAAATAAATTATTTCATGATGTTCTACATAACTTACTTTATTCATTATTTATAATACTATTCTTAGAAACAAAATATTGGAAATACAAAGTAAGAGAGGTATTATTATTATAGACAGAAAATGAAGCTGTATTTACCCATCATTTTTGAAAATGAGAATTCAAGGGCATTTATTAGGTATGATTATCGTATTTCTTTATTAAACAATTGTTTTTTTTTTTACTTTTATTGCAAAACCTATGAAAATATAACAAAAAAATGTTAATGTGATATAAAGTTGATCTGTAGCCGTAGCTGCATTTACATTTTTTTTCTGAAAATCTTAAGAATAAGTTATTGCGGTTTTTCCTTGTCCGTAATTACCTACAGTTAGGTGGCTTACTTCTTCCTTCTTAATGTCCTATAACAAAGAGGTGACCTCTATAAGGATAGGGACCAACAATAGGCACAATGGACTGCAGCCCTCTTTTGTGTTCAACAGAATTTGCCGGTGGGATGACCGTAAGCTTAAAAATTTTTATTCACATAAATTCTCAATTGATTATCTCGATATAGATTTAAATCGTTTCGGCTCCATTGTAGGTAAATGCTGTAGTATATATAATATACACATTCGTTAGTTAATAAGATTACAGTAGGTCATGCATAAAGTGCTGGCAAGTATCATCACACCGAACGAAAACCTGCCACCTGGACATTATCTAAAGTGGTCAACTTGGAAGTAGTATCAAGCAGTCACAAGAAACCTGGATTGCGGGGCCCAAGTCCATGTCGCGTTTGTTCTCTTCCTCAGTGCGTCCCATCCTGTGTAGAACAACGGAAAACTCTATTACTGTAGTCAAATATTAGGCCAACAAAACTTAAAAAAAAATTCAAAAATCAAGTCAGTATATTTGCTAGTTTTCTTAAAAACATTGGCTCGAAGAAGAAGGGCTCGTAGAATGAATGAGTAATTAACAAATTACATACAGAGAATTAATGGCACCTGTAAGCGACCAGGCATGCCGAGTCGACCTAAAAAAAATACGTAGTGATAAAAGTGAAACTGAAAAAATTGTAGGTCAAAATCACTTGAAACTCGACTTTCGTGAAAGGCTTACTGTTAGTGGAGGAAGTTTGTGAAGTGTGTAAGGACAAGCAGACGGGTTGTTATTTCTAGCCACCTGAGAGGGTAAAAAGTATGTGTTTTCTTTGTACTATTCGTAAAATACAATTGAAATGGATACCTATGTAAGTGCATATACTCGTAGCTACACTCACAAAATAAATATGTAGATATAGACCACAAGTGGTAACAGCATGTAAGCTTTATATGGTAATAAAAGATAAGGCTACGTACCTAATACCCGCGGTAGCCTAGTGGTATGGGTGGTGGACTGCTGAGACGAGGACTCGGGTCCGATCCCAGGTTTACCATGGCACACACCAATGACTGCGATGCTTTTCGAAGTTATATGTGTATTTATCGCAGATTTACGAGTGCCCGGTTGATGGCAATAGACTCGCCACCTATTACTTTGGGACCTAAATATAAACTGGCAAAATGTGGGTGCTAGCACCTCTGCCTACCCCTTCGGGGATATAGGCGTGATATTTAAAAAAAAAGGCTACGTATACGTTCCATTATTTCCGACTTTTTAGTAAAAATGTTGATAATTGTATTCGTTTCTTCTATTGTTTACATAAGCGACTACAATATATTACAATATAATTTTCATCAGGTGGGTCGTGTGCTTCCCTGCTACTTAAATGGTATAAAAAGATCATGGACTAGCTATTGCCCGTCCGCGTAAATTTCTGATCCCGATCCCGGTGCTCCATAAAAACCTTTCGTAAAGTTCAAGGAACAAGTAAAAAATTAGGTACTCGAATGGTACAGCGGTCTTCGAGTTTTACGCTTAGCAACATATTTTGTGATTCATTTTTATCTATATACTAGTAGATATATCAACTGTTGAATAGGTGCTCTAACTGGACAAGGCTCTCTTCACTTACGTGCTATTCGGCTGGCTGCTATAACTGGACTACACCATCATATTATGCACTACCTAACCATTGTGAAAGTATGGTCCAAACTATTGTTATAGTGGCTTGATAAATATTAATAGTTATTTAATAAAATAACCAAAAAAAGATGGAAGTAAGATATATTGCACTGTATGGCGCTATACCATGATTAGCAACATCACAAAGCATTAGGTATAACTTGCACTTTCCTTTATTTTTTTTGCTTATGTCACCTCTTGAATGGTGTCATACTATCCAGTTTAGAACCCACACATTCGATATGCGGTACTCTATATTCCTTAGTTTTTTATATCCCTCCCAAGTCATAATTCTATGAAAATGTTCATACATGTCAAAGAAAATTTTACATTTTATATGCACATCTCCCACTTTATTTATCTAAACTCTCAACTGGTAGAATATTTTGTCAAAGGATCTGCAAAGCAACCGCAGGGACTGTGTTTAGCATAATAATGTGAAACACAAGTCTGGCTAGTGTATGGATTTATGCAATATGTAGATACGTTTTTGGTACATACCTACCATACTATTTTTCCATATCTTCACTTCGTCCGACGGTAAGCTAAGGGGAAAGTCTCAGGAATAATATTCATCAAATCGTAGTGACTTGATGATGTTATGGTTATTAATACCACAACACGACCTACCACTTTTGTATGCCTGAGGAACATCCATTGGACTTTGCTTTGCGACTCTTTTTTGAGTCTGTTATATTCTAGAGAGGACAAAATTGCCCTTGGTACCTCGTGGTTTCAAGATAGAACACTGAATTAGTACCGACTAGCTTGACTTTGACAGCTATATCGATCCATACCTTATAGCTGTGTTTCTTCATATACTTATGTGTTTTTTTCTATTGCACTATAATCAAAAATGGCTAGTATATTTCTAAATATTTCAAAAGATACTTTATTAAACGTTAAAAACAGTTTGCTTCACTATGATCATTTATTAGTAAACAATACAATTCCCTTGATGTATAATTCTGATTTGTTTATTATAATGTTTTGCATAGCAGTCCAGTCGGCAGGGATTGTAGAAAGACTTGTTATTTGACGAGCAAACTGGATCGTACATCTTGGAACACAAACACGTATGCGAATTATCACCCGCCTGACCATCGCCATGCACCTCGACTATTCTGAAATTTTAAAACATAATTACACTTTTAAAATAATCCACATAAATCAATATTTCTTTATTTAATTATGTTATGTTATGTAATAAATATAAGTTTATTCAAATCTGTTTGTTTCGAGTATCCCCCAAACATGCTGAAATGATTTTGACGGAATTAAAATTTTATTGTAGATAAATTACAAGAATTATTTTGTTTTAGAGTTAGAGTTTTGCGCAAAAAAATCAAAACTCAGAACTTTCCAGGTAGGCAAACCAGGTAGAGTAAAGAAAAAAAAATCTATAAATTAGAATACCTGAATTCCTTTCTGATATATGCGGACCGAGTATATTTATTAGAAAATTCAGACTGGTCTTACTCTTACCAGATATCTAATCTACATGTTTTTTAGAAATAAATATACTTAGAGTTGAATATACCTACGTAGAGACAGAGTGTCAAATCATCACTTTAAGATATAACTACAACGACTACGTCAACTAAAACTTGTGTAGTAATCTATACTAATATTATAAATACGTTTGTTTGTTTGTAACGAATAGGCTCCGAAACTACTGGACCAATTTCAATAATTCTTTCATCTCTAAAAAGCTACAATATCTAGGACTAACATAGGCAATATGTGATCACGCTACCATCCAAGAGGGCGGAGTATAATCATAAATCTACAAAAGCTACACGCTAGAAAGCTACACTCACCCCGACTAACATAGGCTATATTGCACTGCGGCGGACCCGCGGGCAACAGCTAGTACCACATAAATTTAAACACACAACCAATCTTATTTTACCACTGCTGAAGCCATAGAAGTCACCACTCTCTCTCTCTCGACTCTGAAGTCCCAGCCCAAGAAGCTTTCCTCTTAAACACATTTATGTTCTGTCTTAATACATACATAGATACATATACCACTGCGAACACGATCATCCTAACCCCATTCTCTAAGATATTAAATCAAATTACCGGAGGGATATTTCAAACAAAATCTCATCACTCTGTTTTTTTTTTCTAAGCCAAACTTGATCCGAGTTCTAAGCAGCTCCCCACTCAATAATTCTTGATTGACTCTCTCAAATTAACAGCGGCCTTCAACATAAACTTTTCTGCGACGAAATTTCTCGGAGAAAAGTTAGACACAGTATCCTAAGCCTATTTCACTTCGAATTCAATTCACCAGAGTTAAAAAAACTCGAGGATTTTTCTTTTTAATCTTGATTGCTTTGATTTTGTTATCGAAGTATTTAGTTTTAATAGCAGCATTTTAGGTGTCCGTAGGTTAGAGATTATGGAATCAGTCTTATAATCAAAAGGTCCTAGGTTGTTATTCGGTTTCGTATGCTGCGGACGTGACCCCACTCGTAACATAAGCAAGTTTAACTAGCTAAGGGAAATACTGGTAGTAGTGTTTAAAAGTTTAAAGTAATAAACAAACGTTTCTGGATAGAAAGTTAATATTTATTGGTTACCTACCAAACGCTTGCAAACCTATTGTCAAGAGTATGGTGCTGCATTGACTGGTTTTTTGAATTATTGCAGTTAGCCAGTTTTTTTTCAGGCTCTGTTAGTAGTGTTTCTTTATTGTGTGAATCTTAAGCTTTCATGCTATCGCACACGTACTATCGTATTAACAGACTTCTAAAAACGAGATCTCAATTCGAATGGATGTATAACTTTTATTCATAGAATTTATTTTCCAAAGTTCCTTTCCAACTTTCTATTGTACAAGAGCAAAAACAATACTTTTTTGAAACACTACGTACAATGATAGTGAAATACCAACTGCAATTAATATTTCTTATAAAAACCAAAAATACTAACCAGAAACTAAGTACTTAAAATGTGAGCTCCTTAAGTGAAAAACTAAAAGCAAGTTTTGCATAAGGTATATTTTGTTCCTAAAGAATGAGGAAAACATGGGGCCTACCATGGAACACTCGAAACTTTGAACCTAAATGAAATACGAAAAACAGATGTAGGGTTAAGTCATATTGGTACAATGAAGTCACTTCGATTTTCTTACGATGGGATTTCAATGAAAACGAAATCTCGTGTACCGTATTCAGATCTGATTTTGCGATAAATGTGTTCCAATACTGCTCTAAATAAATGTATCTAATTTCAATTTGCAACTGCGGATATTTCGTAGTAGGCCTACATCCCTACAGGCTTTTAGTTGAAAGGAGGCGATTGAGAATGTCACGAAGTTTTGAGTCACTGAAGAAAATGAACACTAGAATTTCTTTTATACCGGGTGTGTATTTACTCAAAAGTTGGCAGCAACATACGCTTGTTACCACATTTCTAATATAATAAAATTTTCATGTCAAGGTGTTTGTGGTCACACTCCTCTAAACCAGCTCGATCAATTTCATTTATTTTTTTGCTATATTTGGTGTGTAGGTAAGTACTTACGGGAATAAGTCGTAGGGGAAGTGTGAAAAATACCACTAATATACTGAGTTATTTTTGTATATTGATTTGAAGTAATTTTACTTAAAGTATCGGATCACTTTGAAATTTCACTAAGAATTTTTTACTCACTTGGTTGTTAAATTCTATAATAGTAAAACAAAGTTTGCAGGATCAGTTAATTTTAAAATATTTATGCTGCGCTTCTGCTATTACCTGCATTATTATAACTAACAGAGACTAAAAATAATCTTATCTTTCTTCCGCTCAACATTTATTTTATCACTCAGTTTGAACGACAGATCAATTTACAAAGTATTAGGTATCACATAAGTTTGTCTGTTTGTTTAATCGCTCATTATAATGCGAAGCGTCTCCAGAAATTTAATTTATAGGCATAAAGTTGATAAAGTTTTGAGCCAATATCTTTGGAGTATAAATGCTAGTAGTAGTGACTAAAGTATGTTTTGTTACCTACATTGAAGAAAAAAACTTAAAACAGGGCAATAGGTACCCACTTAAGTGATTGAACGGTTCGCGTGGTGGTTTAAATCGAGAGTGCCGACAAAGTAAAAACTTCTATGAATGCATATAGAGAAGTTACACATATTCATATGTGAATTGTCACAATCAGTTAATTGTTGTAATCTGTTACGAGAGAGGTCATTAACAGTTTCTCGCATCTCAAATTTTTTTTCCAAGATTTCAACTAGATATTTTAATTTTTTATCAGTCCGATCTCCTTCCAGTTATTTTTCGCCTTGGTGACTTTTGGCACAAACTTATCTGAACAATTGACGAATCGGACACTGCTCAAATATAAAGCTCATTTGTACAGGTAGCAAACAAAACTAGCTGACAGTGGCATTGTGCAATCTAGTTGCATCGTGGCTGAATTCTGAATTTTCTGGGCAGTGTCTGTCCACACAATGATGATGTTAAAGTATTGCACTTAGACCAGTTACTGGAAGTTGAGAGCTCCAACTACCTATAACGATTGCTATAGATGTTCCTGTGATAAGCGCTGTCCATGCCTAAGAAAAGTAAATTTTTGTCTGATTATATGAAAACTGTAGGTATGAATTGGGCAATGTCCGAGTCGTCACCTAAAAAATATTAAAAACTAAACGTGTCAATGCGACTACTGGTTGTATGTGTGTGTGTGTATTTGTGAAGAATGAGACAGGAAGAAAATCATTTAGATAACTTACGCTTCTCTCAATGCAGCAGCTCGGAATGAAATAGATTCCCTACTATTACTCATTTGAACATTTTTAGGCTTAGATTTGGTCACACGGTTATAATTCATTGCGTATATTAATACTACTATCGATGCATCTGCAAAAAAAATTGCGCTGTTGAATATTAAATATAAGGATATTATCACTTTCAAGAAATATTATTTAACAATGTAGATAAATGAGATAAAAAGTAGATAAATATATGTTCAAATTAACTATGAGTCGAATGAGATAGCGACTACGTCTATCGTTAAATAGTAGCGTAATTTACCTTAATTGCGGTAAGAAATTTTAAGTAAGCGATAGGTATGGTACCTATCTCTTACTCAAAATACATGACAACACGATGATATATCATATCTAGTCACGCGGCAGTATGTCAAGCCAAGTTCATGCAAAGGAACGGGCTAACTAACACTTGGTGCCACTTTTGACCGTTCTATAACTCAAAACCTCTTTATTAAAAATCTCTTTAATAAAACTACGTGTGTTTAATCATATCTATAAGGGAATCTAGATGCCTAAATTTCATGAAGCTAGCTCAAACGTTTATAAAGATAAGAAGGTCAGAAAGTCGTAAATTTTAGAATGAATGACTGACTGACATTTAGTACGTAAACCTAACCAACTTCTGGATGAATTAGATGAATGAAATTTGGAATCCAGCTTGGTCAGCCAGGAAAAAATCTAAAAAATAAAAAAGTTAAAAAGTTGCGGTTGGGTTACATCTTTTTTTAAATTTTACGGTTGTAAGTAAGTGCTGAAGTTGACTTGATAATGACTAATAACTTCATGAACTTCACAAAAACCCAATCACAATGAGCTGAAATTAATCTGTATTTCCCTAAAATTTCCGAGGAAGGTTAAAAATATTATATTACTTACATACGCAAAATATTATCCAAAACTTAGACATATTGAACGAAAAAAGTCATAAAATCTTTATAAGAAACCAACGAACAGTTCGAGCAATCACCTCAGTCAGTCAAGTAAACTGTTGATCCAGAAAGTGTAGTCGCTGTTGAATTGAAGTTGAAAATGTATTTCAATCATTTAATGGATTTTCTAATTCAAGGAACAATCAAAAGTTTTATATTTCTAGTCAATCATGAAATGAAAAACCGCAATTAGAGTTAATTTATGATTCATCGCCATTGATTTTATCGTCCGCTCTGATAATGTATAGGTATGTTGGTTAAACACTGAAATTGGTTCAGAAGGTAATAAATTCAATCATTTTATTAGAATACCAAAAGATAGAATGAAGTACCACACGTATCTAAGTACGCGTACTATGTGCGCGTGTATCTTGTATGATTCCAAGTCTTGTTGGCCCAGATTTATGACACCTTCAAGAATATTTTGGACTTTCAAATACTCATAGATATAATGCTCTTTTGAATGTCATATCTTCATAACTTTAGAAATATCCCGTTGAATAACTTATTGATCACGATTTAGCAAGTTTTGTCGTTCAATTACGAAATAGGTATTGAAGACTTCAAATCTAGTTTAGATATTATAGAATTATTCATTATTATTACTTCCTTGATATTAAATGCTAACAATGTAAAGGCAAAGCAATTTCAATTAATTACACCCCTCATAAAACATTATGATAAATATGTTTTCGTTGTAAACGAAGGTTGCGTACCTACTGTAATTATTCCACAGGAAATGTTCTGATTATTTGATATAAAATAAATATACTGATTGCTAGCTTTACTGACCAAAAATATGTTTACATGTATGGGAACATTCTTCAAGCAATTTGTCGGTTAGTAAGCTTGTAATTTGGTACCCGAAACCCGCTTATTATTTTTAATCGGTTTATTTACTTTCAAGAGAGCGACAGCTGTCTGCCGTACCAATCCCTAGAGGAATCCCTTCGCCAGAGACTCGTCTGTAGTTTAGCAGGTATACCACTCGCAGAGGTTAACTTGAACCTCGAAGATATTAGGAAGGTCCTGCAACATGTACATCTTTTTTCTTCTGGGGTACGTAAAACCATTCAAATAAATATTCATATCAAATCTTTTAAATTTTGAGCAATTTTTTTATCTCACTCTATAACTTACTAGTAGTCGTAATAGTATTTCTCCGAACCAAATTATCCTTCTAATATCGTCATAACACACAAGTCCCTCCACGAACAGCTAAAAGGCAAATATGCCTAAGAAAGTAGTTCAAAATATTTTGTATAAACAAGAAGCTTCAACAACCCATCTAAATTCAGTTTGGGGCAGCCGAGAAAGTTTCAATATAAAACAAGCAAGGCGGTCGTTCAAAATTCACTGATAAGTACGTGAAGCATATTCTGGAATTGTATTCTGTAAGTTCACTAAAATTAAAAATAATTTATTGATAAAATAAATATAATATGTATGTTTTAAGTATTTCAGGTTGTAACAGTTATAAGTAAATTGACAATAGTAGTGGAGAAGAACAATATTCTTCTGTAGTTCGTTAATGAATCAGCTATTTCCAATGATTTCTTTTTAGATCACAAACTACAATGTAACAATAGCATTCAGAATGAAACACTTGAAGCAATCCGATGCTGAGAACTTCAAAAGTTTTCGGTACAACGTTTCGCATGATTGCAGTACAGATTTGATATTTAATCATAAAAATATTTTTGGACTAATACAATTTATGGAATCGTGGGAATAATTAAATCCGTTTTATAATAATAAAGTTATTTAACTAGACATAACATAACATAAACTCACACATATATCCCCGAAGGGGTAGGTAGAGGTGTTAACTAGAAATATCAAAGTTCTAAGCGACCTAATTATATACATCTATTTACCAGCTAACATTTAACGAAGACCTTTATTTCTTATATTTACACAGGCAGTGGTTGCAAAACAATATTTATTTCTATTTATCAAGCATGTTGAGTTAAGCTCATTTATTTTATCCCCAGCATCAAAATCTTATGAAGTCTCATTATTACTTTCTTATACTTCTCCAACGACATTTTCTTGGTATTAGACCAGATAATTTTCATAGCTGGCGGCATTGTTCCAATATTCAGGGAACCATACTAGTGAGCGACCTCCAAGGTCGAGGGTCTAGTTCCATTTCAATCAGGTCAAGTTGTTCATTTGAATAATTTTACGTTCTATTTGAATAATGGGACGAAATACGAATACTTTTATTGAAAGTGAAAAATGGAAATGGATTTTTGCGGAAATAATCAAGAAACGTTCGTTGGGGGTTTTTATTTTAAATAAAGTAATTGCTTATATTTTTACAGACTTTTGCCAAAAATAAATTGTAAATGTTCCGTGTGAGTTGCTTCTAGTCATTGGCTAATTTTGAGGTGGTTAAGTAAAACGGCATACAGAATATTCTTCTGTCGAATCGATGGCATTTCGGAGTTCTCATCGTGGTATATTAATTTGTTTCACGCGCGTCGACCTAGTGGTTAAGGAGTCGGCCTGACGATCAAGAGGTTACGGGTTCGAATCCTCCCCATTACACTACCGACGTGAACCCACTTTTAACACGAGCCATTGAACTTAGATTAGGGGTTCGAAGGAAAATGAGTAAATACGATTCTTAATATTATTCAAAACAGAAACCACTGCTGACTACTGCCACTTCACCTTCTCTCACGATTAATTATTTGCTTTTGGATAATACTCAGATCATTTTATTTGATAGTAGTTTTATAGAAGATTGCAGCGTTGAGACGTTACAAAAACGAAGAAAAATCGAAATAGAAAAAGACATCGGAATTATAGAGAACTAGCTGATGCCCACGGCTTCGCCCGCGTGGAATTTTGTTCCCGTTCCCGCAACCCTTGGGAACCTTTTCCCGGGATAAAAAGTAGCCTATGTGTTATTCCAGGTTCTAATCTACCCCTGTACCAAATTTCAACCAAATCAGTCCAGCCGTTTATGCGTGAAAGAGGAACAAACATCCATCCATACATCCATCCAAACAAACTTTCGCCTTTATAATATTAGTAGGATGAATGCTGCTAATTAGATGGTAACCATAAAGTTTACATACTATTAAATACAAAATAATTAATTCATACATGTGGCGATGAATATAATTCCTTATGTAATCTAATAACTGACTTCGTTTGACTTCGTTGAACTTCGTTTGATAACACACCTAGACAATGAATATTAGATTTGGTAAAGAAGAATATTATTCTAGAAATTTATGTGACTGGTTTTTCAAAGAAAACTTGTCAGTGAATTTTTTCTCAGTGTCTAAATGAAAAAAGAGAATTTACTACTTTACTATATCATATCATTTTATAGATAAAAACGTAAGGACTTTATTATCTTTGTCTTGTCTGTGATGCAATCTTCAACAACTTGACCAAATGTAGCTATAACTTGGTACAGGGATAGATTTATTCTATCTGAAATAATAATTAAATTAAAGTTGTTATTAGAATTAAACTGTTTTTTATTTACTTTCTGTAAATAATTATATAGATATTATAGAATGTTGACACCTATTTAAGAAGCTTTTATTTTAATTTTAATTATAATGAAATATGTTTGCCAAACTATTTATTAAAATAATTGACTCAACATCATTATGGAAAAATAAATACTAAAATATTAAACTATATTTTTCATATAAAACATCGCTGTAGTGTATATAAATAACATTTAAGTATTATTATCGACAATTTCTCAGCAAATGACAACAAATTTTTGGATATATTAGCTAATTATTATTCTTACTACACTTACTTCAAACGTAGTAAGCCCTCCCGAAGAGCAAAACCTATGCTCGACCCATCTCCGCTATTATAGACGCTGTCATAAAACAAAATACTACACCACGATGGCAACCTAAAAATACCCTCGATTCGACAGAAGCAGAATAACGAATTATTTGGAGTGAAAATTGTTTACTGTTATTCAAGTCTAAATAGTCATGACCATCTGTCTAGTGGATCGTATCCTAATACTCGTACCTAGTTTGTAGTTCATAGTACCACATAGTACAACGATACAAAAAATCGTCAGTTAATATTCAATTCCGTTCATAAATATTTTATCTAGAATAAGGCTTCCCAACTGGCTGAGAAGTTGCCAAAACTGTGACCGGACTGCTCCGTGACGTTTTTTAGTTAAAAATAAATCTGGACTAGCGCCAATAGACCATAAAGTAGCTTTTGGGTAATATTTTTCTCGAACTAAGCATTCTCGAACAAACCGTCGATAACGTATATTATAGAAGACCAAAATATCGTCTGAGAAATTACTCCCGTGTTAATTGAGAAGTCCGCGAGGGGACTCCCCCAGACGGAGTTTTAAATACTTCTTTGGTACTTACCGTCCTGTTAGATACTTACCTGCCTCCGCCCTACAAAATACCGCGACTAATAATAGCCTTGTGTTTTCGGCGGTGAGTAGGTTAGCCCGAACTCACTGGAGGGGTTTTGTGTTGTCAGTGCAAATACCGAAGACTTAGGTGATACAGTGATGTGATGGTATGAAACCCTGCTTTATCTTCTGCACTGTCAGCACACACAAAATTTCTTAACTTTCAACCCTTCCCCTTCCTCCCTCTACAGGGTTGGTAAATGAGTATGACGCGGCTGCCGGTACAAACGTCCTTATCCGATTTTCCATCAAGAGGACGGTGTGGTTGTTGGCCAGGTAAGTAACATGAAAAAAATTATATGTTTATTTTTTATAAACTAATAGCATAATGCCAGGGATACCCTCAGGTAATAATTATACATATTGTACACAAACAAATTTGTTACAGGAATTGATTTTCCTTATTCAATATTATTAAAACCCTACGCAGTAAGCATCACCTTTTATCCTTAAGGTGTCCACGTATTAAATTTATAACAATTAATTTTAGAAACTATGCCAGGAAATCCCTTTAAACAATATAACATTTAAACAATAAAATCTGTTCTAAGTGTTTATCCTTAAACAATATATTAAAAGTTAATATTAAATTATCCCTATTATATATATTAAATTTAGGCATAGAATACACAGTAGTATTTATAATATATAACTTTGAATGCAAATTAAGATAGAGTTAGTTTCAAATATCCCAACATGTATATATCCTTTCAGAAAAAATAAGTATAATTTTCTGATTACGAATCTCCAGTACCCAAGTACTCGGTACCAATGAACTTAATAATAGAGCAACCTCAAAACTAAGCACAACGAATACAAAATTGCTTAATTAGGTGAATAAACACTGAAAATATCACTAAATCTTCTGAACACTTCTGACCACACATTCAAATAGGCGCGATGTTATGATGTGCACTTGCATTAACAATGCAATATTTTGCGACTTTGAAGAGTTCTCTGGTTTGTCTCTGAAACCTCTTATCAGATTCTTACAAAATTAAAATGGAACCATATAGGAATAAATTGCTTTCGCACAAAGAAATTACACATTGTTTTAAAAACAAGATCAATTTTATTGTACAACCAACGCCATCTCGTATATATATTATGAGGAAATTTGTAATTGATAATGATCTTCTCATTAACTAATAACTTACTGATTTGTTACTTAAAAACTTCATAAAAAGGCTTATTATATGAACAACAAATTAGCACAGGTGGTGAATGCTAGATGTCAACTATTAAAAAAATAACAAATTAGTAGAGTTCCACTGCAGAACATAGGCCTGCTCTAGAGACCTCAAATTCGACCGGTTCAAATGGGTTTGGCGATTAACTGGAGCCTCGTCTGTCAGAGAGCACTACCGGCAGGTGAGGTTGTCTTGGTCCTGAATCCTGATGGTGGTCGTGACGCCTCATTATCCTTTTGTTAGTTGTTACCCCTTACGATTATTGCTATAAAGAGCATTTTGTTAATTTAAGTAGTTTCGCTTAGTTACGTAGTTTATATAATGATAATATTGTATGCTATTGCCAAGAGTTGCTTCATAAATGAGGTTCAGGGAGCCGATAAGGAACTACAAAGACCACAATCACTATAATCTTAGGGTAGCTTTTGTTACAACGCGGTTCTAACAATTAAAACACTCTCGTGGCAAATAGAATTAAGAGATTTTAGAAAACCATATTAAGGGGTTCAAACTATAGAGAAGTGTAAACGAAGCGTGTTTCATGATTAATATAGGATTATTAATAGCTATTTGACCAGATTTGTGGTGGTAGTTCTCAGAGGCACGGGTATACTCGTATGTCCTTATGATCTATAACATATTCAAGAATTCTTAACAATATTTTAATTACACAGATACATGTTTCCAATTATGATGAAAGGGGAGAAATCAACTTGTAAAACAAAATACTGTGTTAAAATGTAAATAACAAAATATTTAAAAACCTGTAGATGTTGTCTTTCTATCTTATTTTTCGAAGGGTCTGTGTATACATTCAAAAAAATCTTCACTGGACATTTAATCAGCAAATAGTACAATTAACAACACGTTAAATAATGTTAAAGAAGCCTTTAAACTAAAAGAGTACTTATTTCCAAAACCCTCATTACTGATAATTTCTTACGAAGTCTGTGAAAAATTTGAAGCTATTATATTCAAGCGTGAGTCATTTTTTTTGTTCAAAACGCTTTGATCTTGGGATAAAATCGCAATGAAACACTCATTTAAAACGTTCACTTAATATCGTCTTTATTTAAGGTAATTTTGGGACTATTATTCTAAGTGAAGACTACTTTTTCATTTTTTATTGGAACGTGTATTTTAATCATCCGGTTGAAGAAAGATTATCATCAAGTAATCTGGTAAGAATAATACTGTGATTTTTATTGGTCTATTATCATAATCACAATGATCTCCATTTATATTGGAAAAAGTGAATGCTCTGACGACTCTACTCTTTTTTTTTTTTTTTTTTTTTTTTTTTACGTGGTGGAATGCATTTACGCACTTCGCTCACCCCCAACAGGGGTGGGGGCGAGCTTTGTGTGGGACTCCTGACCTCTACCAGACTACCCACTAAACCACCACGGTGTCCGTCATCTTCGCATATCGACGATGGCGGGAACAACATCTTCCGCCATCGCCGTGCGGGTCGCCCGCCGCTGCTCAGCGGCTGGCCCGTCTCTGGTGCGGCAGAAGAGGAGTCCTTCTGCCGCCCGCCTAGGCAAGGCACACGCGACACGACGTGCGCCTTCAACCTCGAGGCCTATGTAAGGGCAGCAGACGCCCCCGCGTCTACTGCCCGGCCTACAGTTAGGGGGGGAGGAGTTGGTGGTACCGCCTCCTCCGGACCCCGGTTCGCTTGCGGCGCTGTGGGAGGGAAAGTGGGTCTTTTTCCCTCCCCCTCTCCGCCGCCTCCTTCTGCGAGATAACGGTCTCGCAGAAGGTTTGAACCGCCGCCCACGCCTCATCGCTGCCGACCATAGACAGAACTACGGCCGGCAGCGAGAGGTCCGTCCCCACTTCGGCGATGAGAGCACGGCGCTCCCCAGCCCACGCGGGGCACTCCTCTAGGGTGTGCTGCGCCGTGTCATCATCGCCGCCACAGTGGTGGCACCCACTGGTCGGCTCCCGTCCCAGCCGGCACAGGTATTTGCCGAAGCATCCATGCCCCGAGAGGACCTGCGCCATTCGGAACGTCACCGACCCTCGCGATCTATCCATCCAGTCTCTGAGGACCGGACGGATCGCCTCGACGGTCCCTCTTCCAAACGTGGGATTGGCCAGCCGCCGCTCCCACTCCAGAAGCAAGGACCGTCTCGCCTGGAGCCTCCGCTCTCCCACCTCCGAGGGTGCCGGGAACTCGCCCCGGCCCCGGGCCTCCTCGCGCCAGTGATACACTGACGCGAGGACACGGGCCTCCAGCTCCCACGGAGGGGAGCCCGCCATAACACAAGCCGCCTCGAATGAGATGGAGCGGTAAGCTCTTACCGCCCCGGCGGCCATCACCTGCTGCGGACGTCGCAGCACAGCGATGTTTTTTGCCGTCAGGGCGTCGACCCATACGGGGGCCCCGTATAGGGCCATGGACCTTACCACTCCCAAATAAAGGAGGCGGCTGCTCGTCTGGGGTCCCCCCAGGTTCGGCATCAACCGCCGAAGGGCGGCGGTCGTACCGAGTAGACGGGGACCCAGGCGGTCAAAATGAGCGCGGAAGCTCCATCGGGGATCGAGGATAAGCCCAAGGTACCTCATTTCGGGCTTGACCTCGATCCGGGTGCCACACACTACGATATGGGAGTCCGCCGGTGGCGCACGCCGAGGGCCATGGAAACAAATAGCCTCCGACTTGTTAAGCGCCACCCTGAGTCCCAAAATCGTTATTCGCCGCACGACCATGGCCACCGACGCAGTAGCGAGGCGCGCGGCGTCCCTATAGGTCGCCCCCCGGGCAGTGACCAACGTGTCGTCTGCGTAGCAGGTCACGTTGGCGCCCGGGAGGCGAGCTCCTCGGAGCACCCAGTCGTACCCGATGTTCCACAAGAGGGGCCCTAACACTGACCCCTGCGGAACACCGCGGCACATGGCCCACCTGTGAAGGCTGCCATCCTCTCCTGGATACTCCACGTACCGCTCCGATAGGTAGGCGCCGACGATCTTGCGGAGGTAGGGAGGCACGTCATGGTATTTGAGCGCCTCCCGTATACACTCCCAGGGCAGGGTATTGAACGCATTGGCGATGTCCAACGACACCGCCAGTAACACCCCGCCTCTGTGTATCTCCTCTTGCGCCAGCGCCTTCACTCGAAGGACGGCGTCGACGGTCGAACGACGTGGCCGAAAACCATATTGGTAGTCGGACAGGCCGCGACCGCCATCCTCGAGATGCCGGGCGATGCGAGCAAACAGCACTCTCTCAAAGAGCTTGCCCGCTTCGTCCAGCAGCACTATCGGTCGGTACGCCGAGGGCGATTCCGCAGGCCGTCCCTCTTTCTTGATGAGGACGAGCCTGCCCGTCTTCCACCGGACCGGATATTGCCCGGTTTGCAGGCACGCACTCATCAGCCCGCAAAATCGCTCCTCGAGCTCCCGGAGCGCGACCACCAAAACACGTCCGGGAACTCCATCGGGCCCAGGGGCCTTCACACCTTTCTCCTAAGCCCGCCTGACGGCCACTGCCAGCTCCGCTGCTGTGACCTCCGGCACCTCCGTCACAACATTCTCTCTGCGCGCCGGAGCCATCACTGGGGGAACGAAACCCTCCTCCCTTTGTGGAAATAGGGAGGAGATAATCTCCCTCAGCACTCTCGGCTCCAGGCACTCCGTGATCGGAGGTACCCATGGGCGGAGCTTAGCCCTGACCGTCTTGTAGGGCCGCCCCCAGGGGTCCCGGTCAAGGGTGGCTAATAGAGCCGCTCTCGCAGCCTCCTTCGCGTCTCCTATTGCCACCCCGAGGGACTGAGCGCACGACCGGTAGTCGGCGTAAAGCTGTGCCTCCTCCTCCGGCACCCGCCGCGCCCTGCGGCGGTACCGGGTGTACCGGCGACGTTTTGCGACGCACAGAGATCGCAGTTCAGCGATCTCCGGCGTCCACCAGTACACTTTCCGGTTTGGTGGTCGAGGCTTGGCCCGAGGCATGCACGCGTCGCAGATTTGCGACGCTGCGTTCCTAAACCATTCAGCCTCCGCCTCGACTCCTACTTCCACCGGAGGAGTCGCCCACGACTGAACGATGGACGCCAGCTCCAGCGCTTCCCGGTCCAGGTGCCCCAGTACCCACCTGTTGGCGGACCGCCCCTCACGTCTGGGACTCGACACTTGCTGGCCCGTGGAGACCTCGTAACGGATGTACCGATGATCCGTTAGATTCTCCACGTTGTCCAGGACTCGCCAGTCCCGGACGGCCTGTGCGACGGCAGGGGTCGTGAACGTGATGTCTACGATGGACCGCCCCTGCCGTGTGACAAACGTGTCGACCGACCCGCGGTTACTTACTGTCAGGCCGGTCGTCGTGGCCCACTCCAGCAATAACCGGCCGCGAACGTCGGTCGCCGAGGAACCCCAAGCCGTGGATTTGGCATTGAAGTCCCCGGCGACCACCGCCAGACGCGGTGAGATTTGCCCCAGCAGGGCACCCACCGCGTCCAACGCCGCCTCAAAATCGGCCAGTCTCATGCTGGGAGGAAAGTACACCGCAATGATAATGTACCTTCCCCACCCGCAGGCCACGAAACCCCTCCCCCTGGAGATGAGGGAGGGGGGTGCCACTCTTTGAGTCCCAGACGCAATAACACACACCGACCCGTCAGTGTCTCCCAGCCACAGATCGTGAGGAGGGACAAAGTACGGGTCGGAAACAACAGCCACATCAATTGACCACTCCGCCATGGACTGCAGGAGGAGGTCCTGTGCCCGGGCGGAATGGTTCAAGTTCGCCTGCAGGAAGCAATGGGGGATACCGTCCATTACGGTTCCATCGCTTCCTCTCGCCCTTGCGGGGGCGTCGCTGCCACAGGAACTGGGGCAGCCGGGGTCCTTCCGGCCGCCTTTTTGCCCTTTCTGGGCTTTGTCCCGCGGCAGCTTTTGCCGCCTACGATGTGGTTGCTCGGTCCGCCACCCATTGCTGCGCAGATGACGCAGTGGGGGTCGGCCGAGCATACCGCGGCTTTGTGGCCAGGGCGACCGCAGCGGTAGCATATTTCACCGCGGTCATCCTGTGAGGTGCACTGTGACCTGACGTGCCCAGACATCAGGCACCGGAAGCACCTCATGGGTCTCTGTTCAAGCAGAGTTACTTGGGCAGAGACCCAGCCAACTAACAAACGCCCAGCGGCCACTTTTTTGGCCGCTTCCACTGGGCAGGTGACTATCACCGTTCCGCTCCCCCTCAATGTTCGGCGAATCTCGCCTACTTTGACATTCAAGGGAGGGCAGCTGCCGCAGCGCGCGACTGCGTCAGCCACCTCCTCCCTTGTAACAGAATCGTCCAGACCGGTAATGCGCAAGTCTGCGCACTTGACCGGCCTGGACACGTTCGCCGTCTCAGAGCCGAGCACCTCCCGGAGACGCGCCGCCAGCCTGTCTGCCCTCTCAGCGCTGGAGTCACCGGCCACCTCCAATATGGTGGCACCGGTCTGGGCCCTCTTAAAGTTCATGCGGGGGATACTGAAGTCCTGCAGGTTAACCTGCGACTTCAGCCCCCGTATGACTTCCGCGTACGTAAGGCCCTTTTCTGTAGCCTCCGGCAGCAGTGTTATCACTACTGCCGAAGTGCGGGGTGTACGCGGACCCTTCCTCCTGCGTGTACGCCTCTTCTTCTTTGAAGAAGAGGGTGCAGAGGAAGCCGCAGTCCGGGCTGACGTACTGGCCTTTTGGGCAACAGCCGGCGCTCCAGGCTTCTTTTTCTTGGCCTTCTTGGCCACCGTCGACCATCCCTCATCTGTTGACGACGGTGCAGCTGGTAGCGGCCTCGGCTCAGTCTCTTTGGGGGTGTTCTTTTTCCCCTTTCCCTTCCCCTTTCCCTTCCCCTTTCCCTTCCCCTTCGATGACCCGGCTTGCGAGGCAAGGGGCGGCGGCGACGGCTTACAAGGGGGCGGTGTCAACGGCTCAGAGGGGAGCGCCGGTGGTGACGGCCGCGAAACCCCCGAAGGACCGGGTTTAGGGTCAGCGTTGCGCTTGGTGTCAGACGCTAGGGGTGGGCGTAGGCGTGGCTCCGGCAGGAGTCTAGACTCCACGCCCGCCCACCTCGCGTCCACCGCGGACAGCACTCGGTCCATAATGGCCCGCGACATTTCCTCCAGTGGGGGCATAGCGGCTGACTTCGCCGCTGCCTTCTCCTCCCGGAGGAAACGGACCTCTATCCGCAGCCTTTCCACCTCCGCCCGAAGGGTGGCCACCTCATCGTTCACGTTGCGGCCCTCCATCACGGTCACGGCATCGATAGCATCGTATGCCGCGTCCTTAAGGGCCTTTATGAAGCGACCACTTAAGTTTTTGGACTTGTTGGCAACCGTCAGAACAACGTCCATCCTGTTTCGGACCGTACCCACCAGATCGAATGTGGGCAGTTCCTTCCATGCAGGGTCCGCTGCATGCCTCCTTGAGGATCGCGACGCCACGGAGGACGAACGCGACCCTGCCGCCGAGTCCGAAAATCGGAATATATCGAGGTCCAGCTCCTCGATGGCCGGACGTTTTGCCGCACCTTGGAGGACCGGGGACTCGGTCTCCTCCTCGCTGCGCTGCCTTTTCCCGGCAGCGCTGCCTTCGCGCGACGATGTCGCGCCGACATCCATTTCAGATTCGGTGGAAGGCGCAGGTGTAGGAGGCCTCGACAGCCTTGACAGCCTCACCGAACGACGACGGGTCTCACCCGTCTCCTCCACGCGCTCACGCGCCTGTCGCTCGGGAACTTGGTCCCGGCGCGACTCACTCTCCCTGCCAGTGCTCGACATCGTCCTCAAAAGGACAGTGCCGTCACGGTCAGAGATCACAAAACGCACAGAAAACTGCTTGCCGCAAGATACGCTTATCCGAATTCGGTCACCCAACGTGCCACTCCGTTACGGTGGTCACGTTGGGGTCCAGGGCACACGACGGGGACGTACCGGAAAGCTCTTGGGGCGTGCCCCTGACGACTCTACTCTGCGATCAGTCTTTTACAGAGGAGTTGCTATAACTGCCGACCTACGGAGCCACCTCTTGGACATTCGGAATCCACTTTTACAACCATCGTGGGCCGATGGTGGGCTTCATCTATCGATAAATCATACAAACTATCAGAAATTTCTTTCTAAACTTAGGTGGCAGACAAGCACACGAGAAATGAAAAGTGGTTACAGTGGCCTATAGACATTTGCAAAACCAGGGCGTCACACTCTTGCTACCGACCCTGTAGGGGGTAGGGGACGACGAGGTGGAGGGAAGGGGGATTGAAGGTTAAGAGAGCTTCTGTGCTGTCAGTGTATAAAGATTAAGTCCTTGGTCTTCCCACTCACAACACAAAACTTTTCCAGTGAACACTGATAGGTGTGATAAATTAATATGTAGGTTTTGTTCTGTCTAAAGAATCGGGAGATGAAAAATGGATATTAAGTACGAGGTCTTTCCCTGGGTTCCTTCATAGACTGACCTGCAGATGTTGCAGACGGTCACGAAGAATAGGATCCTTACTGGCCTCATGCGCCAGAGAGCAGACCTAATGACCTAATATGAAGTGTACGACTAGAATTCGGTTGCCTCATTGAGAAATGTGATACAATCGCTGGTCTAGTTGTTCAATGTTATGATATTTTTATTTCATGTTGGGTTGTTTCGCAGAAGTGTTGCCCCAGTGGAAAGCAGTCAATTGCTTTGTAACAATGTAAGTTGCTTTAGGTAGACTAGATGCGTAAGACTGAGACTTATATTCAGGAGTGAGGTGTAATAACCTCATTGATTGACACATTTACAGAAAGCTTGTGATTGCCACTAGCGGTTTCTTCTTCTACGAGCCGATGGTAATGTTTACTGTTATTAGACGTGTCTAGCCCGAAATTGCGTCACACTAACTGCCTTGAGCCGCCTAGGTCAAATCCTTGATTGTGCAGGTATTGAGGCACAGTGGACATTGACAGAAGGTGGGCCAGTGTTTGCAGGAGAGACCCGCAGTCACAGCCTCCAAACTCTGCATACCATTTCACTTAGTACGCTACTATCACTCGCGGTATTCAATATGTGAACATAAGGGTATTTTATCTGGAGCTGAGTAATATATTTTCCTTTATTTTTTAATATGAGCTCATAATATCTGTTTTCTTCGACATATTTCACGCTGAGAAGGATCTTAACTCAGGTGTTACTTAGTGTTAACACGAATTTCTACTATATATTGTGTTACTCGTATTATGAAAATATATTTAACCCGACGTTTCGTCAACTAATATTTATTATCATCATTATACATGTATGCAATCTTACTCAGTGTTACGGCATCGGACTGATCCACTTTTTTGGGAATTGATGCTACAGGATACTGTGAGAACTTTCTCGTATCCTACGGAGGATGGCTACGTATTTTCCGAAATTCGTAAACAATCACCGGGAATTTTGGGCCTCGTAAGAAAGATATGTTCTACTAATTTCAGTGTGTGAACAAGTGAGATTCTTTTCATTTTATTCCATACTATGAAAATGATAGTAATTAAATGAATTAGTTTGAGCGAGATTGTTATAAAATTCTCAAAAAACCGTACTGAAACATCCTGTCAGACCTACAGAATTAATGAGCGAAAAATTCCTTCAACTTTTGTAGAAAAATACAAAACACTTTTGAATAAAAAACTGTAGTAACATTAATTACAAAAGTTTTACAACGTCGTAAAGTTTAACGTAATCATAGCTCTGAGCACTTTAATTTCACATTTGTTTTGTTCGAAAGTGCTTTTAATAAAAAAACGCCAGTTTCACCTTTACATCACCCGTTTTAATTGAGTTTTCAGCAATGAGAATGTTTACTGGAACATCTATTTGCTCACTGATTTCGCATTTAAGTTCTTTTTTAAGTTTTTTGAAGCTTTAATGTTCCATTACATTATGAGGTATTTTATATGTTGGGTACTTGTATATAAAATACACATATACATGTATGGTTATCATTTAAAGTAATTAGGTCATTGATATATATTATTACTAAAGTAATTAGAGTGTGACTTCTACTAGGTTCATGTAATGTATCATTTATTTGCATATTCACTTACTATTACCATTTTAATACCAAGTGGTTTGTAATTAACCATAACATAAATTCCATTTTTTCCTCACTACAAAACATTCATTTCATAAAACGCAACATATTTCAAACGAAATGCTTGATTCTTGCGTGCAACAACGGATTAAAACAGAAGCTTATATAAATATTATTACCTTGTGCATGAACCTAATATTACTCGTATAATAAACCTAACCTTTGGAACGTATTATATTGAATCTGCGGTTATGATATATGGTGGTTATCTATTTTAGTATTAATATTTAAAAAAAAATTTGTTGAACGTGGTGCTCAAATATACCCAACGTGCCTGCAGACAGCACGTTAAGTAGGGATTTTTCTCTTCCATTTCGCACGGTCTTGCGCATCCATGAAAGTGGCTTACTATCATGGATGCAGCATTGGCACGCATGTCATCTCTACGATGCCAACCCAGCACGTTTTGGGCCTATACTCCTATCGGAGTCTAGCGCAGGCGGCATGAACAGATATTTGTCACCCACGTATTCACGTGGTCGACGCAAAACATGGCTATACTACTCTCCTACATTCCTACATTTTGTCTCTGTTTCGTCATGCGGTCCTCTAGTAATATTCCTTTATATTATTAATCAATATTTATTTTAACTATGATGCATCGTATTCTTACTGTCTTTTGTCTAGCTGAAAGTCCATAATAAATGACACGGCTATAGAAATATTTTTAACCCTATTTTTCTATCTTAACAAGGAATCACAAATTTTATTCTACCGCACCGAGCACAATAAGATATAAGCACTAAGATATTTATGACACGACCGCAATACGGAATGAATAGAATTTAAAAAAGTAAAGAAAATAAAGTTGTGATTAGAAATTTTATTTTTACAAATCGTAAAAGTATGAACGTCCTATTAATATAATAAATGTGAAAGTGTATTTGGATGAAATTTGGTACAGAGATAATGGTTTGGAATAACATATAGATTCATTTTATTACGAGAATAGAACTCACGTGGATTGCAGGAATGAGATCACTATTTTACGTTGGTAGTGTAGCTTAGTTCAGTTCCAGCAGTTTACCCCGAAACCATAACCAGCGCCAGAGCCTTATCCGTCAATCAAAACGTGAATCGATTTGCAAGTAAGGTTGATTTGGGCCCTCGAAACGTATCCTATGTTACTTTGCTTTGCCAATAGTCTTAGGTGCTCCTAATCGTATTAACCAAGTTGCAAGAATGTTACAATATTAATCTATTTGTCCCTAAAACACAACAAAGCTACTTCCACTTGAAAATAATTCCCGCTAAATTCCTTGTGTATTTAAACCCCTCGTGTTTCTACTTACAAATGTATTGGGAATTTTCTAACAACATAGGCACTTATTGTTGAGCAAATTACTTCCGCATGAAAGTTTTGTTTGAATTGTTTTGTTTGCTAAATCTATTTGCTGATTCTACAATCTCTCTAACACCAAGTAACTTGATTATTGTTAATGAAGGAAATATTTTAGTAAATTATTTTGAAGAACACTATAAAACTTTATATGAAATAGAAGCATAGAAAAGAAACTGAAGCATAGGAAGTACTGCAAATAATAAAAAACATAGGTACAGCAAATCACGTAAGAGTCATTATTATAGCGTCTCATTACACATTAGAAGTAAATTTTACTTTAAAAATAGGATAAAAGTATGAATTCATCAATTATACCATCAACTATTGACAGGTAAAACAGTCTTCACAAGCGGGCCTATCAATAATAATAAAAAACTTGTTGGCATTGAGCTGGAAAGGAGGTAAATTTGAGATGCCAGATCTTAGTAAAGCTTTACCGCGTCTTCGATTTTCAATACCAGGATGACACCTCTTCAATATTTCTTGTTCGAAAAGCGATTATGATTAATCGTTTACGTCCCCAATTTTGATATTAATAAAATACGCCAAGGAAAGAAGGTGACAAGGGGGCGCAAGATAGAGTAGTGACTGATCGACCGGTGTCGGGGGTTGAAAAAGCTTTTTGAAGTATGCGTTGATGTTGATATACATGATATACATACTACTATTGACTTTTTGGAGTTCCACATTCGTAAATTTCATAACATTTTATGGGTGAAAATTAATATACATGTCATTATCGTGATTTGTCTACTCTTCATCATCACCGACATCGTTGCAGTCACGGTCCAATATGATGCTTGGAGTTCTACCTCCACTTCTACCTTTTAGTCCTCCACTTAACATGATCTGGAATATCCATTGTACTGAGACCTTCATCTGTTTGCTCTTATTCCAATTATTGAATGTAAGTGCAACATGTATATTCTTCGCTTTAAAGCTGAACTTGACAACTGATATAATACAGCTGCATTTTGCTTGTTAATTATTAGGTAATGGCTACAGAAACAGAAATAAAAATAAACCAACGCTACAAGAATTCACGAACTTGAAGTGAAAATTCGTACAATTTTATAGACGACCATCAGAAGCAGTTCACCAGATTCGCAATTTACCAGATTCGTAATTTACCAGATTCTCGATTCACCAGATTCTCAATTCACCAGAAGTACAACCAATAACAACAATCATTATGCTTATAGTAGGTACTGTATTTACAACTAAGCTATTTAAAAAAAATAGTTAGAAAAAAAATATTAGAGGAGGTAGGGCACGAGAGCTCACTAGAGAGGTTTTGTGTTGTCAGTGGGAAAACCAAAGGCTTATCCTACATCTTTTGCGTTGACAACACAGAATGTCTCTGATCTTACAGGGGTTGTGGCACGAGTGTTATTCCTCTGGTGTTACACTCGCCCATAGGCCACGGTAACCACTTACGGTGGGCAGCGGGCTTGTCTGCGACCTAAGTTGTATAAAAAAAATCTAACAAATAATTCATGAACAAAAATTATATAATATAAGGCTATTTAACACTTTAAAGAAGCCAGGTGCATAATGCAATCAATGACACTAATCTTTCCATTTTGGCAATCAGTTATAATGCCATATTTTTTTTTTGCTACAATTTATTTATTTCTTTTGTTGTATTTATAATGTAATGAATTTTTGAAAATTTTTATATCCTGCACTTCTGCTTCTTTTTTTTTAATATTAATATGCATTTTAACAAATATGGTTTACACACCGCTATGCAATTTCTGTTTGATAGTACAAAATCTGGTCGGTTGCGAATTTGGTGAATCGAGAATCTGGTAAATTACGAATCTGGTAAATTGCGAATCTGGTGAACTGCTTCTGAGGGTTTATTATGTGTAATCTATCTACGTCGTAAATTGTCCAAATTGTATACTAAAGTAGCGACGATCTATTAGTAGTGGAAGTATGCGGGATGAAAACAAATTGTGGAACAAGCCTCGCCCGTATCTAAGCCTTATGTTGTAGTCAATGTGCAAAAATATTATTTTTCGAAAAATATTACTATTTCATACCGAAACGAAAATTATAAGTTTTGATTTCACACAAATGATGATGACAAATTGACACAATGATGACACTGATAGTTAAGTCTAGTTTAATAGTTTTATCCACTTATTTCTCCTCCTTCCCCTATACAGCTTCTATATGACTTTTTTGGCAGCTATCATACCTCTCAATCCCAAGAAGAAGACCATGCCAGAGCAGCTTCAACCGGCAACTAGCAATTGCACCAGGTGATAAAGGTAAGTATGGCAATCACCCAAAACTAAAGTTCAAGTAACAACATAAAATACTAATTGTCAAAACGTTAAAAATGGAATAATTAATTCAAATTTGTTTACTATACTAATCAAGATAATTTTATTAAATAAAAAAACGATAAATCGAAATCAATTTACCCTTAATTAAAGTCAAATAAAAAACTCAAGACGGCTTCTCACCCTGGAGCCCCGGATATCACCGGAACCAGTGTTGCCCTGTTATTTAGCTAGCAGACTTACTGACCTAAGAGCTAACGGACTACTGTAGAAACTGGCGCATTCAGACAGAACAAGTCCAGCTCCATCAATGCTTTTAGAAAAATCAACCATACAATTCGTCTTATACTAAATTTACTGAATTCGCTTTTCACTACAACATATACCCTAATCTTAGTTACTTAACTCGCTTTGCCACCAATTTGTGTAATACCATAATATAGTTCCTATGTATTAATTGGTTTAATGCTGAGTGTGGGAGCATTGTTGTTATCTACATCACGGGTGTATGTTACAAGAATATAAGGCAATAAAACGATGTGAAGGATTTTTTTTAATTCTCTTAATATTATTACTCAATATTTAATTATTGTTCATTAGAAGCAATTGCTTTATTTATGACTAAAATGTATTGATTGTCACAGAGATAGATAATTATTATTATTTTAAAACAACTGCAAAATTCAGTATTATTCAATTGTTTTATTAGTGATGGAAAGTTGCATATAATAATTGTTAGGAATGTAACTACATACTTAGAACTGTGTTAGATAATAGCTTACACAAGTACGAAGTATTTTTCAATATATTCAATAGCATTATTGTCTCCAAACTATTCAATCCTGTAACCAATGAATACGACCTACTTACAAACAAAGAAGGAAGTTTTATGTTTGCATTCGAAATGAGAGTGTGACGTCATGAATTGTAAAGGGTGTTCAGATACATTAAGGGTTTAGTTTACCAGCACTATACTGTCCTTCTAATGTGTTGAGGTTCCAAGTAAAAGCCACCGCAAGGGTCGCTTGACATGACTTGCTGGAGTTTCAATGTATGGTACAAGTTAAAGGTCTAAGTAAATGTTTCAAAACAAAAAGTGAAGATATTTTCTTTGGACTTGTCCAGAGAACATTGTCAAGAATAATGAGCTAGGGATTTTGAAATAAGTTATGGTTTACATTGGATTAGAGATTTATGATACCATATTATTCTTTGAACTATCATACAGTAATGATTTAAAAATAAAAATTCTTTATTGTAAGAACTTCGTCGCTGGACCAATTATATGTGATAATAAAGAAAGAAATAAAATTATAACTCCTAACCACAGTCTAAATAGACTCTATAATATTACTTAGACTAGAATAAAATATCACATACATAAACTTATAAACTCACGCCTATATCCCCGAAGGGGTAGCCAGAGGTGCTAGCACCCTCGTTTCGCCAGTTTATGCTTAGGTCCCAATGTAATAGGTGGCGAGCCTATTACCATTAACCTGGTACTTATAAACTTGCGATTAATACACACATAACTTCAAAAGGCATCGCAAGGTCATTGGTGTGTGCTATGGTAACACCTGGGATCGAACCTGAGACCTCGTCTCAGCAGTCCATTACCCATACCAATAGGCTACTGCGGTTGCAACATCACAGATGTATTCAAAACAAAATCATAATGAAATTAAAGTTCATGACTTATCCCAAACAACACAAAAAGGCTGGACTTTACAAGCGTCACCATTTACTTTCACAACTACCCGATACTGGACCGATGTTATTTGGTAATTTATTTGCACAATGATTGTCCATTTCACCCCTATTGAATGCACACACACATGTAAAGAATACTAAATAGGGTATCAAATAGAATTTGTATGTGTGTAAAGTGAATTGGAGAATTTCCAATTTCACTTGATGACTTTGCATAAAAATTTGGGTCTCATTTTTTAAAGTTTCGTTTGGTTTCGCCGGAGTTTAGAACTTCGAAAAAGAATAAAATATTTTATTATAAACGATGTGAAAATATATTTTGTATAAATTGTATACCGTAATTGTGTTTTGTGTAAATAACCTAATGTTGTGTGCTTATCTTATCAGGAGAATCGAAAAAAAAAAATAAAACTTTATAGTATACTTATCTAGAATTCAGAAAGAGTATTAGGATCCTACATTTTTTCACGCTTAAAGGGAACCTTTGGCTCTTAATAAACAAGTAATAACTTTTTCAGCTTCATTACTGCAAAGTTTCATAGATGTGTATAACATGGCGGTATTTCCCGACCCAATTGCCAATCCCAAAAAACAACTAGGAAAGTACCACCCGACAGAAAACCTCATGTTGTGCCAGGTGGTAAGTAGGAGAGCCAGAGCTTTCTGGAGGGGCTTTTGTGTGTGTCTTCATCTTTCATCTTTCAAAAGGTAATACCATCAGTAATAATAAGTAAAATTGGAATTTTTTCAGTTATTTCTGTGTTGATAATGTTGTTGTGATTGATTTGAAATGGCAATAAAATACTGCATTTATACGTTCAATGCTCCAATTGAATGGCAATGTACACTGTGATTGAGTGACTCAGACAAGTTTAATAATATTCCATGACTTGATTAAATGTAGTCTAATGTTTAAGGTGTTTGGAGACTGCTTGCAATATTTGAGACTGAATTTAAATATTCTAAATTATTATCCGATATGGCCATGGTTTTGCTAAAACTGTGCTCATGTAAGTAATATTGTTTTTATTCTATGAACTAAGCGTCATTGTTTATTTAAATATTCTCTCCAACCCATCTAGCTCAATGTTTTGTATTCGGAGTAGGTTAACGTAGAAAGTGTAATGGCCAGGATTAGAACCTGGGACATTTCAATCGTAAGGCTGAGTCATTAACGACTAAGCTAAGTAGTAAGAAGAACAGATGGCCGAAAGGTTCTCAAATGGAGACCGCGTACCGGTAAACGAAGTGTGGGACGGCCTCCTGCGAGATGGACGGACGACATAGTCAAAGTCGCGGGTACCCATTGAACGCAGACCGTCTCCAACCGGACGGGTTGGAGGTCGATGCGGGAGGCCTATGTTCAGCAGTGCAGTACAAATTATTGTAGTAGAAGTTAATGTTGTTAGAAAGGTGGAATATGTGCAGGACTTTTATAGCAATGAGTATAATGTTATAAACACCTTTACAGATACAGCTTTTTCACTGTTAGTATTCTCACAATCATTCGGTCCTTACTATCCAATCCGGCCTTATATACCTTATGTACCAATCGTTGCACAAGATACCGAAAAACCTGATCAAATGAAATCACAAAGGTAAGTATGCAATATTTTTTAGGTTTTTAATTCCGTAATGACTTGTTCAAAGCAGAACTTCAGTCACGCCAGCTACATAGTTATCGGTATATATCTTGATCCCAAACACATTAAATACAATATTTGCTTTCTATATATTACTTTAGCTACAACAGCAGAGTAGATCAAATTGTAACAAAATTCTAAAGCAATTTGTGTTCTGAATGCTTCGAATTAATTTTGGTCAAAATAAGCGAATGCTCCGACGGCCCTCGAACCCGCGATCTTTCTTTTACAGGGGAAATGTTCTAACCGATTCATTTTCACCTATTTCATGCTCTCAAACTCACCAACATTAGATTACACCAAATCCATCATATGTTTCGTCCATTCTCATTACATCATACATCCATCGTAACATTCGCATCTACACTACATGCAATTGTCATTTAAACTAGTTAGGCTTTTCAGTTAACACAACAATATGAGCACAAGTTTACGACCTAATTAACATCACTTATTTCTCGTTTTATTTTCAGTCAAACAACTCCAATGTCGAATAGCGACCATCTAAGTAGTACTCATAATTTTAAAGACTTTAGTATGTTGACGACGACTCCTCGTCAATGTAATTGTAGCCTCATCTATGATCCAGTTTGTGGAAGCAACAATAACTCTTATATTAATTACTGTATGATGAAATGTGATAGCACACAATTGACAGTTTTATATCAGGGCAATTGTATTCCTTTTAAGTAACTGTAAGGAATAAAAAAACTGAAACCTATTAAAAGCATTTTTAATTTTCTTTATTATTATTACATACCTACTTGCTAACCACAAAAACAAGCACCATTAAACCCGGTTGATTCTAAAGCTTACCGACAGAGTCTGGGGAATATTCTCTTTACCTTACTCCTGATGTTGTTTTTTATTTAGGGCACGTCAATTTGACTTCACCCTGCCTGATGGTAAGCTGAAGGCAAAGTTTCAGGATAGAGGGTCACTATTACAAACACTTAGTGTTTCAATGGTGGTGCTCAGGTTGACGACCTTATTAGCCCTCAGTTTACCCGGTGAAATTATATACCTCAATTAACCTCATTGAGTCCATTGGACTCCTCCACACAAATCATCGATTTTACTCAAAATAAAAGATAAATTTGTATAACAAAGTAATTTTATGTGTTTAAAAACATATTTCTTATTATTTTACGTATCACATTTTAATCAGTAATGTATCTATCTTATATTTTTCTTGTACATACTTAATCACTAGAAAATATCTATAAAACAGTAAATGCCAACTTCTAACTTCGAATTAAAACAAAATTCAAACAAAAAATAGTTTTTTTTCCACTAAATTAACACAATAATATCTTAAACAATCGTTAACAAAAATAAAAATGGTTCATGTTCATAATAAAATAAAAATCCTGCAACGCCTAATCTTTGGCTTTATCTATACATCGCACGCAAAGCTTGTTAGTGCATCCTAAGCATGCTGGCCTCAGACCGGACTCCTGTGCCTCCTCGTTACTTGTATCAAAAGACCACTCCGACTCCGACCCATGTTCAAATGGAATGCGCTCGTCTTCTTCTTCATCTGACAATGTTCGATGTCGTGTAGTTTCGGATTGTCGACTAAATTGTTATAATTCATCATCGGAATCCTCATTATCTTCCTGGAGCCAGTTGTTTATTATCGATTCACCACCTGTTGCATTATATTAACTGATCTCCTATTTGACGCCATATTGCTGACCTAAAATAAAATTTATTACATAAAAACACGACAAATAACAATATAATGACTTTACTAATTTTGTTACACAAATACCCTGTTTGAGTCCAGTGGACTCCTGACAAGTGGCTACTTACCCCTACACGCTGCGCAGGAGGACTTCCTCCTCACTCCTTAACCAGCGCGCTTCTGATTGAAGGTACACGGGAGCACGAAGTATAATTCGCGGTAATTAAGTTTTTAAGCTTGATTGAAACTTTGTGCGGAGTCCAATGGACCTAACGGGTAAATTAAGGGTTAGATGCTTTTTTTTACACGTCCCGCTTAAAGGACCCGGGACTGTAGGCAGAAGGAAACACTTGAACTGGTAAGAAATTCGAAGACTTAATGGTACGGCAGAGGAAAGACGAGATCACTTGATTCTTTATCTAATAAGTACTCACGTATTTTGACTTTTATGAGATTAGTGTTAGCTAAACAAGCGAGAGCTAACTTCGAGAAGAAAGATTAAACTATAATCAAAAGTATATCGACCCCATTTATACATCGGAATTAAGCCAATTTCATTTCAGTGAATGGCCAATGAAAGTAAAACAAATAGACAACCTCGTCGCTTAGAACGATTAAACAATCGACCCATTAGATGGAACAAGTGGGTAAGATTGATAGGTAATTGCTGGTCCACTAGACTTGAAATAATGCCAATTTATCGGTATTGCCAACGAAAGTTTAATATTAGAATAGAATTGACCAAGAAATCGAATCCAAAACTTCGTTCACTAATTAACATTTTTAGGCAATGAAAAACAATAACATACAAAAATGATGGAGGTAGGACGTGATAGTATCTACCTTCCCAATTGTGCGGTCTGACTGGGGATGTACACATCTACCCTACAGAATACCGCGGCTTATAATAAGTATTACGTAGTATATTACTTACTCTGTGTTAATAAGCTTGTGTTGTGTTCCCGGCGGTGAGTAGTGAAGCCAGAGCTTACTGGAGAGATTTTGTGCTGTTAGTGCGAAAAGGGAGAGCTTAAGTTGTCACTACTTCACCAGCATGTGATGTTGTGAAACCTTACTTTGTTCTCTACACTGATAGCATAGAAATTCTCCTAATCTTTAAACCCTCTACTGGGTCGACAACACAAGTATGGCGCCCTTGGTATTACCAACGTTCATAGACCACGGTAACCAATTTCCAAAATTGGGTGGTTTAAGAAAATCCAGGGCCAGCGGATTGGCGACTAAAACCCCACTACGCCTAGGGTATGTAAGAGCTGAAATGTAAGTTGCCCCAATAAGGTAATTCTTTTGCACCTTGGCTTACCCTTTTTTAACGTAGCGGAATAAATTTACGCACTTCACTCACCCTCCAGGGGGGCGGGAGGCGGGGGCCGGCTTTGCGCTCGACTCCAGACCTCTGCCGACCAGACTACCTAATAAACCACCACGGAGACCATCATCATTGCACATCGACGATGGCGGGAACATCATCTTCCGCCATCGCCCTGCAAGTCGCTCGCCGCTGCTCGGCGGCAGGCCCGTCTCTGGTGTGAATATGAGCTTTGAGATGGTCCCTCGCATGATGTTGGAACCATAATGGCCCTATCTTATTCTGGACAAGCTTTACTCCACCGACAACTTCATGGCACCTACTTGTTTATACTTCCCAATTTACTTTTCAAGCAGCTCCTCTGTATCTATACGGTAGGGTTAAAAAAGAAATAATTTCTGTTACTATATTTATTTGAAGGGCAAACATATACCCATGTATAAAACGAACAACTCTTTATTTGCGCACTTCATTTTACAATGGTTATCATAAGAGTTATTGTCAGAAGCACATACTGGATCGTAAATAGCACTGCAGTTACAGAATACTACACGTTTAGGTGTAGTAGTTGTTATCATAAGGATGCCACCTAGAGTAATGAGAGAGCTTGTAGTTTCATTTGCTATTGATTCTGCAGGGGGCTCTGGTATAGCTCTGAAAATAAATTGTGTTAGTTAAATATTAAAGTTAATTGGTAAATAATGGCTGCAAAACGAAAGTATATAGTTTGTCCATTTATTTATTTATTTTCTTTTTGATTTTATTTTCGGAATGCACTTCAACTTTATTTACGGATGACGCCCACTTAGTGATTCGAATCAGGTCTTGAAATAAAATAAATCGATAAATCTTCAAATCGTTATTTGTAAATTCATTTATTTTCTTTTCAACAACTGCCTTAGATTATAAGTATGTTCTTAATTTTAAAAGGATAACGTCAACGTCAAGTTTGAATCAAGAGTTTCGAACAAAATATACTTGGAATATAACACACATAAGAATAAACTAGATAATTGGATGAAACAATTCAAGTAAATTTATTAATTATTAATTAGACTTTTCTTCATAATTAACATTAGATTTGTCATTAAAGTCCTCTGTTACTTGAATAATCAAAACCCTATGAACGAATAATTAATATTTATATCCAAAATATGTCCATGAATTTAATTAATTGAAAGTTTTTCATAAATAAACTCGTTAACAATTCAAAATCAAATCGGTAACGTGCGATGTTGTCACAAATTTCGAATTGTATCATACTGTCAAAAAGAAAATAAACGAATGGACAGATAACAGTAATACTTTGCTATTACTATCGTTGGAACTGTTACGAGCGTGAATGAATGTTAGGATCGCCTTTCTTTGCTAATATATCTGTGTTGTCCTACCTAAAGCCATGTATCCGTTTTTGTATGAAGCATTATAGAATCAAATAACAAACAAAAACATACTTACGAATCTCTTAGAAAATTATAATCATATCTAGCTCGTAGGTTTGGTGTAAAAGCCATAGAAAGGTTATATTTTTGACTCAAAGATGTTATAACTGAACTCGCGGTTGCCATGAAGGTGCTATTCAATGATGTTTCTCCAAGTTGCACTACTGCTAAGACTGCATCTATGGGCCGAATTACATAAATTACATGCATGCTTTCTTAGTCATTGTGTGACCACACAAGTGAAGCTACTGCTTCATCATCGCATTAGTTCCGGTCGCATCCGAAGCTTTTACCTCAGAGTCCGGGGTCTACTTAAACGAAGCTACTGTTTATGACGTTTTATTCAATTAGTCATAATAATTACAACGGTATTCACTTCACCTAAAGGAAAGCGGTCAAGAAGAAGTTTTAGCATTAACCTGTTCATCAACTCTCAATAATATTTAATGTAGGCTGTGTCCTGCTAAATCCAAAGTGTGCGTCTTACGAATAATGTGCAGGGTCATACCAAAATCATAATAATGAATTACAGTACCAAATATCTAAGTAAACTAGAAAAATACGAAGTAACTAGTGAAGTAAAAACAGCTGTTTTACTTCATACAGAACTAAAGTTATACATACTTGAATGCCATCGAAATTATATTGCCCTATAGGGCTGTACCCGAAAGAGTAGATAGAGTAGAATTACATTATATGTATACAGTGAAAATGAAGCTAAAAAGTAAAATGATGTGACCCTCTTTATCATGCAAAATCATATTCGCATATCTACGGAAGTGTAGAGAAAAACATATTTTGTGTAAAAGTTCACTGTTAATAATAAATAAAAATAAATGGTTTAATATACTTACGAGAACAAAATAATATCCAAAATTTTACCATCTTCGATGATCAATTGCTTTTTTACGTCCCGTAAATAGCGTAGCTGGTACTGAAAATTTAATCAGTTTTAATATTAAAGAGCCTTTAATCTGGTCACGAATTATTAAACCTATTGGCTTGATATAAGTTTTTATAGTCCATGATTTCAGACATGAGTTATTATCTGCGAAACCAAACTGATAAAATTAACTTACAACGCTTACGCTTACGCTAAAGAATTTATGAATGTTTCATAAACTGTCTTGTTCTATAACAAGACAAATTGCCATCTAATATGTGGATTATAATAATCTACTATTTATGTTAAACTAAAATATGAAAAGACATAATTATAATGTAGTATTCACCTTCAATTACAGGACAAATTCTCTTAATAAAAATATATTCATAATTTACTTACGATCTAATATCAATCTTCTATACGTACTGCTGCTACGCAGGAGGCGCGGGTTCAATCCCCTCTTAGTGCAAGTATTTTTATGATTCTAATTTAATTGCTAAGTATAATTATTGTCATAATAATATCAGACGCTTACGCGCGTGACAACAAAGTTGCTGAAACGGGACATCTGTACATGAAGGTATTTCTTCCTAATGATACCCGGTGGGAGGGTAGTATTCAGATACAATAGGAATTAATTATTGTGTTACATAGCAGTGGCTTCTATATTTGAAATAAATTCTTCTTGAGCTTGAGTGTTTCGGAAATATTTTTTGACAATGTACCTAATCTTATACAGGTTACTGATACCTGTAGCTACACTCGCGTTGAACATGACAGTACCTATGTCACAAGTAAAAAAAATGTATCATTTGGTTAAATGCGTTCGTAAAGCGCGTACATACATTTCGGCGATTCATATTTAATTTACACAAAGATTAGATGGACAATCTGTAGATTATTTTATGATGTCATATTATATTCTAACAACCCTACTTCACTAAGTCGTTTCAAGCCAGTTGGGGTCGGCTTGCCATGTAATTCATGAAACAGCTGAACTTGCAAAGCAACTGCCTCTGGCGATGTCAAAGATCTGTACTTAGACCAATACAAGTGCCTATATTAAAGCTGTCTTACGATCCTGGCGTTAAACTAACACAGAATAGTATTCACTTTACATTTCACTCACCTTCAGTAATATTACTGAGGTTAGGACAGTATAACGTCATCAATGTAAAAGAAGTAGTATTTTAGTAGAACCTTATTTCTGCCTTTATTAGTCCTCTATCTCCAAATTGCTCTGCTAGTCATATACGGTTCATAAAGAACATCAAGACTGGCGGTCTGCCTCTGCATATTTAGCTGATGTGTTGCTTTATTCTAAAATATTATAGAAATATCTACTTTGCCAAATAATGTTCATTCATAATGACTGGTATGTTATTTTATTTAAAGATATTACGTCACAATACTCCTGTTCTCCTTAAGGTGGTCTTCCTTGCACATTCTTCGATAGCTCAGACTGTTGCATTCTGATATGAAAATAACATTTATTTGACTGTGAATATCTATGATACTTATTCTTACCGTGCGCAAAATCCCCACGGATACCACCCTCATCAAAAGTTGGTGGAGGTGATTATGTCGGACTCGAACCGACAAAAACACACGTCATCTATGAGGCTTTGATTGTCGATATTGACAGAATATATGCATCGATGACCATGATAATGAATTGTATTTTTACACAGTACTAGTGCGTTCCAAAATCGTTCATTGTCATCTAACGAACAGTATTATAATCAAATACCGTTGTGAGTGAGGTGATGTCGAAGAAATATCAATACTACATTTTTTTAATGTCTTTATTTGAAAGGTAAGCATTGTCCCAAGTATAAAATAAACAAATCCTTGTTAACGCACTTCATTCTACATGGATTGAAATAAGACCTGTGGTCCGAAGCACAAACCGGGTCATAAATGTTACTACAACCACAGTTATGACGTTTACGACTTACAGTTAACCGGATATCTTGGGTATGTGAACCAACCACATAATACAGTGGGGTGGTGGTGGATAAGGTAGTTGTGTCTGGAGAGTCGGTACTACTCTGGACAGTTGTACTTTCTATATTTGGTATTATTTCCGTATTATTGTCTGGTTCTGTGCTGAAAATAAATTAAAAGATTACTATAATCTGAAATATATACTGGTACAAACGAAATTTCTAGGAGAAATATTCTGACTTTTGACGTTTCGTATTTCAAACATTGAACTTCTTTTTTTCTGTTTAATTTTGTTGAAGTGGTAGTAGTAGTAGTAGTACTCTTGTGTATAAGTATACTGATACGGGTAAGTTTGAGTCCTCAAAAGTCCGACAAGCCTAACTACAAAGCTACGACATCGCCGATTTGGTTATGTAGATCCGATGGCAGTCTCTTCACGGAGTACAGTCGCATCTTAGTTAGACTAGAAAGCCGACCCCAGCGGAGTTGGGAATAGACTCAGAGAATGACCACGATGATAAGTATATTGATACACTTCGGGCCGTAAGGGGCTCCTCCGAGATCTACGAGACCCTAACTAAGCAAGAAAATGAAACTTACTCCTGTCTGAGAAAACTAAAAGAATTTCTTGCTCGTATCTTTGGATAAAGGAACATAGAAAGATCAAGTTTTTGGGTCGTCCTTTTCCCTTCTGAAGCTAATATTGACCAGAAATTGCTAATATCTTTTTCAGCATACAGCAACACTGCCAATCCTGCATCTGTGAATCAGATTATTTTAACTGTTTTGAACAAAAATGTTACAGTACATATTATTTATAGTGTATCCTACTGTCATGAGAATCAATGACAAACAACAACCAACGATTAGCCTCTCTAACTAACGATTAACCAAACAACTCTACACAATTAAATAGTAGGGTTTCATTCTAATTATGTTTTAGATACAGCTGAGTTACTTTAAATCTGATTCACTTCTCTCGAACAGCAGTTATAGGAGCCAATGAGCACAAACTATGAATTTTGTACCTACATCATTTTTAAAGAATATTCATATATACATAACCACATTTCGCCAGTAAAGAATAATCAATCAGTCCAAATGTCCATTGCAGTTCCACTATTCTAATGTACGCCTCATTTTCAGGCCTTCTGTCTATTTACCGAGGGGACGTTCCACCTTCCGTTTGCAGTTCACAATTATTATGTTGATGAAATTAATATAGTAGTTGGCAACTTACATGAATATAACCAAAACCAAAACTTAACCATTTTACGCCGCAGATGCTTTAATCTAATACGTGAGTTGAAAAGCAAATGTGGTATTAACTCTTTAATCAGTGTTAAGATTAGAATGCACTGAATTTCGCCACGAATGATTAAACCTATTGCCATGATCAAAGAGGTTTAATGGAGCATTTGATGTCAGCATTTATTATGGAAGCATTTTTGTTTTCATTTCGTTCCAAAATATAAGCATGAAACTGGTTTGAATTGTTAATAGTCATCAGCATACTTGCGATAACCCCGTTCGCATCCAAAGCCGTCACCTCGGAGTCCAAGGTGCCATATTTCCAGTTTAATTGCGTTGCGCTTGAATTTTGCTAGTTGCCGTGCATTGACTGCCATCTGGCCCCCACGAATTTTAGATATAGATGACATCAAAGTTAGTATTTTGATATCATTTATATAGTTAGAACCAGTAGTACTTCACCAAATGGTGCCAGCGTTACTTGCTCTCAGAAGCAGGGCCAGACCAATGCAAATGGTCATATTTCATGCAAATATTGGCAATGAGTGGGGATCGAACACGCGCTTCTTACGTAGCGATTGCATTCTCTACCGCCATGCCACAGAGGTTGTGTGTTTGTTATGCGTGTGTTAATAGTAGATAGATGAAATCAGTTTTGGCACAGATAATTACGATAATTCAGTCTTAATCCATCGATTATCTCTCAAAATCTTGTCTTTTATGTTGGTGAAAAAAAATCTTCATTTGATGGCAGCTTGCGACGGCATTTGATTATACCAGATGGTAATGAAAGTGTTGTCCGCGGTATTAGTTACGAGACTGTGAATCTCACAAGAAATGAAAGAAATTTCTTTATTGAAATGTCTTTATCGCTAGAGCGATTATGTACCCGTATTCAAAAATGTCTATAGCTACCTAAATATTTGATAGGAATGCGAATAAATAATGAAGTTTGTAATTTATTATTCTTGGTAATTGTATAATTACGATCTAAATGGGCAGTAAAATTAAGCTTAATTCCATTTCGGTTTTATACTTTTAATGCTAATAACAGCAACATTAGCAAATCACATTGCATATGAATACAATGTTTTCGTGTAAAATTATTACTTTTATGTTAAGTGAGTATTTTATCAATCAATCAAATGGCCTATTTATGAGTATTTATCATATACAAAAGTATTTTAGTTATCAAATATCTTGTATATGATGTATACAAAAGTATACAGGGGTTAAAGCGTGGTATACCTAGTGAGCGAGCACTTAGGGCTGCGCACTGAAGGTGTAATGCCCTAGTTTGTTCTCAGACTTTTAAGACAGAGATGGCCCTAGGTCAGCCAGAGTGCGAGAGTAATCTCATCTCCGATAACTGATGACCAAGTTTGAGCCTTCGAAAATCATCAAAATAGTAAAAAAATACTAATTAGTTTCGTAATCATTCATTTCTAACCGTACAAGAACTGGCTGGTCTAAATATTTACGATTTGTATGGGTACGACTTGTGCCTTCACTGATGAACATTCAAATCTTATCGTATTAAGGACATCATAAAACTAATGAGATAAAATATCGCGGCTCTATCCGAACGGACATCATTGTTATCTTTTGGTCTCCGTGACATATATCTTTTTTATGTTTTAGTAGTGGTTTTTTGTCGGATCCGAAGCGACTTAAACCGCACAGCCATCTCGGGTCATCAGTTGTTGACGTTGCTTTTTTTAATAACATCAATAAGCATACACAAAAAGTGTACAATTATGTAATACACTTACATTTATTTCAGCGATATTTGTGATAGAGTCGAACGCTCAATGGTGGGTAGCCCATAGTACACCAAAATTCTACTGGAAGGAACTTTATATTTGGGCTTCAGTTCATGATCCGTTAATGGCTCGACCTAAAGATGACATACCTTTATTAGAAGAAATAAAATGGTGCCGATGCCCCAGAGTATATATACCAGTATGTGGAACAAACGGCCAAAGCTATACGAACGTTTGTAAGATGAACTGCTTGAACGAGAGATTAGGGAGGGAAAACAACATGTACACAGTTAAAATTCAGCATATGGGAGTTTGCGACGACTATTTTGACTCTTTGGCCTTTTAGTATGCATCTAAATGTTATAAATAATAAATGAGTGTCTCTGAGGATGGATATAGGATGGGGATGGAGATCGGGGCACTAAAGAGATTTTACTTATTGATATGGCCATTAGTCATTAAGTACGCGGCAGCTCGGTGGAGCACGATTTTGAATTTTTGAAATAAAATATTTTTTTATGAACATTGTAACAAACTTAGACTAAAAAGAGATAAAGAATATTATTAAAGGGAAAAATAAAGGAATAATGATTGTCTGTAGGAAATTATCGTAGAATGATAAGGCCACCAATTGTGTGTGCCACATAAATTGTATTTCTGTGTTCTATTTGTCAAATCCTTGGTGTACAATAAAAACATTATTATTACGTTGACATTTTTTTGTAAATTCGGCTCTTATCGGTGCTTTAGAAAAATACAAGACTAAGCTAATTGCTAACTTAACCTAACAGTTTATGCATTATCATGTTGCTGAGTGTGAGCACGTGCATGTTCGTGTTATTGACGTTTTGTAAAAAAACCCCTCACTATTCGGTAAGTTTTGAGTATCTTTCTGAAGAATTTTATTACGTAAAGGGGCAAATCCAAAATCTTACTACATTGGTGTAACTGAGTAGAGATTAACATTGTGGCTTACAGCATAATTAAAATTATGGTGGCATTGTTTGTCTCGTCTAAAAAAATTATGGGCATGGTACTATAACATGAATGAATGATGAATATAATTGTAGTCTAGGTCATACATATATCTATAACCAAATTGAGCTCAGCGTTTCATATGGTTCTAGGATGTTAATAAACATAGTTCTTTTATGTAAATACGAATAGATTATATAGAGAATACCAGACTAAAACCATAATCATGGATATGAATATCTAACACGTGCCAATCGACGGTGAAGTCGAGCGCTCCACCGCCATGCCACAGAAATTGTTTGTTGGTTATTCCTCTGTGAGTAATGATAGTCAGCCAAGATAAGTCAAGAGAAGAAGAACAGAAATACTTTAATAGGACTTAGGGTCAGCACAGACAGAGCGGCAAATTTTTCAAGCAGTTATAAAGTGTTGTTAAATTATAAACTTTATTCTATTTGCGTGAGCCTGCTCGAATAAATGGCGTGCTTGCTAGAGTATATTCCAATATTCGTGTGACGTCGCTGAAATTTAACTAAATGGTATTAGGTTGGCATTAATTAACATTAAAAAAATATACAACAATTTTGTCGTTCTATCTGTGCTGATCTTTAGCTATCGAACGCTTTGTGTGTGGTGTACTAATGAACAGAAAGTAATGAACGTAATTTCTTAATTACGTTTATTAGTTTCTGTGTAGCTGTAAAAACGTTGTACATGTGTTTCTTTATTAATAATTTAGTACAGGCTAATCTCTGCAAAGCGATTTGATTGGAATGTTAAAGAAGCAAAAGGTATATGATTTCATTTCATTAGTGAAATATAAGTTACAGTATTAGCGTAAAAATTGACAATATATAAAAGTATTCGAACGTATTTTTACAATGCTTTATTGTGAGTATTTTGAGTACGACATCGTTTATAATTATAGTAAAACCTTGTAACTGCTAAGTCTTTAGATCCATCCCGGATTTCCCTTTGCTCCAGCAGAATCACTCGGTCAACCCGGTTATTTCACCTTTATCAGCAAATACCCGCTGGGTTTCTGATTATATATATAAGACATGCCCATATTCGAGGTCCAATATGCTCCCACAATAGAACATAGTGTGGTTTCAGTCAGTTTGATTCCTATATTGCGATGCCTACATCTGACTCCGTTAGTCCGTTCGTCCTGGTGCTCCGCTAGTCTGTCGAGATGGTTCCAACCAAGGAGGTTTGTATACGAACAAAAAACAAAGATTTGATTTTTTTTTCTCTTGTCCCGTATTTTAATATCAAGCAATCAATAGCAAAATTAGTTTGTTTTATAATACGAGCCCCTACATTTGTTCAAGTTAATACTTAAACAAATGAAGGGGCTCAAGATGGGGTTCAAGATCCATTTTCTTAGTATTAAGTTTTCATATACCGGTAACAGAAATACATTACCTATTAAAAATATTATAGTTCATGAGATACAGCTTGTTGACAGAATGATAAATAGACAAACAAACGGAAAGCGTATTCCTAATAATAGGGTTCCGTTTTTAGCCATAGGGATGAAAAAATGATTTATAAATTGTAAAGCCGAATAATACTGTATGATATTTGTTACAGATTTTATTCTACTTCTTGCAGTAATATATTTGCCAATGAATAATACATCTCCGCAAATGCCGTCTTTGCCAGCGGGTTTACCATCAGGAGGTTTACCTTCAGGGGGTTTACCGTCTGGGGCAGGGGGTTTGCCGTCTATACCAGCGGGTTTGCCGTCTAATGTCGATTTGTCTAATATTGATTTATCTAATATCGATTTATCTAAACTCGATTTGAGTAATTTCGATTTGGATAGTCTACAAGAATATAAACGACCCACGACGGTAACATATCTTAGATTACTTCCTAAAATAAGCTCTAAAGTTCCTTGTGCAGAATGCCCCTATGTATATCTTCCTGTATGTACAAGCTCAAACATTACCTATGTGAACCATTGCTTTCATAGTTGCAAGAGACGTACGGACAAAGTCATCAGAAGAGGAGTATGTTTATTTTTTTGAAACAATATTTGTAACAATATATTTTTTTAGTTTTCGATTAATTAAATATAGATAAAAAATACAGTCTCTTGTATATTTTGTGTATTAAAAATGAAAGTGTCCTTATTACAATTATCTGTTAAATTGGGTCTCCCAAGTTCTAATAATTATTGAAATTCAGTATCTTTGTCTCACTTAGACGACCGGAATAGGTGCGCACTGTATGATACGAGATCAAAGGAGTTTCATCCCGCGCATGCTCAAGCTGTGGAATGTACTCCCTGCCGTGATTTTCCCAAGCAACTACAATATGGGGTTCTACAAGAAGGGTATTAGAAAGTTTCTACAGGGTAGGCAGTACGAGTGTAACACCCCTGGTGTTGCAAACGTCCACAGACCACGGTGACCGCTTTCCATCAGGTGGGCCGCGTGCGTGTCTGCCATCTAAGTTGTATAAAAAATGTGTTATTTACTATTCAATTAGCCTAATCACTACTGCGCACAGACCAGTGTGCGCCATAGCGTCACAGTCTTCCAACTAGAATTCATCCACAAGTCATTTAGTTGGTGAACAAGTGGCCAATATAAGAATTTGGCTACATGTTAGCCGCCTATCGCTAATCCTAAATGTCATAATTGGGATAAAATATATCCCGACCATCTTCATACAATTGTGGTACACTAACAATCACTGGGAGTAGCTCGTTCATTTCCAAAACTTCAGCTCAAGCTTAGAGATGGTCTCTCGAGAGTTGATATAAGGTTTAGCAGTTCACTCCAGACGTCCTCAAAACTATTTAGAATGTTATTAAATTTACTGTGCCAAAAACTACACTCCTAAGTTGCCTGTTTCCTGCAAAGATCAAAACAAACAAAATATTATTTTACTGGCGACTATGTATCATCTTAAAAAAAAATCTACCCATTAACAGATCGATTTCTTCAATTTGCTTCATAAGTATTTAAAACTGCTGATTTTAACAAACTTAAGGTAAACTATTTTCAAATTATGAGGTGTAATACTTGGCAGCTCTCAACCTTACCAAAATACCCCTATCACGATTGCTTTCGATTATTTTTTATGGCGCTGATTCCTGTGAGCAATGAGGTAAGAAATCTGTAAATAAAATTGATGATTCCAATCTATCTTGCGACCCGGCGCTTTGGGGAGTACCTAAGTAGCACAATTTTCGCTTTAGTGGGATTAGTTCCAAGGTTCCGATTGTTTGAAGTTCCAAAAGTGTACCAGGATCCATATTAATGGTAAAATAATAAAATAGTTTATCATATTATCATAATAATATTAATATGAATTGATTTAACATAGTTACATCCTTTATATTTTCACTAACGATCTCAGAACTCAGAACATATTACATTCTTCAGGCCCAAGGCCCAATGTCAGAAGAAATAAGCGGTGCGTTGTATAGCTTGGAAGTTAAGATCTAATTAGCATCTACGAATTTAAATACAATCTTGATACGGCACTTAGAGTATAAGCCTTAACGTTTATTTCAAGCAGTGTACTGACGTGCATGTCAGCACTTTATGTTGCTACGTATTTCTCATAATGTTCTGTAAGTATGGAATTGTTTTGTTTTCTTTTTTTAAACCTTGGTTGCGATGATTTATGAATTTTAACCATTAAAGGTGTGAATTGTATAATTACCTATTGATACAGAATTATCAGCATCTGTCCCCGGTTGCATCCAAAGTTTCACGTTTGAACAGGCATCTGCTTACTGTATTTTCCTTTTAACTTGACTTATACGACCATGATCAACCGGCGTCAGCGCCATGTCCATCAATCAGTAAGCGCACTAAATTGTGTATACCTAAGGTCGGACTTACCCCAGAGCATTTAATTAGCCTTTATGTACATAATAGCGCTCTTCCAACCAAATTAAGTATAGGTTCATGATCTTTGGGTTCTGGAATGGGGATAGAACATTCTTTTTTCATTTCATTGTATTATGTTGTATTTGCATTGATCTATCTGCTTCTAAGTACAACCTACAACTAAGTCACTATGCCGCTGACACACAAAACTTTATCATTATAAAGATAGTATTAAAAAGCTTCCCTCATTTATTTCAGATATTGCTGTCAATGTGGTTCTCATAGTAACGACAATAGTGCCCTTGAATTCGCTTTTTAATAGAGGAGATAGATACGATTTGGAGTACAAGCGATTGTTCCCCCCACTTGCTGTCAGAAGGGCGTGTCGCGAGTGCCCTTCAGTGTACTTTCCAGTATGCTCTCATCGCAATATTACCTTTTTAAATAAGTGTTTTGCATTCTGTCAGAATAACACAAAGTTCCACAATATCACACGAGGAATTTGTTTATTTTTTTAAATCAGTAAATATATTTTAGACGTATCATGAAAAATACTTACTACCAAGTTAATAAATATACGCCTTTACACACAAATTTATATAAAAGTGTATACTTACCTTCTTTGTTAAGTGTATGTGTTTCAAACAAAGTGAAAAATGTATCATTACATCTTTTGTTTGTGTTTCATGCGTGTCTAAAATGCTTTGTCTCCTTTATTGGAAAATTACTTACATTATTTTATATCAAAATAAATAAATGTAGTACTAATTAATCAACAATCGTGTTTGATTGCCTTCAGCGGAAAAAAATCTAAAAGTACCGGCACATTGTTCACCCGACGGAGATAGGTACAATAAAAGGAACGATATTTGTTTTTCATTATTATTATTTCTCTTTATTTTTAACAATAAACTAATAAATTATATTTTTAAATACATATATAAAAAACATATATTTAAAAATAAAAAAATAGTAGCCCACCGGTACAGGGACCAAGCTACCGGTGGTTAGGGCTCCAGGAAGAGAAACTTCCTCACTATGCGTGCCGTGCCTAGCAAAACTGCCTTCTGTATCAAGCCCTTGAGCCAGCTGTCTAACGAGAGCCTCTTAAGGTGTTGGTCGAGGTTCTTGGTGATGAGCCCGTGGACTGAAACGACTATCTATTACTATTATGTTATACGGACGGACATGTCCCTGTTTCCTAAAGAGAAGTGATTTGTACAGAAAATGCATAATTAATACAGAATTCATGCAACAATTCTCTGGCCAGGTAATTCAAGTACAATACAACCCTTTACACCGCAGTAGGTTGAAAATAAACAGTTATACCAACTCTATAGTATATAGTAGTCTGTATGGCGTACCACGATGGCAACACAAAAATCGATTCGACACGAAAAAGTAGTGAATATTTCGTAATTACACATGTACGTGTACATAACGTACCTACATTGAAAGTAATAAAAACCACATACCACACGACCTACCTACTCATAAATAATTATTAAGGCTATTAAACTTTTTTGAGTTATATCCCCTTTGATGGAAACGAGTAGGTACATTATTTGTACTTGCAACGAATAACACTTTTTCATAAATGAGTATAAATTCTGTCATTATTGTCCTTCTGCGGTTATGATTAAATGAATGTTTTTGTTTTATTTGGAAAACAATGCTATCTTCATCAATAAACCCGTTATTTACTTTTTTGGTATTGCAATCACGACAATGTTTAATTTTCTCTTCTTAACAATACATAGGTATTATTTTATACCTCTATGGTTATGTCAAAATAAATTATATACATTATTTCAGTGTCTGAACATGACAATCTTGTATTTATTAATGAATATCTCTTTTCATATTCTTATAATATACCTACCTACTTAATTGTATAACTCATATTAGGTATTGATGTAAATATTCTGGTGAAACCAAATTAATTCATATTTTCATGCTTCAATAAAGATGAAAAGGGTTTTCATTACATAATATTCGGAAACAACATTAAAATTAGATCAAACTCTGTTACTAACAACACAACGATACCAACAGTAAGAGATATAGAGCCTTTCATCTGTCTATAATCACATCATTAAAGGCAGCCTTTCATATTCAGCTTAGCATAAATTTAAACGGAGGCTGAATATCAAAGTAGAATTGCTGTCTTCCGAACACATGCTTCAGGCAGTCAAGCGCTAATATGTGTCTGTAAAGTGTAAACATACCGGTTGGGTAGACTTGTTAAATTTAGCAAAGCTTAAGCAATTGATTCAACGCACGCCGGCAAGAAAATGATCAACTATCGACTATTTTCTTGCTTGATAATAAAAATAGTAATTTTACATAGATAATTTCAAATCATTTGCCCCCCAACGGCCTCCATGTGATGAACGTCATCACATGGAGCAACTTAAGGTAACAGAAATAACTTAAGGTAGGTAACAGAAACAATTTAAGGTAACAGAAACTTTTAGTAGCTCCGTCAGGATACAGTTTGGTGTGGATAAACGTGCGGTCGTGCATGTAAAAAGAGGTGGATTTCTGAAATCTGATGGGAATTTTCTGATTCCACAAAACTTAGATCCCTCTAAACGATACCTACAAGTAAGTATATAGATATATCACAGGGGTTAGGATGGGGGAGCGCTTCTTTGGCCGCCTGAAAAAGGTACTGAAAAGTCTATACAAAGCCTATAACAATTGGATCATACCAGTCCTTCCCTACAACTTTGGTAACTCAGACTGAACTGGATGCCCTGGATAGGAGAGTCCGTACACTGCTTACTTCATATCGAATGCACCATCCACGTTTTTCAGTAATGAGGTAGTATATTCCGCGAAAGTGTAGGGGTCTTGGTTGTCGGGTGATTAAGACACTACACAACCGCGGGATATGCAACTTTAGAGAATACTTTCTCAATGTTGATGTGAATGTGCATCGAGAGGTAGCGTTCACCTCTTGCTCTTGCGAAAGAGAACTGGCACAAACCTGCAATACTCAGCATTAATGAACCAAGGTGGTATGGAGGAGCAAACAGCTGCATGGACGATTTTATCGGGCTTTATATGGGCCCAATATTGATTTGACAGAATCTGTATCCTGGTTTCAGTTTGATGATGTCTTTGGAGAAACCGAAGGTTTTATCTTTGCAATTACTGACAAAGTCGTAATAACGAACAACTATCTGAGATACATTCTGAAGGATGGTATGGTTTATATCTGTCGGGCATGTCGTCGTCCCAAAGAATCCCTCAGGCGTATTGTTTTTGGTTGTTCTCGTCTTGCTAATGGTGAGTATTTGCATAGACACAACCACGTAGCCAGTACTGTCCATCAGCATCTTGCTCTTGAATATAACCTTGTGGCTTCGGAAGTGCCGTATTACAGATTTGTGCCCGACCCAGAAGAAAGTCTCAGGTGCGACAAAAATAAAAAAATACTCAGTTATTATTAATTATTCTACATTTTATTATGTATAATTGTACTAGCAGCATATAATGAAGGTGTTGGCAAAGGTGTTAATAGTCTGGAAATATAGTACACGGCCCATATCTTATGAACTTGGCATATTCTCCTGGTTGTCTTGTGTTAATGTTTCTACATCGCAATCTACACTCGTTTAAGTAGGTGCGGTTATCATCAGCACAAACTGGCTGGTAAACTCCAGGACAATTTGTGCACCCAGGGGTGGGTCGAATCTTATTCATATCTATCATATCATGTGATCTCAAGTTGTAGAAACGTAATACGTGATATACCTCACAGTCAGTCATCCAAAAACCGCAACATAGCGCCAGTACTGTAAAAATATAGTGTATATTTTAAAATAGCCCTATTCTCTGGAAACAGTGACAATAATGCTACGTTTCGAAAACGCGTGATTTGTGTGACCACAAAAAAGTATTTAGTGTGATTTATGTAATTATGTGTGTTTAGGTTAATAACTTCACAAAAACTACTTTGAAGTTTGATTTCGTTTTCAATTCAATTTTGAAACTTTAAGGTGTTTTCAAATCTCTCATATTCTATAAATTTCGTCTACAGGATCATGATGAGACAATCAGTAGGTCAATAATCAGCTTGCAGGCGAGGTCATGAGCCTCAAATATTTTGAGAAGGCACTCTTTCTAACACACCCTAGCACTCTTTCTAAAAATAATGTTAAATAATCCAAACTTAAATACTCGCCAATAAAGCTGAATGTAATAGAATTTCTCATCTTAAAACTTTAGAACAAAATGAAAACACCAGAGTCTTTAATTGATTCTTAAAATGCGTTTAATCAATTATAACAATGGTATACAGTAATTATGTTCACTTCAATTAACTTCCTATTTTACTACTAATTAAAAGCTAATACGTATGTTGAAAGGGCTAATATCCACTTTTTGTATGGACGTTGGCTTTTTATGAAAATTATCATTATGGTTCAAACTACACGGATATATATACATAGTGGCAAAAATTAGGAACGGGCATTAATTAGATTATAATTTTTCAATCCTGAATTCAAAAGAAAACCTATAGTTATTTTATGTTCGTAGATATTTTAATTGGAGGATGAAAATTATATTTTATAAATTAAAATAATTAGTTCTACGTAACACTATCCAAATATATTTGACTCATACTGGAATTTTTCACAAATGAAAACATATTTCTGGACAACTCTCATCTGATCAAGATAACATGTGACACAGAGGTGGATAACATATGCTAGGCTCCATTTCATACAGGGAATTATGTTCTTGTTGTTTCTAATTTCGAAAAATTATGGAACAAATATTTCTGCGAGTTTGGTACTTTTTGAAAGCTTTTATTTTTACATGATAACTACTAGGCTCACAGTAACTCGCGGTCACGGTATCGGCATTTCTGATTTTTTGCATGAATTACCAGGCTTTCAGAAACATGACAACATTTTATCTGGATCCCAGGGACCGGATCGTTATTTCATGCGGGCAAAACCGCACAGAATGGGAGTTTATTTCATAATTTTATGCTATCTTAATTAATTTTTTAATTTTTAATATTGAATATAGTCAAATTATTCATACCAAAGTTAGGCAAGAGTGTTAAATAATTTTCGAACGTCTAGTATGGATATATTTTTTTTATTTCATATACTTATGTACACACAAAAATGAATCATAGAAATATATTAGATGCTTTGGGTCGGGAGAGAACAATCACATAGTCAACTGGATTAAAAAGAATTACTTGATCAAAATATTCGCGCAAACTCTCACTAAGCCTTTGCCGCTTCACTGTTTCATTCACTGCATAATTTTCAGTGTCATTGTAAAATAAATTTATCATCGTTAATTCAACCATTTTATTACTTGTATTAGCAAAAACTGTGCTATATTCACCCAATACCCATTGCTCCGGTATCGTAATATTCACAGCTATTACGCCAATACTGTATCGGCGTCTGTATTGAATACATGGGCCATACCGTCTGAATCTTGGCCTAGGCCTAGTACAATGCATGACACAACCGTTTGAATATGAAACACCGTTATGAGCACACACTGGTTGGTACACTCGTGGACAGTAACATTGGCCTGGTCTATGCCTAGTTAGTTTAAGTAAATCCAATACTTTATCATTTCCGTCCAGGGTTTGTTTCGGCTGCTGGACGTCCAACATGCCATATAGCGATCGTAAGTGGTGAAAGGAATAATGGTCGTACGTAGACTTAGTACCCCAATACCCTGTAAACAAAATACAGATTAATGCGATATCCTTTTTTTTAAATGAATAATAAAAGTAGAAGTATAATAGTAACCGAAATTACTAACTCTTTTAGTGGTAAATTATATAATAACTAGTAGTTAAATGGCCAGTATTAACATTGAAAGTATCTGACCGTAAATCTCTTTGTACTCAACGAAGCCTTCCATTTGGAAACGTGGTCTCACTGCACCCACTGCACCCATAAGTACGCAATTTGGTTTATATTGTCTCTTATAAGAGTGATTTCCGCCTGAAGTCCGACTCCATTGATAGATCGAATTCGTGTAATTTTTATGTAACACAATGTCTTGATGAGGCTGTTTACTTTGGGCTGTTTTTTTGATTGTGCGCAATACTGCCGGAGCCAGAGAGAGTGATTATATTGGACTCGAACCGTCGAAACGCTTACATGGATTAATAAAGAGAACTATGGAACTTACTGGATAAGATTGACATGAACATTTCCATAAATATTATAATACTAGTCAGAATATTTACCTACTACGATGCTTTTTTTGTTGTTTTAGGCATCAGTAACTTCAGCACTGTTACTCAAAACAACCAAAAAACATGGTAAATACTTCTTCTGTCGAATCGATGGCATTTTTGAGTTGCCATCACGGTGTAGTAATTTGTTTCACGGCAGCGCCGCTACTTACGAAAAGGGCCCGAGCATAGGATTCGATCTTCGGGAAGGCTTACTACTTCCCCTCCGTAAATACTTACTAATAATAATTGTTATTTACAACTTACAATTCTCCCTTATGCCTTGTAGAAAGGTACCTGGTGCATTTGACATATCCATAAACAACCACGAATCGACTGTGGAGTAGAGCAATAAAGTTAGATGTATTACACAGAGCTCTATCTGAAGCCCAAAATAAGAAAGCATTTAGGTAGAGATTTAGCTTCTTTGGCTTTCTATTATCACCTATACTCTCTCTCTCTCTCTCTCTCTCTCTCTCTCTCTCTTTCTACTATTCCTCCAGTCACTTTTCCTACATAGAACAAGAACTGCAGATCTGTAGTGTCATCTACATACGTTAGAAACAATATCGTCTCCAACAAAGGGGTTCTGAACTTCTCTTATTTATGGTACGGCAAAGTGGACTACTCTTCCAGCAGTCGTGGTTTCCTCATGTAAAAGACCCAGATTTTTAATGCCGGGTGAGAAAAAGCAATTCTGTCAAGACCATCAAAATTGAGATTGTCAGCATCTGCAATCGCAGTCTCAGTTTATTACCACTCAGCAGAGTCTAGTCAATGGACGAGTTGAATATAAAAAAAATATTTTGTATGGTAGAATATGTAGTGACCATGATAGAGAGAGCAACGCTTGGGAGGTTACAACACAGAGAAAACTGAACGAAAAAAATGGCCAAAACAGTGTTTACAAAGTGAGAATAAATAATAATAAATAAATAAATAATCTAGGACAATCTACACATACATAAATTATACATAGACACACTCATACAGGGTGTATGTGCAATCCAAATAAGATTGATCAAAGCAAAGTAAATCAAATCGAGGATGGTTTAAGAAAAGGTCAGTTCAAGAATATCCACAACGTAACCAACTAACCAATGTGTATGTATATAAACAATAATTAAATTACAACATGAGATAGATACTTTTTCAATCGAGGTATCACTTCATACGTCGAAAGCAATCAATTAGCAAGTGGAATGGATGGATATAGTCATTCCTTACCCTAAAGGAAAATGTGTTTGTATTCCGTTCTCCTATTCCGCTCACTTTATCATAGTTAAAAGATGATAATATAGGATGATCTCTGTATCACTATCCGAAGATCAGGAGAAGTGAAGGTGAAAAGTGAAAGCCTCGGATGCAAATGGAATATGATTATAATTATTGCCTGAGACAAAGACATATCAAATTAGTGATCTAATTTGGTAATTATGATACCTAATTAGAATAATCTCACCTGAATAAATTTCATTTAGAACTATTAACATAAATGAATACATGAAATACATGTTGTTGGTGTTACTTATTTCGTTCAGTACTTTGTAAGATTACCTGAAATTTTTACGGTTATAAACCAGTCGTTTTAGTTTTTATTGCTATTAGAATCAGTAGTACTAATTAAAACTGGAAACAACTTTGTTCCTATTACAAATGAGAAAATTTTATGAGAAAATATTTTGGCGTATGTTGTGTGGGTATTTGTTACCCTTCCTCACGGAAATATCTGAAAGAATCTGTATGCAATTTGACACCGAAGGGTTATATTCCTATAAAGCACATGTCATAGGTTTTATTCCAGTAGCAGTAATTCAGGCAAGTAAAGCTTCCTTCATCGACAAGGTAGCATGATATTGACGAATGTCTGTGTAAATAATAAACGGACTATATGCTCACTATTATTTGCGGTTCCACCTACTGGGCTTCAAAATATGCAGTAAGGGAAAGAAAAGGTTAGTATAATGAAGTCACATGAAAACAATATTATTGCACGATAAAAACATGCTATAATTTTATACACCTAATAATATTTTTAATAAGTTATTATGAAGCGGGCTGTATTTATGAAAATTTATTATAGCACCCTAGTCACCGATCAGAATCTGATAACGTCGTTTAGCTATTAAGTGCTGTCGCTAATAACCCTGTAACAGACTATAACGCTTATAAGTCATTAAAGATTACCATCGCCGGTTTTCCTCGTGCCAAAATAACATTGTTATATGTTAAGGGGTAAAGGTATTTTAATAAATTACGTTTACGTACACGTTTCGAGACAATTATAGTTATAATGATAAAATTATGAACAGCAAGTTTGTTTTAGAAATTAAATTGGTTTTAGGTATCACAAGAACGATATGACAGAGGCTATCTCACCCTCGGCAACGAATGGTGATCGTGCGGTTGTGGTTGATTGGAGTTCGACCCTTGCTGGTTTCGGCGGCGAACTTTCGGGGAAAATTCAATTTGAAATTTAAAAATACCTCGAAAACATACACACATAACCAAAACACACTCACACAATTATGCACATGCGCGTGGTTAAAAAAGATTATCACGAGAATTGTTGGTATTGTCAAACCAAGAAAACCAGTAAGGGGTTGCCATGTGTGCTTATTTTGCGCGTGAATATTAGGTGGAAAAGACAGAAAACCAGCTTCGAGCTCTGAGGTGAAGACCTCGGATACTATTGTGACTGTGGGAATGCTAAGATGATGATGATGACATGACGTCAATAAAAAAAATCCCTGCTTTGCAACCTTTTCTCCTCATTTGCGATCCACATCTGTTGGTTGTAACTTGGTGTCACATACATTAAGAACATTAGTTTTAAATCACTCTATCTATTAAAATAGCCGTATCAAAATCCGTTATGTAGTTTTAAATATCTAAGCGTAAATATATACACACAGAGAGGAAAGCAGAGAAGTGGGAAGGGTTGAAGGTTAAGATAGTTTCTGTGCTATCAGTGCAGAAGACGAAGCAAGGTTTCATATCATCAATACAGTTGGCAATAGCAGGTTGGCAATAGCAACCAGGCAAACTATAGGCAAGTAACGTTTTCTAAGAGAATGATGAAATTACTAGATGACCATAATACACAATTTTACACATACATAATTTTATCACATAAAATGGGGGTTCTCACTCTTCTACCATCAGAAAAACGAATTCAAAATTCAAAAGTCAAAGATAGAAGTGGACGGAAGGAAAAATTCCTAGTTTTAGGCATTGTTAACTGAAGTCATAAAAAAACAAATATTTTAGTTAACAATAAAATAAAATTGGGGCCGCCCTCTCCACTAACATATATATGAAAATCCTAACAACGTATTCTCAGACCTCACAAAAATATCATAAGAACCACTAAAAGGTCAAGAAGTTTGGTAACAAACATTGTGAAACGAAAAATTTATATATTATGTGTAAAAGGATATAACGTTAATGGTGGTGGTATTCATGACGTAGGCCTTGTTACTATCTACACTTTCTAGTTTTTTTATTGGAAGTTCTTTGTTTTTAGTAAAGAAAATAACTAAAACGTGACAGGACCAAGTTAATAAGCTATTTATATGATAATTTCTCTTTTAAGGGCGGATATTGGAGATTAGACCGACATTTTTTATTAAGTGCGGTGGGAAAAAATCTAATTTAACAAAACATTTTAACAAACAGCTACGTATTGCTACGTGTTAAGGTTTAGTTTTATTAGTCCAGTAGCGAAATCTCCTTATAGGGGACATTTATTCTAATTTTGTACGACACAGGTGTGTTATGTATGATACGATTAAATCTTTTGATAGTTTAATATACTCCAAAATTACAAACGTATATAATAAATCAGTATTTAAGATGTGCTGTCTTTATAGACCTTTTGCATGAGAAGACAAAAAGCACATATGAACATTTTACTTTGTTGACGATCCGATCCAAACTCAAAATAATTGCCTAATATATGAAGCGCAGTGCCAAGAGATCGTAAAGGAACTTCATGAACGAAAATCTTCCTTTCATATCATACCATGATGAATGACCTGCCGTTAGAAGGTCGTTAGAAGGTTTCTACATGGACCACAGCACGAGTGTGACGTCTCTGATGTTGCAAACTTCTAAAGTCCACGATAGCCACTTTCCATCAGGTGAACCGAGAGCTTATCTGCCACCAAAGTAGTATAAAAAACTAGAACTCTTCTTTCGCCACATTAAGCAACAAACCACACCATTCCACCATTCTCACGCTCAGAAAATTTCAATGTTCGTATCTCCCTGAAAATAAAACAATTTGTACTGTAACCACATGAAAAGGTTCTTCAGAACTTTGATCGCATTAAACGTACATATAATCGAATGAAAGTCACGAATAATAGGATTTGCTTTGAAGATCCTCGAAAATGGAGAATCATTGAGCTCGAAAATTTCGATTGCACGATGAACATCAATCAATTTAGGTAATGAGTAAACACAAAGCTTCTTTGAAAATAAGACAAATCAATGTACAGTAGCGGTGGCTGGTGTACCTGTTTATAACCACTGAGGCAAACATTAATCATTCTACATAACCACAAGGTAGAATATAGAAGACTTACTGTATAATAGCATTTAACGTTGTGGTATAAACATATCATGTACTATGACAAGGAATCAAACCGGTTGTGGCAAGCAGGCAGACGCAAAGTAACGGGAGAACCTCCCAATCTCGCGTCCTAGCGTGAATCCCGGTCGCATCCGTAGTTTTCTCCTCTGGTCTGGGCGTTCTGAGTAAGGAGTTTGAGTTTTTAAATCTTATTTCGTGTTTGGCTGAACTTAAACATTTGCCGTGAAATGACTGTCATAATATGATGAACTATTTAGGGCCCGAAAATACCTTGGCTAATGATAATAGTGCGTTCACTGTCGCCAAGTCATGGAGGCTGTCGACAGCCTTAAATGTTATGTATATGTGCGTGGTATCCCTCAAGAATAGTATCAAATTAGGTACTTCATAATAGTATTGCTTCAAAATACTGTGGAATCCCCAAAATTTCTTCAATACCAATTATTGAGGGCAAAGTTTGAAGTGGTTCCTCAATAGTCGTCAAACAAGTCTAAATAAGTTCAAAACTGAAAACTCTATTAGAAATTGTAGAACAATCCGGGTCAATATAAGTTTATAACGTAAATGTACGTGACTGTCTGTAATAAAGGTTTTGCGTGAAATTTTACAATTTTCCATGTCTACATAAAGATCCTTCGTGAAATGGCATAGCGAAACTGGTCTATTCTCTGTAATAAAACCGCTTTCACAATAGAAAACGTGGAGTTAACTATTAGTATGAAAGTTTGACTTATATGTGTAAAAGAGTATACCTAATTTCTTCTAACATCTAATACGAAACATATAATATGCTAGAAGGAATTAGGTGTGCTCTTTTAAATCATCATCACCCATCCATCATGGGACATCCAATGCTGAATATAGACCGCCTCCATCGATCGCCATTCCGATCGGTTGGAGGCGGTCTCTCTTTGGGGTTAGGACCGTATACCCTGCACACTCGCTGATGGGTTGTCACCCGACAACCCATGACTGGCAGAGAACACCACGGGCAAGCGAGAAGCTCTCTTAATCTCCTCCTCCTCTCGTTTAAACCATTTTATTAAACTAGAACATTCACACCAGTCAGGCAATTACCCTTAAAAATATTTGAACTATTTTACTTCATCTAAAAAGTAAACCCACATCACAGCACTGTACTCTGTCGGATTCAAAGATGTAAAATCTTCTATTTCATTTGGTTGTTGTGGAATCTTTACGCTAAAACACTGAGATACAATTTGAGATATTTTGGTTCCGCTTTGGTTAACCAACTTATAATTACGTTTGAAACATTCAAAATATAAGTCTAAAATAAGGTAACAATGCTTTATTTTATGATGCTGATATTAGAAAGTTTTAAGTCAAAAGTACAACGAGATCCATGAAAATGTTTACCGATTCTACACATATGCTTATATTTATATTATTATGTGATTGTTGCGCACGTCTGTTTATGGCTTGAACGCTGTTATGCTCTAATAACTACATCAAACTTGTTGTGCACAGAACACAAATACTCATTAGTGTACAGCACTGCTATAGTTACGTTTCTCTGCTATCAAGAGGTTGCTAATAAAACTCTACTGCAGTGTGTTTTGTCGTGAATCAAATATTGACACATTTAACAAACATTTATTGCATTTACCAGCTCGTAACGTATTAGTTTATTAGTCATTATTTGTTATTGATATGACATTATGATATGAAGATGGATGAAATGTTTGCATGTTTTGATAATATTTACAGTACAAGTACAGTATTGTAAGAGATGGTAACAGTTGGAGTATACTACATCAGCAATACGTGTGATGATGGAGAAATATTTGAAGTAGGTATCACTTCAACATTTTATTCGAAGGATGTAAGAGGTGACTAACAGAAAGATATGCATACGATATCATTGCAAGAGAAGGAAATCTCGAAATTGTTGATTCTTTGAGTTTTACCTTTTTCTTTTTTCCGTGCGCGATTTCTCCACGGATTTTGTCCCTAGAGTAGGTGAAAGAGGTTTTGTCGAACTCGAACCGACCAAAACGCACGGCGTCTTTGGATCTTAAGTTGCAAGAGATGACATAGGAGCAAACATATCCCTCGCACCCCGGTGTTTCAAGGTTTTACTAATTGTAAATAGTACCTTGTACCAACCCGTCTGCCCACTGTGGAAACAATAGACCAGCAGCGAATTGCGAGAGGCTAATTGTCATCAACACTTGATGCCATTATTCCTATCATTAGATCTCATATTTCAGACGCAATGTTTGTTCTATCGCAAAACATCAGAACAAAATACAATCGTGAGTCAAATTACAAGCATGCTACGTAACACGATAGAATTTTATAAGCTGACACACGGAGGCTTAGAATGGTCAACGTATCATTTTTAAAGAGCAGATTCCAAATTGCTTCCGACATAACCACTCTAACTGACTCCGGTGGGGGTGGTATTGGGGGTTTTGCAATATACGAAAACCTCTGTGGCGTGGTGGTAGTTTAATTTCCGCTCACTGCAAACAATTGTGTGCATGAATATGAACATTTGCATTGATCTGGGTGTTTCTATGTAATTATTATTAGTTATTCAACTTCTTCCCTTCTTTACCTTCTTTAATTTGCAAATGAACTGACGTCTTGAACTCCAATAAATAGCGGAATTTGTGACTTAGTGGCATATTTTGCTAGGTTAATTAATGTTAGCCTGGTCAATCTTACGATAGGTGAATATTTCTAACACTAAAGATAAGTCTAAGCCACTTAAGAAAAGCCCGCTGAGTTTCTTGCCGGATTCTTCTCAGTTCGGGTCCACGTTTTGAACCGGTGTGGTCCATTTGCTCACTGACCTATAAAATGTTGTTGATATTGACGTTTTGTAAGTGCCGTTTAATGGTCTATACAGAATAAATGATTTTTGATTTGATTTGATTTGACTATGAGAATCTTCCACGCCCCGAATAGGACGTTAAGACGTTGTGCCGGTCCCTATTACCACATGAACATCTTTGGAACCCTAAAAATCCCATAGTATGGACTTACTACAGCAGCAAACTTGAGTGGCAACAAGGTCAGATGTTCAGTGGGCACATAGTAGACACTCTTAATTGGGTCATAGCTAATATTAATTACCAACCACAAAACAAGTTGGATTAACTTACTGAACGTGTGTCCGCTACTGATACTGCGGTCGCAACAGCTGCAGATTGCTTCAATGTGTCGTGACTTGCTACCATTAAACACGGATATGCTTCGAATTTTATAACAAATTTGTTTTGATTACGTGTACATTCAAGTTTGCTGTGGAAGTTTACATTAAAGTTTGTAGGAACAGCAAACATAGAAATGGAATTGAACTAGTAGGTACAAAGTTTTTCAACAATATATACAGTACGCAGTAAGAAAAGTTAGAAAGTTGGAGGCACGACACTAAACTGTTAAGACTTTCTCGATGCAATGATATTTAAAACGATGATACAAATGAATCATTAAAATTAAATGAACATGTAAATCAATCTTTTAAAATTGATGATTATATTGGATGATGATGAATTCACTATTAAATCGATCGGGATATTTACCATGTTTGTTAATTTTTTCGCGTATCGTAGCGTAGCGCCGAAATATCGGTTACGCAAAGAAATTAACAAACATGGTAAATATCCCGATCGATTTAATAGTGAATTTGTAAATGACCATGTCAATCTAAACTCATACATAATGATGAATTATAAAATTATGTACAGGGTGCGCCATGCATTAGTTAACATTTGAAAATGTTGCATAAAAAATATCTTCGTGTTTTGAATATGGTGGGGTGTAACGAACTGGGAGTCAGGACTGATTTCGCACTCGCTTCTTATTTATTTTAAGTACTTAAAAGAATAATGCTTTATGCAGATATCTTAAGGCAAATAGGTCTCTGTGTATCGGACACGTACTTAACGGGTAGCGGCGATGACAGCCGTGGCTGTTGGCGATGCCTAGGGCCAGGGAAAACTTTTGCTAAGAGGCGACTCTGGACTGGTGCACTCCGCACGCTCAATCTTATTGCTAGGGAGACAGACATATTCTATTGTACTCTTTTGTCTCTTTTTAACTTAAGACAATAAGTTGTGGTCCATTGTCATGTATTATTTTGCAGTGACGTGTAATGGGTCTGGAATTTGTAAAGGTGTACATTATTACATTATGCAAGTCGAAAATAAATAACAGTCAAAGGATTTCGGTTACATCATCGGTATCATGTAGATGTACAGCTTCTACATTTAGCACCTCTAATGCGTTTGATAATCGGCTTGACCATCGCACTAACTATTGTGTAATTAGCACGCAGGTGGACACTGTAATTCTACGACCGGTATTAATAACTAATCCGCCTTTGCTAACAAATATATAATTGGTTTGGGTACAAGGGCGATTATTGTAATTGAGTAATACAAATTACTGTAGGTAGTTGAATATTAAACTATTAGGTACTGAAAGGTCTGAGGTCTGAGGTCGGTCATTTCGTTCCATGGAGCCCCGACTTGAGAAATATTTTCAAGTTTGTAAATCGGGACTTCATGGTACTTCACCCAATTTAAGAGTGTTGTAAGGACTCTTACTGAATTCTTGCTATACTTCCAGTGACGCATGGAAGGTAGGCAGTGATAGCAACGGAGCCATGAGTTCGTATTGGAATGGATAGAAAAACTTAGATAACTAAAGACAAGGTATATAATGTAGAGACACCAAGGTAACCTCCTTCAGGCAGACACACGTGCACAACCAATATGGCTATTCAGGTGAGTTCAGTATCATTATGTACTAGGAGTCGAAGTCAAAGTGTTACCACTGCCGAGGCTGCTCTGCGGGTACCCCGCTTCACACACCCGGAGTTCAGAACAAATAGAGTGGCATAGTAGACTTGATGCTGCAGCTTGAAGCAGGAGAAGTCCCATCGAGCGACAAAGATCGAAGTACGATGTCTGACCCTCATGGTGAACTTTCATAAGGTTTGTATCATTTTAGATCAAGCAATCAATATTGTGACATTCCAAAGATAGTCCGATTGTTAACTCAACAATTATGGACGGTTTCTATCTTATCGGCACACCCTAGACACTATTTAAGTTGTTTACATTACAAATAGTCTTTAGCTAAGTGACATTTCAGTTGGCTTAGCGCAATTAATTAAAACTGGACGTTCAGAACTTGTGGATATCGTAATGAACTAATTTGATTAGTGGTATTTGTGCTAAACTAGTTGATGGCCACAGGTTGGCTTGAGTGTAATTCTGTTACCTTTCCCATAATTTTCTGTTTTTTTATTTTCATAAAAACATTCCGTGGAACTCCCGCAACATACGAAATAAAATTTACGGAATCGATGGAGCTGTTCTTGTGTTTAGCAATATACGTGTGGTACGGCGAAAGATACTTTCACGTCATCTCATCCGAAGGGTGTCATAACACGCACCAAGCGGCAAAATACGCAGAGGAAATCACTATGATAGAAGGAAAACTCGGAATAAAACCCTGTTCCAAACCATCTGGCCTGTGTGGTAACAGTTGACCAAAAGCCTCCCAATATGGTGAGAGGCCTATGTCCAGCAGTACACTATAATAGGCTAATGGATTGTTTAATAATTATAAATCATTTATTTTCAGATAAAAAAAACCATTTTGTTAATAGCATTTTTACTTATAGCTATGTTAGTACATACTTATATTCTACAAGGGATTTTGTCATTTTAGATGTGCCTTAATATTCTCGTTTCGTCACCTCTCGTTTCTGTTGGCGAGTACCATGAGCATACGATTGCCGCGATGATGTGCGGAATGCGTGCCACGCATTCCGCACATCATCGCCGTTAATTTTTAGCGCCAGACCAAGTTACTATAATGAATACTATATCAAGATAATGAACATCTATTATTAGGGTTCCATTCTCAAGATTAAAAAGCGCAACCATATTACTGAGACTCCACTAACCGCCTGTCTATACCAAAGCATACGTAAGGGGAACGCTCCCGAAAATAAAAACAGGGGATACCACTAACTTTAACAATTTCATAATACTTTTTTCTAGTAGATACCATGAATTTTGAGGCCTTTTATTAACATATTTTAAGCAATACTGCTATTAAAAGGTTTTAAAAGTCATGGCATCCACAAAAAACAGTAATCACATGATTGTGATGACGCATAATATAAACGTGCAACGTTTTATAAACCTTTATTTCATGACCCTCTATCAATAAGCTCTAGAAATATTAAGGACCGATAAAACCATGAAATTACATCAAAAGTAACTTCTGACAACGAAGTACCTACTGATATTTATCTCCAATAATAAATGGTGAGTCGTTCATTTGTCCTTAATCTCATCATTAAGGCCAACCCTTCGTGTCCACTTTACCATGAATTTAAATGAAGGCTGACTATCACAGCCGTCGAATTAGTGTCTTCAGAATACACATAGAGCTTAACTAGTCAGGCGTATAAATAAATTCATTTAAGATTTAATGCTATAATAATTCAGAGAGCAATAAATTGTTTGAACTATTTCTTCTTCTTTAAATCTTTTGTTGCTTAGTATGATACCAACAATATCCATATCGTTAGCTTACACAATGCGTAATGTGGATGAAGTGATCTAATCACATTGAAATTACATATGCACGTAATATATATTAGCTAGGTTAACTATCATACCTAATGCGTATACACAATGGCATAGCTCAAGCTAGGCATGTCAATGTCAATTACATGTTCATTACGTCTTAGTAGTTCTTTTTTTATCGAATCGATAGCATTTTTGAGTAGCTATCGTGGTATAGTAATTTGTTTCACGGCAGTGCCGATACTCAGGAAGAGGGCTCAAGCTTAGGTTTAGCTCTTCGAGAAGGCTACTACGTACGAAAGATTAGACTTCTTAGTAATATAATTTCAATATTTCGTTACTTCCATAGTAAGATTCAGACCGTCAGCGTTTGTCAAGATACAGGGGATACTTGTACTATATGGTTAAAATTGGTCAAAGTATCTCTTACTATAGTGAATACATTTATTTGTTTAATTTATATAGTACACAAATATCAATATACTACAACGGTCCGAGTCCGAATCGCACTATGAAATTAATGTAAGACTAAAATAATATTAATTTTAAGATGTAGTGGTAAGGTCCCATGTCGCGGTATTTACGATAATTTCAGGCTACGAGATACCCAGCGGTAAAGCAAAAGGCATTATGTTAGAAACTCAGAATTACAGCCAGTGAAAAAATACGAGATATATGTTTTGTATGCCTGTAATACTTTTGTTACATTATAATACATTTAATATTATGATAGATTCTGATAGATATAATACGTTTAGATAGATTTTTACTACTCCATGAAAAACTGTGTAGTAACTTTTTTTAATATGTGGTCGTTAAAATGGTTCCAAGGTGACATTTTTGGATGTAACCGGGATGAACGCAAGGATAATGAAAATAATATCTTAATGATATTATACAGTTATATCTCACGTTTGTATTTATTTTGTTTTTGATATATATTTATCTATAGGTACTTAATATTATAGAGGAAAAAAATAAATTAATGTGTGTGTGTATGTTTGTTATGAATAAACTCAAAAACTATTACTGCTTTCAAAAGTTATTACACTACTGGAAAGGTACACGCACCCTGAGTATCATATACTATATTTATTGCTAGAATAGATTAGGGATCCCTACTAAAACTCAAGTAATGTAACCCAAATCTTTTGTTGCATGCGCTGCTGAAACTATTGATGATACAACAAAAATCTATATATATATAAAATGAATTGCTGTTCGTTAGTCTCGCTAAAACTCGAGAACGTCTGGACCGATTTGACTAATTATGGTCTTGAATTATTTGTGGAAGTCCAGAGAAGGTTTAAAAGGTGAATAAATGTGAAAATGCTCGACAGCGGGAACGGGATCATTAGTTCACGAGGGCGGAGCCGGGGGCAACAGCTAGTATGTTATAAGAATGTTCTATGCGATTACCAACATCCACGCGGGCAGAACAGCTAGTTGTAAATGTTTTGATTGTGTACTAACTGGATTGAGTATCATAATCAACATTAGCTATAAAGATTGAAGATTATTATATTATAATAACACCTAAAATATGCACATACGCAAATTTGCAAGAACATAAATTATATTACTATAAAATGGACTCGACGGCCATCCGAGAAGCAAATTATATTTGCATCTACCACTACCATCATTTCAAAGCATCGAATTTTAGAATAAACTTCCTCACTCAGCATTTTATAAAAGCAGTTTGTAATATTTATGAAACTTCCTATTGTAGTTGTTGATTTTTTTTATACTAATTAGGTGGTAGACGCGCAGTCCGCTACTTGCCACCGGCTTTAGTAACCACTTCCCATAATATGGCTCTGCACTGCTTTAAAAATAATATTTTACTACGTTTCAGTTCATTTAGAAGTTATATTCCGCATTAATTGACTGTTCCGTAATCGCTCAAATAGCTTTTTCTTTTCTTTGCCTCACAATAATGAACTAGAGTGCTTTCCATATGTACAGTCAACAAAAGAGATACGGTATCACATTTACATACAACGTTATATGAAAAGTGGTACCATATCTCTTTACGTACGCATTTCCTTCCTCCTACTATCTCAAATACTCGATTACCTCCATCTCCCATCACCTTTGCGCTTATGTGGGTTACTCTACACAACATAATCACGGCTGTATTCTGTGTTTATTGTTTAATTTTTGCACGTAGTTTGACATTTTAATATATTTATTTATATAAATTCACGTACATAATATAATTTATGAATTCTTAATGGAAGCCATGTAAATGTAACCTTGAGAACAATAAAGTGGTAAGACTGATGTTCCATAGAATCCAAATTATTCTGATATTGGCTGCGTAATGTAATATTTTGTGACTCAATTACTATTTCAGTAGAAACCATGGTAACTACACTCGACACTGTGCAGGGCACTTAGTCAGCTAATTTATATTGAATCAAATTCAATTTCAATATGTCAACATCGCACGTGAATAAATCGAATGAAGTTGGTGTTTATTAATAAAGTTTGACATGTCAAAATATATAATATATGCGGCATATATGACATAATTTTCATTTTCATTAATATATTTTTATGTTGCTCATGTAATATGACTTTACCTTGTTTGATGGTATACCACCATTACAGACACCAACAGTGTTGGCGCTCATTTTTTTTCATTAAAAAATCACGTGTCTTCAAAAAAATTCCAAGTTTTCATGGTGCTTCAAAGACTTTACTATCAGGCTAGGTAAAGTCAAATTGTCGTGTCTTATATAAAAAAATTAAGTCCTGAAATGTTTGGTTCTTAACGGAATTGTTTACTCCGTATGAGGGTGGCACATAAACCCAGCATGTGTCGTTGTCTATGAAAAAAAAGTGGGAATAACCGAAGAATCTAATCGTATTCGCCATGACATAGACATTGTATTATAGAACCCTTGAGTATTTGAGACCTTAAAGTTGAGTGTTAAATACTCAAAGTAATACTTTGATAACATTGTAAACATTCTGTACCGCTGTACAATAACCAATTAGAAGTTAATAATAACCTTTCATCGTTTTACTCCGTGTTCAATTGTAGGTATATATCTCAAACTTCTTAGTTTATATATTAAGTTAGGTTATATAGTAAGATAGGCTCTTATAGCTGTGAGTCTGATGTGATAATGCAACTGTTTGTAATGGTTTGTAATGTGCATGTGTGTAACGTGTTTGTAATGGCGACCCTCTTTTCTGACATTGCCTTCAGCTTACCATCGGGCGAGGTGAAGTCAAATTGACGTGCTCATAAATAAATAAAAAGTGGTTACATATTTCAACAGTTTGTTACAAATATAAAGTTTTTACATATCATAAACATAAACTCAAGCCTATATCCCCGAAGGGGTAGGCAGAAGTGCTAGCACCCATATTTCGCCTGTTTATGTTTAAGTGTAATAGGTGGCGAGCCATTAACCGGACACTTATAAACCAGCGATAAATACACACATAACTTCGAAAAACATAGGAAAGTCATTTGGTGTGTGCCATAGTAAAACCTGGGATCGAACCCGAGACCTCGTGTCAGCAGTCCATTACCCATACCACTACGCTACCACGGCTTTTTATATATAAAGCTTTTCTCGGAATAAATACTTTTCTAAAGTGTATTAATTGGTATCTTTTCCTGACGTCGAGCACGTCCGTAATAACAAGCTGCTGAATGAAGCCATTAGTGAAGTCTACATAATGAATGCAACTATTTTGTTATGATGTTGAATACAGGTCAATACCGGATTCTAAACATCCCTAATTAGGTTGGTAGGTACTTAGAATTGCTGCTTATTTGCGTTTATACTGAAGTACCAATATTTGCTATTACGGAGAAAAATTAATATTTAATTTTCAAAGTCGGTAATTGTTTACTCTGGGTAAACTTTACAACTTGAATGTTGTGTTAGTACTTCGAACAACATTGTCACACTGATTTAAATGGAAAACACAGATTGTTTCTTACGAGTTTGTGTTGTTATATTCGATGTGAACGTATACCTTGCCGAGATAATACAAAAAAAATAATTTTGTTATGGGCTGTATCGGAAGTTTAAAATACACATTTGATTTTGATTTGATTCCTTCCAGAATCTTCATGAAAACTTATTCCTTTATTATTCCTTTCATAAGATCTTATTCCAGTGATAAAAAATTTAAACATACCCGTGGAGCAAAATATATCTACGAAACAGTGAATAAAGAAATGAACTTAATAATAAAGATCAGTATTATTATGGTAATATCTGGTAAAGATCCCATCTACATATTTATGATACAGTTGAATATTATATAGAACATCATCATTTTCAGTTATTAATTTACTTTTAAAAAGTGTACACAAATTTATTTTCAGGACTTATTAAGTTGTTGTCAGTTGCGGTAGTCAAAGTAAAGCTTGTTGTTTTCTTCGGTATTCTTTCACAAAGTGATAAAATAGGAGCAATTTCTTCGGAATTGTTTTACTTGTCATAAAGTTGTTTGCCGACAGTTCGACGTTTCCCTGGACAGTTGCGACATAGTTGCGGTTTCTTTGTCAGATTGTCTGACATAATTGTGCATTCTGAGGAATCTTTGCGTCCATCCACCATCTCGGCTTGCTTCTGCTAGAGTGACAGGCGGCTCCACTCGTCACCCCAGAGTCTTGTTCATGGAGGACGGAGGTCATTGGTGTTGCTCATAAGCAATTGAACAGTGCTTAAAAATAATTTGATAATATAAGCTTAATACAGATATGGCGTCAACCTTCTTCCTTCAAAGATTTCTTTTTAAGAATGAATGAATAAATAAATTTCTTTATTTACGAAGACCATTCCTGCACCACCCCCCCGCTATGGCACAGCAATGGTGTACGTGGTGACGGTCAAAGCAATTCATGCGGGCCTCTGCGAACATCCCTGATGCGCTACAGAAGCGGGGCCTATGCCTTATGTGGAAATAGAAGCATTGATTGTTATTATGTTACTTTTACGTTGTCCAAATATTTGTTTTTATGTTTTTTGTGCTTATACGTTAGGTATTCCTGCGTCAAAATCAAATACAGAAGAAGGTGTCCTCAAACTATTATTGGTTTATTTTGACTGCCATCTGAGACTGGCTCTAAGAACTAAGAATTTTGAGATGATCCACGAGAGCCTAGTCCATTAATCAACAGATTTACTAACAAGCAGGTGAGGCTACGGTAATGGAACCTCACGATGACCTCATATCAGGTCTTTGTGAGGCTCCGATGTTATTGTACACCCGACTTCAAACTCTCAACTTCACTTAAAAAGTAACAATTCTGTAACAGCAGAATTATATAGTGTTCGAACTGATAAGTTGTTCCAAACCTTTCGGGATAGAAACGCACAACTCGTACATAGTTTATAGGGCTTATCTGAGGAATAGTTCATGTCTACATCAAATCTCACAGAGTTACTCCAACTTTGTATTCAATGTTGTACATAAAGTTGAAACATATAAATGCAAACCAAAGGCGACTGGAACTATTAGCCCCAATTCTCAATTCATTGAAACTTGTATCAAAAATATAGTTCTAATTCTTTTATTTCGCCATTTTACCAGTGCCCAGGCACACTAATATCTAAGAATGGTATTGATAACTTATTTATTCCATTATGCATTATCTAAAGTATAAAACTCCTTGCCTTATTCTTTATTTTCGGATAATTACAAGCTCGGTATGTTCAAATTTTGAGTGTAGGAGAAGTACCACCGTCCTATATGATATCACTAATAATAAACTTTTAATGCCCTTCCTGATGAGATAGGAGGGTGGCGGTGAATATTAAGAGAGCCTCAGTGCCGCCAGCACGGGAGATAAACACACAAAAATGCAGTGAGCTTCGGAATGTATTTTCGAAACTCACAGGATTAAAAGGTTTCTGTAGGCTCGGCAGTTACAAGTGACGCCCCTGGTGTTACAAACCTCCATGAACTACGGTAGCTTTCCATCAGTCGTCGCCTAAGTGGTACAAAAACGTGTTTCATCATAAACTACCTAAATCATTACTCATCAGTACATGAATACATGTAATATATTTCTAAAAAAAATAGAATAATTAAAATTATACTAATTCAGTCCGTTAGTCGAAACTGAAAACATAATGCGAAATAACTATGTAAACAATTTTTAATTTAGCAAAAAATCCATGCCTTTATTTAATATTCTTTACATTACGTAAATATAGGGCGCTATTACAATAATTACTGGGATAAGATTTTTCTACAGACTGCTTGAGAATTTCGAAACCTTTACTGAACAACTTGAGTGGAGCATTCCACTTTTAAAGAAAAATGCTACCATTTCAATTTAAATGACTATTTTCCTGTTCAACACGCACTTCGTTTATAAAAATACATTTTATTTTGTTACTTGTGTTCCTATTATAGAGTAAAAATGAAATGCTAAGGCATTAGAGCAACGAACTCCAGTGTTGTAATTAGAAGGAAGCAGATTCAAAACGTCATACAGTCTTCCATTGAAAGTCTCGTATATATGGGGTAAATTTTATTTGCGTGTACTCTTAAGCTAACGCTGCTTAGCTAGCTTAGACTTTCCATCAGGTGAGCCGTGTGTTTGTCTGCCACCTAAGTGGTACGTAATCCTTTTTTTCGCCCCTGGCCGACCCGGGGATATCCCTTTGAGATGACCCCCTTCCCCTAATGTAGGAACCACGGTGTTACCATCTAGCCTCCGGATAAATATCCGCACTCTCCGCCGGCGCCGCCGCCGTGGCCTGCTTCTGCTAGAGTGACAGGTGGCTCCACCCGTCACCCTCAGGCCCGCGCTCATAGAGAATGGAAGTCATTTTGTGACCTTAGAAATACGGTCAGCAGTGCGAGTGTGACCCGTCTGGTGTTGCATATATTCATAGGCCAGAATCGCAATTACTCATATATTATTGAATTAGTCATTTATTGTTAGATATATACCTCTCCCAAATGTATGAGATACCACTCAATCCTATACTTATATGACTTATCAGAATGACTAATAAACATTTGTGTTTAAAGCTTTGTTTAAAAAGTATTAAACGTTACCTGAGTAACGTGAACACTGTAATATGCAAGCGCATATTAAAGTCAAACTTTGTCTGATAACCAAACTGCTGGCCTAACACGGGCGCGGGACAAATATCTCTCTCCACCGCTTATGTCAAATTGACGGGGACAAACGCGTTTGTCCCTAATTGCTAGCATGGCGTCGAAGGAGATAACTTATGTCCCTCGCTGTGACGTAGACAAGGGACTGTTTCTCCACTTGCTTAGCACGGTGGCCGTAAAGTGGACAAGATATGTCTCTTTTTGACAGATTATAGAGAGATATTAGTCTCCGAACTATTGAGGTGGGGACAAAAATCGTAACCGAAAAATAAATACATCGAATTTGATTAATTAATTAATGAATTAAAATTTTAATAATATATATATGTATATATATGGGGAAGGGGGGATTTAAATATTTTTCTCAAATAATTTTGACCTTCAATATTTAAAATCCAGTAATAAAGTATTAATATTTGTATGTATGTATATGTATATATGTATATGTATATGTATGTATGTATGTATGTATGTATGTATATATATGTATATATGTATATATGTATATATGTATATATGTATATATGTATATATGTATATATGTATATATGTATATATGTATATATGTATATATGTATATATGTATATATGTATTTATATATGGACTCTACAACCGGTCATAGTGGGACCCCCCCCCCCCTACAGCGGTCAGCAGTACGAGTGTGACACCCTAGGCATTACAAACATCGATAGGCTATAGTAATCATTTTCCAATAGGTGGGCCGTGTGCTCGTCTGCCACCTAAGTTGTATAAAAAATCCAAACATATAATCCTATATTATTACGACACATTACGTAACACAATACATCCCATTACAAAGTAATAATACCTACTTACTAACTTAGCTATATCTACATTATATGAAATTAAAATAACACCGACAATTTAAAAAGTCAATGTTGCACTTATAAAATATGCACGTTGCTAGGTTTTATCAATTTGGTCGAATAATACTTTTTCGTATATTGGTAGCATTGAGTGGACAAACGTTCTCCCCGGTGACAAACTAGTCTCTCCTCGACGCCATGCTAGCTAAAGGGAGAGAGAAGGAGGGAAAGACAAATTTTTCTCCACTCCCCGGGGACTTTTGTCTTCGCGCCATGTTAGGCCTACTGTTGTATTAAGCTGAAGACAAAGTTATTAGTATCAGCTTGTGAAATTCAACAGAATCTTGAGAAATGAGATTCACAGAAACGAGAACCATGTAATAAGTCAGCGTTCACATAATGTTTAACTAAATATATATGTAAAGTAAATAGCTAGAAGTTTTATTACTATACAAATCCAATTAGAATATGTAATAATATTTTTTATCCATCTCATGAATACACGTAATACATTACGACTACGGTAACAACTTGCCATTATACTCGTACTTATATGCGTATGCTTCTTATCTAGACATCTTAATACTATTAGGACGTATCATATAACAGTATAACAGTAGGGTCCTCTAGGATGGTAATTCGTGAGACCCAAACTTGCAAGTCTTAGCAACGAACGGCAGTCGCTCCCGATAAAGTCGGAGCTCGGGCGGAATTGAAAAAACTTAACTACACTGAAAAATCACAACAGAGAACATTTAGCACTTTGTATCATTACTATAACTAATGATACGGAGTGCAAGATGTACCTACTTCTTGTCACATATAAACCTGCGATACATACACACATAATTTCGAAAAGCATCGAAAAGTCATTGGTGTGTGCCATGGTAAAATAAAGTAGTGTACAGTTGGTAATTACTTTATAAGAAAGATTGAGCATATTTTGGGTGCTCAACTTGTGCCTATCTGTTAGCAATGTAATTTATAAACGATCTGAGTCATTAACTTTTTTTACCTAAAGAAACCAGAAATTTATGTATCCTATATATAATATATATATTATAATTATTCCATTAAAATAAATTCGTATTCTTGGAACTGAATAGAAATAAATTTATTGCTGACTTGATCCGGCGTCCTTTGTCGTAGAACAATACCTTAGATTTAAATAAATCAAAATGTCGGCAATTATAGAATATAAATCTGAATAATTCTGAAATTAATTGTCATGTACTAAAATTATTAAAATTGTAAGTATGTGGGGTCTTATCAAGAATTTCAGGGTACAATCATGAGTACATTATAAATGGTTCAAATGAAAACGCCGTATACTCAGAACTTAGAAACTTAGCAATTACAACAAAAAATTACATTAAAAGTAGTAACTAAAATTCTCTCTTTAGAAGAATATTTGAATAGATATTATAATTCGTAAAATGAGATAGATTTACCAAACTGATATGAAATACCAGTAAAAAATTTTGTCTGGATAATCAAAATTGGCCATATTTCATTTTAAACGACAACATACGAAAAAAGTCATTCAAACCAAATGCTCAGTCCTAGTTTAATAGATTTCACACTTGAGAGCGTAATGAAAACCATTTTTCGAAGAACTCTATTGAAGTTTGTAGAATTGCTCTTTATCACAAAATGTCTTAAGAAACTGGGGTGTCAAGTTACAATGGTTGTGTTTAATAACGATCAGAAGGTTCTGTCAAGCAGTCTTTGGGCATAATGGACGAAGTTGGACAAAACTTGCACCATCAATAACTGATGATAAAATTTCTTAGAAATTTTTCTTATAACAGGGAATGAAGATATGGTCGTTCATATTTCTTTTCCAGTATAAGTAATAATGGATTAGACAGTGAAGTAAATGGTAGCTGCATAGCATCACTCGGGCAAAGGTGGTGTAATAATAATTTGGTTAATATTTCAAAACTTTCTCTTCACCACTTTCATCTTAGAGGACGAAGTGGACGAGTGACATACATGTTATTATCTTTACACAAAGCGTAGGTGTGACAAAGTGACAACCGTGAACCGTGAAACGTTTTTTATAAACCTATCAACCTGTGAGATACAACCGACTCTCATTAAAGGTGCATATTGAAATTCATTCAACCTTAATCCGGCAACTCTACGGTTTGTACCGATGAATTTAGCAAACAGAGGACTAGAAATGATTCACTCACCTCTCTAGAAAAAACCCCTGCTAATTGAGTTACATACCTGGATACTTTGTTTGTCCTAGATATTTCAAATGCAGTTTTTTTAAATGAATCAAATGACCACAGCCTGATGGTAACTTTGGAACACTATTCCAAATTATGGCGATCACTATTATAAAAGTTTTCCTCATTTTGGCTGTCCTTACTATCTTCTCTCATTCTCGTATACATTTATTTTGGAGTCGTCTTACATTCGCATTTTCAAATTAACTGTTTTGCAATACCAAAAACTGCTAGATGAAAATACCGTTATTCGCAACAAAAAATAAAATTTCACGAACAATAGATTCTATAGCCAACATTCATTCCACTTACTAAACGAAGGGCTGTGTCCAAAAAAACACTACGACTTATTGAGCTCAATATATCAGTGCATTTCCGACTGATGTGGCGGCACCTTTGAAAGCTACCCTCGTTACTTTTATCTGTAAAGGAAATACAATGAATTTATTTAAGGAAAAGACTTTTGTTGGTTTGAAATCGTCAGTGAGCACAGCGTTCCATGGTCGCTATTCGTTTCGCTGTAGTCTATTCGGTCAGGATATAATATATTATAGAGAATCATCTGATATAAAAACAACTATTGATTATATATAGCCAATCAATATATTTTACTTAAAATTACCAGCTAAGCTTGGTAGTAGAATATTGGGATGCTACGTAGAAATTGATACTTCAAAACCCGTTCAGTGAATATAATATAAAACGAAAAATAAAAAATATAAGAAAATATAATAGTTTTATAATTATTTTTATATTTTTATATTAAAAAACAAGGATGTCAGCATGTATATAAAAATATAATTATTGGTAAGACTATTAGGGTTTGTTTGATGAATTAAATTCCGATAAATAATAGAATCTGATAAAGAACTAAAGTCACAAATATAGTTCGTTTTTTTTACTTAGGAAACGTCAAATTGACTTCACCTCGCGTGATGGTAAGCTTAAAACAAAGTCTCAGGAAAAAGGGTCATCACAACAAACACGTACAGTGTAACAATGGCGCTCAGCTTGATGGACTCATTGGACTCATCATTTGCTTTTTCACGCCCTGCTTAATGGACCCGGAAAAGTAGGAAGAAGGAAACACATATTAAGCGTTTAAGGAATTCGTAGCACAACCAAGTAAGCAGGTTTGTAGAGCAAACATCCCATAGTAGATGAATAGTTTACCTTGAAAAAGCTAAGCTATACCGGATCTGTGGCATTTATCTCGAAGTACACGAGCTATGAAGAAATGGTGATGTTATTAATCATACAGCATGAACTCACGGAGTCTTGCTGTACTTCAATGAATAAATAAATAATAAATAAATATTCTAGGACAATCTACACAACGTAACCTAGACCCATGGTAAGCATAGTTTAACTAGCTTGTGTTATGGGTTCTAGAATGCGGATAAATAAAAAAAAAAAAATGTATCTAAGGTTCAATGAAGTGAATAACTAGCTACCTAACTGGATCCACTCCAATTTCTCTGCTATACTCTCTGCTCAACCATCTTCTCTACTAAAATTTGGGTAGGTATTTTACAATTTCAACTTCAACGTCGGACGTCGCCGTCGTACTAAAAGAAAAATAAAATTAAATATATCGCGAGAGAATCCGTAAAAAGTGAGTAAGTTTAGATAAACTTACTTTATCAGATCTCGCAGATGCGTATTAGATAGAATCCATAAAATATAAGCTATATTTATTTTCGATGTAATTATGCCTAAGAATATTATATTATTATCGTACAATATCATTTTCTGTTATGAACATTGTTAACAGAGTTCAAATGATTTCGTAAGATCAAAACTTCGATAACAAGCGAAGATATGGCTTCAAGTCACTAGAAGTTTTTTCATTAGCTTCTCGAGTTCGCAAAGTCAGGGAATTATATGATTCATAGTAATTGGCTTGTGTTGTAATCTATACGAATGAGATCGCTTAAAGGAATGATGGAAAGTGGAAATGGGGGAACCGATGCTAAGTTAGGCTTAATGTCTTTTTTATATTGCATACTCTGAACAGTTATTCAGTATTATCTCGTAATGTCAAATATAGGTATTAATTGTTAACGAGCTCTTACTCATGCTGCTTACTATTTTATTGATAATATAGCTCAAAAAATCTCTTGTATGATGAGTAATAATAATGTAGATATAATATATTATGTATGTGATATGAGCGTGTACCCCAAAATCAGTGAGGCCCCAGCTAACCTCACCTGTAAGTCAGTACACCTGCTAATCGATTGACATTTCTTTGAAAATTCTTACCGTAGTCACTCCCTTAAGTCAAAACATCAGCAAATAAGTTTTTGATTGAGACTAGATGATGTAAGCTCTAAAAAACTGTTCCTTCATCCTTTACCTCATTTAGGTCGACAATTGTGCAGGTACACAGCGGATACGACACTAGGTGGTTCATCAACTGCAGAGGTGCAACACAATCGCAGCCTCCACTCGTATTCAAGTAACCCTATTTTATACATTATTGATAATACACTTGTACTTGTCCACTGTCAGTTACGACAGTCATAGTAAACCTTTGAGAATGCCGCAAGGCGAAACCGTTTAGGTACAATAATAAATACAGTGGACAAGTACAAGTGTGTTATCAATAATGTATAAGAATAAGTTCCACCAAGTGCTATCAATCAACAGTATAAATAACCCTATTTTGTCCACATGTACAACATTAGCAGATTTAAGACCGCCTCAGCCTGTTCAGGGTGGTTACCTAATTTCAGTTCATGTCATGATTTAATCTGAAATATCCCATATGCAAGTGAAAACAAAGTTCACTATGCAAACGAACAGAGAATAAAAGATTGCAGATACTGTACGGTTGGTCTTTATACTCTTAGATATTTGTAAGGCTATCTCGTAACTTTGTGCTCTTATGAAGTAATATCGGTGCTGTACGACGTACGGTACCATGAAGATAATATAAAAGGTATCTATTCTTTTGTGAGACGTATGAGGTGGTTTGGCCAAGCCGTTATAAATAGACTCACCCACCGTCCAAAGGCTATTATGTACCTGATAGAGAGGATGTGTCTATATATAAACGATAGCCAGCTATTTTTGTTATACTTTTGGTTTGGAATAAATTTATTTCCCTTGTGCGTCAGTTTGTGACCCCGGGTAGCGCAAATTAACCGCAACGTTAAGCCAATCAAAAGGTAAATCATTGTATTTGTACTTAGTTATATTCAGCCTGTTTTTCATTTGCTCGTTCACCAATACATACGACTAGACTTTACAGACAAAAACACTAATTGAGAAGTAGATTGGTCATAATTAACGAAGTTATCTAAAATATGTTTGATTATCATTTGTTAGTCGATCTTATAATTAGACTGCCTACACCAAAGCATACGTCCACACACCCTTCCTACGACATGTCATGGAAGAGTATTGGCTAACACGTTCACTGTATTCGTCTGTCGCTGAATGTCATAAGAGCTACTCTTATTATACCACTTGGAATATTTTCAAAAGGCTGACCAGTCCAACTACATAATGTATATTATGCCCTACCAAGTGCACAGCCATACGTATGCCTACAACCCTACGGTAATGCTGTGTGACCACGTCTATAAAACTAGGTTTGGTATTGTAAGCTACAATCCAGCTAAACACAATCTATACAATTTTAGTGACAAACATGACGTTGTAGGACTATATTATATTTCTACAGTAGTAGATACTACTAACGTCTCTATTTACTATTATAATCAGAAAGCTTCTTAACCGTCAAAAGAATATCTCCCCTAAAATTGTGCATTGCTGTCAATAATAAATGCCACAAATATCATTCAACCTGCCCAAACTGAGGTATTCTATTAAAAGAAGCTTATATTAAATTCTTCTTTGGCAAGAAACTGTTGGGTCCTATCGTAAAGGGGTGTGTTCAAATATGTCGACATATCGATGTTATTAGGGCAAAAGGGTTGGCACATCTACCCTCGATATGTTGACGCTAACGTACAACTGACGAAGACCCCTGGAGCCTATCTCAACACGCCTTTAAGAAACATCTGTTCTAAGATCGGCGATCTCAAATTTATTGTTCAGATTATGGTCGTGTCCTTATTCTGAGTCAAATGTGAGTAAACATGCTAAGCGGAGATTTTGTCTGAACACAAATGCACCAAACGTCTATTCCAACAGTAACATAATCGAAGTTAAAATAGTGCAGTTCGACACTGGTAACGCAACGCGGATCGTAATATATGTTTGCTTGTATACACTAAATCAAAGCACGCATTAAGCTTAATGGGTTTTTTAGTTTTGTTCCATTTCGACGTTTTGTTCATGTGTTTCGATCGTTTATCGCCTTCCGTGAGAAATAAAATAACTGTAGATTCCACACTCGCAATAACGCTGGATTGGTCCCAGTAATACGAGTGTGGAATCTTCAGATCTTTTTATTTTTAGCTGAAAACAACTGCGACTGCTTCTATAAGTCGAAAATCAGAGACACCATTTTATAGTTAGTCAGAATAATCTCTTATTGCAACGAGCTAGTTGCAAAAAATCAGGTAGAACATAAAGCAAAATAATTTTATAATTTTTAATATTATTCCAACCGTTCCATAAGTTATTGAATAGCATTATTACTATTGTTTTCCTAAGTTTGTACTGTACACAAGTAAAGCAATTTCAAATTATTGTTTGATGTTATATACATTAAAATTACTTAGTGTTAGCTTAAGCATCGCAGTAATATAGTAGCAATAACTTAAATGAGGCCAACAAAACAACACTGGAAGGGAATATTACTAAAGATTTATTCATTAATCCATTCATTCTTTTGATACCCAAAAATGTATGATAAGGTTAATGAAAAGCACACGTCCGCAGGGCAGATTGAAGCAAGCTGAATGTGGGTCAATCTTTCGGTTCTGGTTACGCAAAGATCCTTAATTTTTGTTACCCTGTAGGGATAGAAAATCTATAATCAAAGTAAAAGATAATAGATTCAAAAACTCAAAATTGCAAACATCATTGAGCGAGGTTGATTGCTGTTAGCACTTCACGTTTTTAACAATAAAATAAAGCTCTAAGTCGTTTCCAATTTTCTTTTACTTTTTAACTGAATCGCGACTTTAAAAAAGGAGGAGATTGTCAATTCTGATGTTCATTTTTTCATGTTTGTACTCCCATAGCTCGGTCACTCTTAGACCAAATTCGCTAAATTCGAATTTTTAATCTCGGCACTGACTTCAAAAAAGTTTGTATAGTGCACGGCATCTAACTTGGCAAGGTTTTGTAGTAGTTGGGGAAATTTTGCGCATCGTAGACTTAGAGGCATAAAAAGTGCTTGTCATTATTTTATTCATTCACCAGAATGCAATCATTTATTTTGAATCATGCTTTACCGCAAAAGAGACCCAAAAATTCTGGTAGTTCTAAAGTCGGTTAAGTTTTTGGTTAAAAGTATTCTTATTAGTTTGATCTTCTTTATTACTTTGAAGTGCTCCTTGAACTAGTTGGTATAAATATTACGTTTACCTGCAAACATACCAGGAAATTAAGAAATTAATTAGACAATAAAAAACCTCAAAATCGAAACGCCCGACCATCCGTGTAAATAAAATGCCTAACGATAGTAGTATAATATAAATTCTAGCGTGAAAGGGTGAATGCGTTGTATCATAGTCGGGGCACGTCTGCCACGCCCGTCCCGTGCGAGTGCCACTACAGACTTTTGCATTGCTTTTTATATCCGTCGTGGCAATTGAACGCTCTACTGCCACGCCACATAGGTGTACTCGTAAATCAGGGTTAATTAAGGTCAAATATACTACAATTGTGAGAAGTAGCAGGTTAGGTAGTATGCATTAATATTGTTTATACTGTTGATTGATGGCACTTGGTGGAACTTATTGTTATACATGATTAATATCACACTTGTACCTCTCCACTGTATTCATTATTGTACCTAAGTGTCAATGGAAACCTTTGAGAATGCCGCAAGTCGAAACAAGCTAGATACAATAATAAATACAGTGGAGAAGTACAAGTGTACTATCAATTATGTATATATTAATATATCTATTTCCGTGCCTCGGCGAACACGTTAAAATAAGATATCAGTCCCGGTTGCCATACAAACATCTTTGGCAGTAATTACTGGTAGTTAGAGCCCTAAACAGTCCAACGGTCCTAAAAAGCCGATCCCAATTGAGATGGTTAAAACCTCCATCATATACATATGATAATATTTTATCAAATATTTGTTATAAACATACCTGTATAGGGGCCCAATACAGTTTGAAAACTCTTCTATAATAATTTTGATAGCTTTTGCATCAAAGTTGCTTTCCGAAAAAAAAATTATAACATTGGATTCTGCTCTCTGCTCATTCCTCTTCATCTTTTTGATTTGTATCTTAATGACAAGACTGTAGCTAGAGAAAAAGGTTTATCCATCAACATTAGTATAAATCATGATAATATTGGAACACCAGTGTAGTCCATATACATGGAATGTAAGGAACTGGAATGGAAGGCCATCTCTGGTGTGGGAATACGGTGTCCATATATTTTGTCATCAGATAGGAGTAGGTGCGCTTCGTTCCAGCTCCTGCTAGGTCGCCATCCCCAGGCTCGAGTAGCCTCCGTTCGTCGGAAATCAATGTTAATACATCTATACTAATATTATAAAGCTGAAGAGTTTGTTTGTTTGTTTGTTTGAACGCGCTAATCTCAGGGACTACTAATTGGAATTGGAAAATTCTTTTAGTGTTGGATAGTCCATTTCTTGAGGAAGGCTATAGGCTATATAACATCACGCTACGACCAACAGGTGCTTAGCAGCGAGGGTGAAACCGCGGGGAACAGCTAGTTGTTAATACATTGATTTCCGCGTTGAACCCAACACACAGATATAATAAAGTAGTTAGATGATACAATGGTATTTGCTATAAAACATCATTCATTCGAAAGGTTTCTTCGGTTTTTTAATAGTCGCAATCAAAATAATGTACCTATGTATACTGATTTTTAATTTTAATACTACATCCAATTACAGATTAATAGTTACAAGCGAGCGGCAGTAAAGTTTGACTAGCAATCACTATGAGCAAACAGAATTTTAATTAAGTCACTACCAACAATCACAAGTCAATCAACGTAGTTACATAAGCCTTTAATTATATATAACCAATATCTCGACAGGTAGAAAACAATAGGGCAAAGGTGAGGGGTAAAATTATGAGGCTTGTTGTTATTTACAAATTGTTTCCGATTTTATACCGAAAATTCGCCCCAACTTTAGAATATCTGAGTTCAACGTAAATTAATGTACCGAGTTTTGGCTAACTAACGGTGTGCCAGGGACCGGAGGTTGGAATGAAATGAATGATGACTCGTTTTTGCCTTTCAAATTCAAATTATTAGGACTAATTTCAAATTCTGAGTTGAAAGTGAATCAGCTCTTTTGTAGAGTGAAACATTAGGAAAAGGAAATATCATCCTTGCAGATTTGAAAGCCAAATGGAACGAACAAAAATTGTGTTGCATTATAATATTCCTTAGCAGTATTTGTAAACTTAAATAAGTTTTAATGCAAAGTTGTTACTATTGGAGGTTTTGTTACTAATTGGATGTTCATGTGACAGTTATAAGTATTTTTCACTATCACCACGCAATAGTACCTGCCTACTAATACTATGAACTATAAAGACTTAATATTGGACTTCATGAATGGTGATTTCCAAAGGTTTGTTCTTCGGGGTTTTATAGACGAATTTTGAGTTATGCATACAAACATAAAATGCTCACGCCCCTAACCCCAGAAGGGGTTGGCAGAATTGTATTAAACAACCTCATTTCGTTAATTATGATTTTCGGTCCGACGTCATGGGGGCGCTCTATAGCCGCCAATCGGGCCCTTTGTAAAATAAGTGGGTATACCGAAAATAATTTCTTAATCAAAATGTTGCAGCTGAATATTTTTTTTGACCCGATGTCTTGCTTAACTGTATAAATTGCAAGGAAATTAATGATGTGCTTAGCCGTACAAGCACTTCCACTTATCATCTTGGAGAGTACGAGTATCAGACGATATATGATTTTAGATTGATATGGTATTTTTCGGTTATTCAACGTAATAAACAAACACGGTAAATATCCCGATAAATTTAACAGTGAATCAGACGATATACTCACAAGTGATATAATCCTTTTATATTTCCAAAATCAAATTAAACAGTCAATTACTTATACTTCAGGTATTTAAATTATTATCATGGTCACCCACATAACTATAAGAGATAATTCCAAACAAAACATAATAAAAAATAATTCATAATTCGGGCGCCTATTAAAATTCCGATGTTTTTTTATGTTTTTTGATCTATTGCGCCTAATTGAGGTTATCAATTAGGCGCAATAGATCAAAAAACATAAAAAAACATTTCTCTCCAGTCTCCAGGGTGGTTACCCTGGAGACTTTCTCCTGATTCTAATTTGTCTACTAATTTGGTCACTTAAACTAGCTATGTACTAGGTATACATACTTCCGCTGTAAACTAAAGTTATTTCGATATTGTTCATTAGTCTTACGTATACATGAGTTGACCAATACAAGAAGCTGTAAATATCCATAGACGATACTTTCCCCTCCTAAATGATATGTAAAAAGCAATAAAGAGCTTCTAGACTGTAATGGCTACAATCGTTCCAAGGGCCTTCCAATGATTCCAATATATGGATGTGTTGATGTGTAGCTATTCTCCTGTTTTTCGTGAAAACATCGTACTCACTATTAATAACTCTCGGTGACAAACATTCTCCTTGATTGCTATTGACTTAGGTACGAAGAGTGTTTTCTCATGGGCAACTTTATGTTGGTTTATCATGATTTGCAAGTCCAGAAAAACAGTACTTAATTATGGATCTCTGAAAATAAATTGACATTTACATTAGTGCTGATTCTTACATGTTTACAAGTTTATATTTGATAGTATGTAATATTTTCTCTTTGACATCTGATCAAACCTAGACTCAGAATATGGTGTTTAATATGATTTTTATAATATAATGGTTGGCAGTCAGTCGCCCCTGGTATTGCAAACGTCCATAGAGCACAGTAATTGCTTAACATCAGGCGAGCCGTATGCTTATATGCCACCTAAGTTATGAGTCAAGAACTCATTTGGGGAAACCGCAACAGGGAAAACAATAGTACAATCGGTACCAGGGCTAGACGTCCACTTTCTTTCGCTGTCTTACCATTTTGTTTGGATATTTGACTATTAGCAACTGTTGTTTTCCTGTAGTGCCTCTTCCATCAATTTACAGGTACCTATAGCTACTGGCTAGCCGCACACTGGACAGCCTCCGTGGGGTGGCGGTAGTGCACGCGACTGCTACGCTCGGGGCGCGGGTTCGATCCCCGCTGAGTGCAAAAAGTTGTATGCATGAATATGACTGTTTGTACTGGTCTGGTCGTGCCTCGGAGAGCACGTAAAGCCGTCGGTCCTGGTTGCCATACAAATATCTATGGCAGTCGTTACGGGTAGTTGGAGCCCTCAAAATTAAATGTTCAAGTCTAACTTGGAACTTCTATATCGCCATTGGTCATTGGACCATTGGTTGTGGGGGTCAGATGGCAGTCGCTTCACGAAAAATTTCGAAGTTCAGCCGCATCACAGTTAGAGTGGAAAGCCGACCGCAACTGAGTTAGTAAAAGGTTCAGAGAATGACCTACTGGTTAGCCGTTGAGATTGTCTAAATCTAGAAAATCGTGAGCCACATACTCAGAAAATCAATCAACAAAAAATTACATCTAAATTAAGAATCCAATGAATATATTGACGACATGATATGAATGAAATCGTTGGCTATAATGATATTTATGATATGTCAGACGTGGGGCATCCAAAAACGCGGCTATGAATTATGCAGGGTGGAACATCGGAAATGCGTGTTGTGTGATCCGAAACATCGATATATAATAAAACAGTTCGTTTCGCATTAAAGGAGCCATGTTGTATATCGCTAATCTAGTTTTCGCCGTTCGAACAAATTTATCAATCTTTTTCACAATTTATTTTCTCTTTAACTTTCAGACTTTGTATTTTACAGTTTGTATTCGTACATATTCGCACATGTTGTCTTTGATGTATGACGATTGGGTGTAAATGTGGGTATTGAAGGCCTAAACCAACGGTTGTGGGATTGCGAGAAGTGTTGAGGTCAGACTACCGGTGTCTAAGTTCACAACCGGTTCACAAGCACCCAATACTCTAAAAAGTCGGTCAAGTGTTAATCGGACTCGCGTAACGAGAAATTCGTTTTTATTCATTTTTAAAATAAAATGGTTGAAGAAGGATGATGGAGTCGCGGCAATTGTGTTGCCCAAAGTTTCTTCTTCAAAAAAAAAATCTTTCCGTTTATTTCAGAATATTTTAATTCCATAGTTAGGTACAGTGTCAGTCTCAGTTAGTACTATATTAAGTATAATATTTGTTTTCACCACAGAACATAAAAACTAGGACAATGCGACACGATAGTTTCAGTAGTGGAACTGATGTCGCCATCTTACATAAGGAAGGGATATTATCGATATTAGCACCGTGCATTATTTCTAGTAAATAATTGCTTTGATTTGTCTTACCTATTTATATACTTACTATCTTTCGTGTCATATTGGCTCAAACCATACGTACTACAAAACGCAAACACTTTTTAAGGTAAGTGTTAACTAAATTGCCGCCACCTTTTTTAATTGTGCAAAATAGAGATTACTTTGCTATAGATAACAAATATTATTTATTTCATAGTTTGAATCGAACAAGCTTGAATATTTACGAAAAAGTTTAGACGTATTCTTATTAAAAAGGTTCATATTGTCGACTTTATCCTTCGTTGCGTAAGTATGCACCGCATCGACAAGCATGCACAGAATACATCACACATGTCTACTTTTTTTGTTTTCCATGGTTTTCACATAAAACATACCCATTGTCCTATTGATATTTACCTTTCAATAAAAATAAACATATATTATTTATAACATACATGTATAATTAATTTGTGAAATCACATAGAGTTAAATAGAATCATAGATACAATAAACTTCTATATCTTTGATTGCATTATAAAATAAAAATAAAAAATATCTCTTTATTGGAACTAATAAAAGTTTACAAAAGTACATAATGTGTACGATAATGACGGCATTAGTTAAACACAGTGACGCAGTATAGAAAAGGATTTTTTCACAGCTGTTGAAGGTGCTGCAGATTTGAGTATTTGATATGCATTTCACGCATTTGCGTCATTCGTTACCAATATTAGTCAAACTATAATTAGCAAGACAATGCACACACATTTCGAGCTTAACGCTGCTGTAGTCAGTATTCAGCCTTCATGATTGTTATTAAATACGTAACATTTAAAAGATAAAATAAATTAAATTATTCCAGTCGCTTCCAATAAGCCAAACGGGCCGTAAGATGGTAATCTTGGCCATAACCAGGACCGATTACCTTAATAGCATCACCATGATTAAGGAAAGCGGCTAAATCTGATCTTAAACCAATGTTCTTTTATGTAATTGGCTTTTATTTTCTTTGGCATATATTGTACTGTATACAGCATAATTATAAAAAAAAACTACAAAATAAATTTCAGAAAGAGCCATTAATGCCTATCTCAAAAATCATTCTTATTGTATCGTATCTCCTTTGTCCAAAAAAAAAGTTTTCGTCAAAAATATATATGAATAAAATTCATGTGTGCAATTAAGAATTCGATAAATAAAGAAATAAAATTAACTTTCTTAATTTTCTATTGCTTTTGAATTTTCATGAGGTTTTTATTTTTCTTATATTGTTTTATAACTACTGTATAGTGTTATAGTGTTTGTACGTAACTGTCATACATGCATCCATAAAGTCCGGTTTGTTGTTCCAGATGGCACCAGTGAACAGATTATACATGTCACCAATATCTGTATTTAGTCTCATGATCTAAAGATCTCATCATCACCATCATCCTAGCGTTAGTCACGGTCGCATCCGAAACTTTCACCGCGGAGTCCGGGATCCGCTTTTCGGCTCTTTCTCTTCCAATGTATACGGTCTTGCGCATCCATGGTGGTGAGACCATGTTACGTAAATATCTGTAACTATTTAATCTGTTATTCCAGAGAGCACCGGTAATCAAATTCCAGATTTCACCAATATTTGTATTTAGTGTCACGTTAAGACTTGTTACTACTTAATCTTACTACTAGAAGGTACCGGTGAATAGAACATAACTATGTCATATTAATATCGGTAAAATAGTCTCACGGAAAGATCTGCTACTATTTATAGGGCATTATATTTTGATCCTACGCCCACGTCCTTGACGTATATATATAGTCCCTATAGTCTGTACTGTGTTATTCCAAAAATACTGTGGAAAAATCCACATTTGAGGAAATTTAGAATTTAGCCTCCGAAAATATCTGTTACTATTTAATCGGTTATACCAATGCATTCAAGGTTGCCTGGAAGAGATCGCTTCTCGTTGCCTGGGAGAGATCGATACGGGCGCCCATTGTTACAATAATTCTCGTGCACATAAAATTCTTTCTCTATATTTTAATTTTACCATGTTTGGTGTACAATAAACTTTCTATCTACATTATTGGAGTCTATATTGTCGGATGTAGAAAAACCCCTATCAATTAGCACACTCTTGGAAAAAGATGTACATGGTACCATACGTACATAATACTCACCCCTATTTTTCTACGGAGTCGTGACTTAACTTCTATCCTTACATAATTCACGAGTTTCGGGGTCTTTGAACTTTTGCCTGATAGTGAGCTGACGTTGTCGCTTTTATAAGTCCTGGCTCTGGTATGTCCCCACCCTGACGGCCTCAACAGTTGCTTTTACATGGTCAGTTAGAATGTTGGAAAGAATATTTATTAAGATATAAATTACTATAATTAAGAATATTCAAATGAGCTACATCTTTATATACATTATTATAATGGAAATGAACTGAAATAATGTCAAATATATTTAACACAATAGTTGAAGGCATACCAAGCAAGTATTCTTGCCAGACAAAGTTAATAACATAATATAATTACTACGTATGTAGTTACTAACATCACTAATTGATACTCAAATAAAGTGTTTAACAGAATCAATTATAGTCTTAACATTCATTTAATTAAGAAAACCTTCCACAGATTTATTATATAATGTTACTCCATACAATGATTTTCATGTATTTCAGGAAAGCCGAACATATGCGTGCCTGACACGGGCCTGACTGGTCGATTTACGCCTTGATAGAATTCTAAGAGCTATTGTTGAATTAAAATGAAGTCACGCTATATATAAAACTGAATAACCTTAGTAATTACCAACGTAGGAAACCAAACTATTACCTACATTGTTAGTGAATAGTGTGAAATTTTTAATATGGGTATATTTATATTGTTTTGATGTAATCTTGTAATCTTTATGTTTTATTATAATCGTTGGTGCGTGTTTTACTTTTAATAATATAGGAATTTCACGTTTCATAATTTTATAGGTGCTATAATGAATATTTTTTATTGTTTTACGTTATATTCGCAATAATGGGTTCAAAATAGTACTATTAATTATTCTGTGTCCGTACTTAAAAAGGTCTAACAGTATCTATACTTAATTTGCCATCAAATTTTAAGCTACTGCACCTGCCTCTCATATTCCAAGATCAACAGCTTAGTGGTCAAGGAGACGGTCTTGTGATGAGGGACGGTTTCGAATCCATGCTCATTACACTCATAACACTAGCTATAGAGTTTAGCTGGAGGTGTTGAAAGAAATATTAGTAATTTCGGTTGCTAATAGTCGTTAACAATGATATTTATCGGTATAAAATCGAACGATATATAGTCGATATATAGCCAGATAGAACGAATCAAATTTTATAAATGTATAAAATGATACATTTTCATTAAATTACTCATTGTTTTGACATTGACTTGAAGTATTTACAGATCTGATAAATTCATAGTGCACTTAAAAACCACATCCGTAATGAACCTTGAAGCATAAATTTATGATGGGATTGAATAACAAGAATGGAATCCTTAAGGACATTCCAATAATTTAAACCGATGTCAACCGGGGGCAGAATTTTTAATAACATGGTTTAACTATCAAAATAAGTGACGGCACTTATCCTACGCATCTCACTCACCTGTAAGTCCAATGAATGAGGGTCTGGACCAAATAAAGCAGAGTGCGAACTACAAAGCGTAATTTAATTTTCAGTAAATTTTATCTACATGACTATGTGCACATAGCACATATTCACATAAACTTTTAGTACTATCCCACACTCCGATATTCGTGAGATATTCCTGAAAAGAGATCGGAATTTTTATTCATATTAATATATAGAATTTTTGTCACCTCGTGATAACATACATAATATACTCGTATATCATGGGCGAATGACATACACAAAAATGCACTATTTTGTGGCCCAAAATGATATTCCTCACCAGGAAAAAGTTTGAAATAATTTTGGAATAGAAAATAACTTGACAGGGACTCAATTCGTTTCCTTTTCAAAATGTTTAAGTGTAAAATGTAAATGTGTATACTGTTCTGTATGTGTATCGCATTTTGTGTTTGTCGAAAGTTAGGTTTATTACCTTCAGAAGGCCTTTGACGTTCTAAATTCGATTTTGAATGTTTAATAATTAGAACTTTGTATAAATTTTGGAAGCACACACTTTAATAACCTAACTTTACTATCTCCGGTCACTAATTCTTAGTATACGTTGTAACTTCTGAGTCTCACATAAAATAGATGCTAGATGAGGTACATTTTCCTGTGCAATATGAACAACGAAAGTCAGTTAGATGGGTCACAGAAATCAGATATGTTACGCCCTTCCGAGTTTCGAAGAGCACGTAGAACGACTGTTTTGAATAGTAATGTCAGTCTATGTGAGGAATCCGTATCCTCAAAGAATCTGACAATCTGATTTGTCGTCGCTTGAGGAAGAACTATTATTTAAGAAAAATTGTTAAGATTTATTCTCAGTTGAACTTAAAGATTTTGACGTAATTATAATATAACTTTTTTGTTGTGTTGGTAAGAATCTCTGGTTTTTACACATTTATTGAGACGCTTTATCTTCATTCTCAGAGTGGTTTTCCAATTGCATAGAAAATTTGAGCTTTGTAGTTCACACTCTACTTTTTTTGATCCAGAGCCTCATTCACTGGTTAGTAGGTGCACTGACTTACAGGTGAAGTGCGTGAGACAAGTGCTGTTATAGAGTTCACTTATTTTGGGAGTTAAACCATGTTATTAAAAATATATTTTCAATAACCTATGAAACTTCACGTTATACCGTGTTTAGATCGCTTCATTTAATGGGTTTTTGAAAAGAAATAACAAGACCCTTAGGAATATGAAAATAAAGTTCAACTTGTATTGTAGCTAAATTAAAATGTATTGTAGTAGGTATTGATTGTTGTGTAATGTCGAAATTGCGTGACTCGACGAAGATTGAGTCAAAAGTATTCAGTATACTCGTAAAATAACTTTTTTCATGTAATATATTGATTGGTTACTAGAAATATTCTGTTGCTGACGGTATTTATTCAATTACATGAGTATGTGGGTAGCAACGGTAGCACTATGACGTATTTTAATCAGTTGATTTGCCTTGCAAATATTTCAAAACCCACACGTGATACTCCATCAAAACCTTCGCGAACCAGTGCAGCAGCAAATAAATTGATCAATGTCTGAGAGTGACATTCGTTCACGCCCGTAATAAACGTTAAAATAAGTGTAAATCCATTGAAAGTTATATTCTAATCCCTTCTACAAAACGACTACAGACGCCCCCAGGTCAATTTCCCCTCCAAGTGTTTAGAAATATAGCTATGTAGGCTTTCCACTGAAAATTTTGACAGAGAAGAATACCATTCTACAATATAGAGAGAAGGAAATCCCACTATGCAACCTATATAGGTATTGGATTGGATTGTATCCATGGAGAGGAAAACTTTATTCATGTCATTTATGCAATGCAGTAAGTTATGCATAGATTAATCTAAAAGCATTCGTTTCTAGTTTTAGTAAAAACTCTTTATTACGTTACCTTACTATTTCTGTATCGGAAGGACTCAGGCATGTGGAAAGATATTCTAAATAAATTAGACTGGATGCGGAAACGGAGAGGCCTTCATTCAACAGTACGTTCAGGCAAAACTGTGCTAGGAGGTCGAAAGGTATCTTTGCACAATCGAAAAATACTACTTTTTGGGCAACAAGTTCTATAATATTGACATTTAATTCAGCTACTACGAGTAATATAATATAAAAAAAAAATTAATAAAAAAAAGAAAAAATGTAAAATAGGCATTTTATTTTGATAGTCTTGTTCCAAACTGTTTCAACTCGAAGATGTCTATTTAAACTATCATTACGAAGAGAATTTGTGTGAGTATTTTTTCTGTAGTTAACTCAACTCTGGACTTTTTTGATTTGTGACAGTTTCGTCCTGCTGCCATATGAATTTGTATACAAAACTTTGAGATTGTACGAGTGCGTACCTACTTGTGTAGCACAAAATTTCAAAGGATATTTTTATGCTGCATTTTATGTTCTCAAATCGATCGCCACGGGTAAAAGCACATCTATAAGGCAGCGTTTTACTTAAAGCTATAAAAGGATCAAATATTTTATTTTCAAACACGAGTAAAATGTTTTCTGAAGCTATTTTACTACCTTGCTGGACATTATCCAAAGAAGAAAGCGTTGTTAAACTTGCAGCTCAAAGTCGAAATAGAGGATGAAACTAAGGTGAGCATAGGGTTGCTACATATGAAATACTGGAATATTATAAAAACAAATCATGCTTACATCAAACCGACCAGTTTGATTATATAAATGGATTATCAACTACCCAAATACTTGATAGTCCATTTTGCACAACAGATAATCAATTTGTATGAAATTTGACACGGTTAGATATCCTGGAACTGTGGTTTCTATCATATCGCACTAACTTTGATTTATGATAAATATTTTGAATTGTTTTTAGTATGACTTGTAATCATTTTATCAATGACTTTTACTTCTTATTTCGCTTGTAGACACCTTGCCAAAAGGTCTATAGTACATAGGCTGCTTTTTATACGAGAAATAGGTTAATTCTGAGAAAATATATCTGGGACAGATAGTGGAAGCACCCACGGTTTAACATTTCCAACAATAGCTTTAGTACAGTATAGTATAGCAGCGCTGAAATATTGGAAACTCCATAGAATACATGGAAGATACGCCATGCTCTTGAAGCTTTGTAAATGTGTTTTTTCCTAGCAACTACAATATGAGCAACTATAAACTTACAGAAAGGCATTAGAAGGTTTCTTCATGATCGGGCACGAGTGTGATGCTCTTTGTTTTGCAAACGTTCATAGGACACGGTGACGTCGGTGACCAGGTGGACTGTGTGTTTGTCTGCTATCCAATTGGTATAAAAATGCGTAAAGACATCGCATCTTGGCTTTACCTAATTTTTTTTTATTCAAGAGCTAGACCCTTGTTTTTCTATAAAAATCTCAAGCATGTAATTCGCGTCATTCTTTTGCCAACCCTAAGTTAGAAAATGTGAAGATACCAATATGTAAGGAACGTTATGTCGTACATACAAGGCAATTGGGAATCGGGTTCGTTCGGTGACCAATGGTTTGTCAGCATTTTGTAAGTCATTGTTCACCGAATGGATTTACCTTAGATATTATTTAAAAGACAGTGGATTTTACTGAAATTATTTCCACAATTATACTGAAATTATTTCATTATGATCTGCGAGGCCCAAATTACCCTCATTTGCTCTCTTTGTTAAAAGCTCAGATAGCAGTCACTCCCATGTAATGTTCGGTTACAGCCTCTGTGACAAGGGAAGTGTTACAGAGGAGGTATTGGTTTGAACCCCACTCAGTTCGCAAATGCATGCATATTGCTATTTGCATTGGTATGGACCTGCCATTCAGAGCACGCAGAACCGTCGGCCCGGGTTACGATACTAACATCTTTAACAGTCGTTACTGGTTTTTGGTAGTCCTAAAAAGTCTAATCACTTCTCTAACTTCAATGCTCAATCACCAAAGGGTTGTGGAGGGCAGATGGCAGTCGCTTAGGAGGCGTTATTACTATTATGGAATAAATTAACAGGAATTAATTATTATGTTACGTTTCGTTTAGCACATATTACATCAAAACATAATTAGTTGTTTACACAAAATGTAATCAAACTGTAATCAGAATTAATCTATTGTTGATCATTCATGTTTACAGCGGTTTGAATGTGGTATTTATCAAAGTTACGCACCTACGTTTGTATTAAACATAGTCTTACTTCTCAGTAATAAATTAAACGTTTCAAATATGCGAATATTTCATAGTTATTTGGCTGTTAGTAACTAAATCGCGCTTCCTTTGACATATAGGGAAATCAACACCATTTACTACTTAAAAAATCATTGAACTTTACTATGTAAAAGTTACTTTACAAAACTTCTATACAAAATCTATAATTATAAATTCTACTGAGTAAATATTCAACTATTACACAACTTTTTGGCAAGTCTGCCTTGTTACTTTTGTCTCCATACAATAGTCAAATATGAGACAAAACGAACTGTCACATGAACCCTTAACCTCATTGCTAACAAGCAGAAACAGAGCTTCCTACATCTCTGTCCACTTAGAACTACAACGCAAACTCAATTAACCAAGCGCCCATTATGATTGGGCCACAAAGCTTACGGTTAATTCGAAATTTAATTTCCATTTGCTTGAATCACTTCAAAGGTAAATAAATCAAGGCAAATAAATGGCATTTAGTATAATTATTATGTGAAGTTACACTATTTGCAAGAAGGGAATGGTTTGATAAAGTAGATATGTAATTATTATCAGAATTGAGAAATGTATGCACGGGCAGAAACTGTTAACTACTGATCCCTATCTTAAGAAAATACCAGTAGATTGCAATTCTGAGTGAATGATATTGTGCAGAACAATACATTTCGGCTGTAGGTAAAGCTTAATAAGAAAGAAAAAGTAAATAAATAAATAACCCATGGTAAGCATAGTTTGACTAGTTTGTGGTATATGTTACACTGTATATTATTATTATTATACATAGAATCACCCAGACCAATGCAAATTTTTATATTCATGTACACAATCAGAATCACTTTACAGGGTAAGTAAGTAATTTTTATGGTGCGGCTACCATACACGTTACTTAAATTAGATAAATACAGTATTTAATTATATAATATGCTCATAATATCTTTAATCCAATTATTTACATACAAACATACATACATAAACTCCCGCCTATTTAACAGAAGGGGTAGGCAGAGGTGCTAGCATCCACATTATTTAATTAATTAAACTAAAACTAAAATGATAATTATATTCAGCGCAACGTATTCATATCTTACCCAAAACTGACATTTAAGTTGTATTATTATTTACAATTCTATGTATATTTCGTGGCCACACACTTCAAAGCCTTCTTTGAAACTTTAATTTGTTTTAGTCAGGATCAAACTGTTTGTTATTCGTAGCAATAAAAATGTTTTTTGGCAATATTAATGTAAACGAGTGGAATAGTTACTTAATGTTTAAGGGAAAGCTTAATAGTTTTAGAGAGAAAAATAGTACGCTTACATTTGTATCTCGTATGTGAACAAATTCTAATGAGCAGTACAATAGCTGACATCGATAGTTTGATACTACACACAAAAAAATTTAAATATGCACGCAGGTTATTCATTAAAAATTTTTTTTTATTATATATGTGGTGGCGGAGAAAGAATATCACCACTCTATCGATCAGAGACGACAAACGGAAAAACGGAAAAGATATCACGGAGAAACTCCTCAGAAATTTCTGACTACCATACTCTCCGCTGGAAATAGAATACATGCTTTTTGTTAGCTACTTTATTCTGTATTCGGGAGATACCAACGCCTCCTATGGTTTGGAATCGTCACACAATATGACCGGAGACGGTGCGCACTGTCCGATATAAAAGGAGCTTTATCCCGCACACGCTCAAGCTGTAGGATGAACTACCTGCCGTGGTTTTAACAAGCTACTACAATACGGGGTTCTTTAAGAAGGGCATTAGAAGGTTTCTACAGAATAGGCAGCACGAGTATATGACCCTGGTGACCGCTTTCCATCAGATGGACTGTGTGCTTGTCTGACACCTAAGTGGTATAAAAAAAGTATTACAAACCTAACTGTAATCACAGTCAGCATCATTATCACCCATAGTTGAGTTCAAAGCTTACACTTCGGAGTACCAGATATGCTTTTGGGTCTGCGGACCTCCCTAAGGTAAGAGTAGTAAAGTCTGAATAAGAGGCTCAACCGTACTCTAGTAGTTAAGGTTGGTTTTGGGGTTTCAAAAATTGTTAGTAGAGTCTCGTAAACACTTCGAAAACCCACACCTGAACCTCTGCATATTTATTTTACGTAGGTATTTTATGTATTAATTTTGGCGGAAATTTGAATGTCGCGTGAGCGGTTCTGCTATGTCCAAAAATATATTCATTCATCCGGTTCATGTGACGGCTAATGTAATATTTCCTTTACATTTGACTTTGACCTGAGATCAGGTTGATTAATGGTTTTTTTTGTACTCACAATATCACTGGTAAGTAATTGTTTTTTTTTTTAAAACACTATGGCACCACCAGAGGCGTCAGACTCATGATGCCAATCCTGTAGGTAGCTTCTATTACAAGAAACTCGTCGTCGTAGTAGGTACTTCCAAAACGTAAAATTCATTACACAGCTAGATTTTTTTATATACGCACAGTGTGAACCGTTTCCGGTTGCACTTTGCAACTTTTAGTATTATTGGAAGTTTTTTCAAATAGAAAAACTATTTTAAATGGGTTCACAAGTTATTCTGTATTCTTACATATATAACACCGATCGAAGAGTGGTATAAGTTGTTTGTGTATGATTTTAGATTGTCAAGGTCATTTATTTATTCACTTACATAGAAGGAACACATCAGGGCAGTCAGTCAGTATAACCCACAGATTCTATCGATAGAACCATGATCATTGCTAGCACTGGGCACTGAAAATAATGATTATTTTGTTGTATTATTAAAGTGTTTGTCATTTGTGCGGTGACGGAGAAATCATCCGAAGAGTCTCGCCCTTCAGATGATATAGTGTGGTGATTTTCTTCTATTTGAGAGGCGACTAACGAAAAAATGAGTGGACAATACCTCTACGAGAGAAGATAAACTTCAAATATAAACCTTCTAACCATACCAAACCGTCTAGCCAGCTTAAAAACTGTAAAGCCTCCCAACATTGACCGAGGCCTGTATCCAGTAGTGGACTGACTGGATTGATTCATATGATAGGTAATCATTAGTTGTCATCATCAGTAGTGTTTATTAAAAATGTTAAATGTTACCATACCAAAAATATTCAGTTAATATACGACTGTTACCCATATGACTGTTATTACCGAATGCTTCCCACAATAATATCTCTGTTACGTAAATTATCACAATAAATATAAAATAATTAAGCATTTTGCATTAAGGCGAGGTTGCAGTGAGACAAGTAGGTATTTTACGTCGCCTCAGTACCTCAGTCCCCGCAGCCGAATCGAGTGTAATCGACGCAACGAGCGGGCAGCGCGGGCGGCGCGCAAGCGCGCGCTGTCGTATAGTATAACCCGGTACGCGAAAACTTGAGACTCGCGTTTGTTAGAAAAACTAAAAACTGGAATGGAGTCCAAAAGCTGACAAAGGGTGACACCTAAGACCTGAATATATAGGTCATAGGCCACCGTGACCCTCTTCGCATCAGGTGGGCCGTATGCTTGTCTGCCACATAAGTGATATAAAAAAACATGTTGTCCTGGATAAAGGGAGGGTGGGATTGATTGTAAGAGTTCATCGGAATACTCACTATAGGCTATGTGTAGGTACCTTTTTCACTTATATGTGTGGGTATATACTGTGTAGCAACACTGTTTTAAATATTTTTTTTTTTTATTATATAAAAAAAACATACATGAAGTCGCGTGCGGGAGATTGTAGTGCTATTTTAGAGTACTCGTGCCGTGACGTCACCAAGCTAGGGTGCCACTACGCCACGGTACGTATATCGTAAAAGCAGTAGGTTAGATTCGGACACATAAAGTTATAGTTTTTCATTGTATAGGTATAGAAAAAAAAATCACTTAAAGGACATTGTCCAACGTGTATAAGCACTTGGCCTGATATGGACAGATCATAATTGGGCAAATATGATACAGGTTTGGTAGTTCATACTAGTAAGAAATAAAATAACATCATATGGTTGTATCAGAATTTATCATTCATATTATATATTGACCATAACATTTAGTAAATTTTTGATAATTTAACATAGCTGTATTCATTATTTCTTTATTATTCGGATTCATGAGTTATTAAAACATTACCCAGGAATTAGGCAAGTGGATTTACATTATCTTGGTACCGTGCCCAGCTCAAAAACCAAATTAACAATAATCATGACAAGAGCGCAGCAACCTACTTACTGTTCTTCGTCTGACAATACAATTACAGCAGAAAACATTTTACATAGCACTTGCGGTGCAATCTATTGCCCTATAACAGATGCCAACTCTTGCGAACGGAGGTCATGTCTTCGTCTTTGGGATAAGTCGATGCCACAATTCACACATTGTCTCATCGTGGGATCTGTTCCCTTAATCGTGCCAGTATTATCGTTATGAACGGGTTTAAAGTCAGCAGGCTCGCCAGGCTCGGTGATGAACGATTTATCCGGGTTCATTTTCCAATACAAATATAATAAAAACGGCTTTCACGAGTAATAGAATAATGTATTTACAAATCAAGATGACAAGCGAATGACATTTTTATAACGGATTTCTTTCCAGTTGCCATATTACAAACACAAACTCAATCGATTAAAAATAAGTACGATTTTGAATCGTTCTACACGATTACACAGTTCTTTATTCCATTATTATAAAACAATGATCAAAAACGAGACCATATTAATATATTGTTAATGTTTACTACTTTTTCGTATCTATATCTACTATTACACAATAAATATCTCCAATGTACTGAACATTGGCGGTATTAAACAACATTATATTAACTTTTTTTTAAATTCCTGTATGTTTGCCTGTTTGGTTGTGGATCTGTGATGAACCCAAAAACCGCTTTGTTAGAAAGGAAGTCTTTTCTAACAAAAAAAACTTCTAGCGATCAAATACTTCTAAATAATACTTCTAAAAGTGATATCAATGTCGAACGAATGGATATTTTATATTTAAGTTATATCTTATTATGTCCTGGCAACTATTTATTTACTTTAGTAATATTTATTTTGACATTCACTACTTATTTAGTTTAGGTTGACTGTAGAGAATACCTACTTATAGCATTAAGCCCGCCTATATTCCTACTTACTTGTGCATGAAGTCTAATAAATAAATAAATGAGTTCATTATTAACCGAGTATAATACATAATTACTGACATATCTCTACGATTTCGTAGTCGTTCTTAAAAATCTTATGTTTGATCGTTGAGTAGAACCGACTTCCACGCGAGCGGAAGGCTATTATAATATGAGAATCCTTCACCAGTTATCACATCGAATCAGTTCACGTTCGCAATCGAGTCACAGTCGACGCGTACTCAATATCATTTAGTTTATGTATCTTTTTTTTAAGTATCAATTAGTCATAGGTTTCAAATCAATACCTAAGTATATCAAGTCAATCTATCAATTCCTTATGAAACTCTGGTGTCCCATACATTACTCTGTATCGATATATTCATATGTCTCAAATAAAAAATCGATTATGTTCTTTAGTATAACTGGCAACATTTTAGCATTAGGGAAAAGAGAAAGATGGTGCCAAGAGTAAAGTAATAATATTTCCGTGAGCTAATTGAGTAAATACTAATTATTTCAAGATGTATCTTGATACTCCAAGAAATCATTATTAGTTCGTTAAAAATTAAACATGATTATTGATCAATAGCTACATTTGCGGACATCGTGTCCATGGAAGGCCAGTTTTGGATATAGTCCTTTAACATACATATTTTTGTATTTCCATTTCATTGGAACATATGAACATACAGAAAAAATAAAAGCGTCTTCAATAAACAAAGCCTATTGAAAAGTGAAACATAAATAAACACATTACCACTTCTTTCCGTCGCGCAGTCGGGTAAAAAAGACATTTTGTGCTGCCTACTGATCTGTTAGTAGATAGATAGTTAGTAGAAAATGCACGCCGTCACATGCAATCCTAAAATCACGTCAAGTTTCTTTCAACTTGACTTTTTTTTTTTTTTTTTTTTTTTTATCGTGCGCAAAATCCCCACGGATACCACCCCCACCAAAACCGATGGAGGTGATTATGTCGGACTCGAACCGACCAAAACGCACGCCGTCCATGGATCCTCGATTGCCGGAGGTGAGATTATACAAGACATATCTCTCGCACCCCGGCAGACCCGGGGACATCTCTGTTGAGATGACCCTCTTCCCTAAAAGTAGGGACCATGGCGTCCCCATCTAGACCCTGGGTATGGTGTGGCATTATGTGCCATCGCCGTGGCCTGCTTCTGCTAGGGTGACAGGCGGCTCCACCCGTCACCCCCAGGCCCGCGCTCATGGGGGACGGAGGTCGTTCTGCGACCTCCGACGTCCGAGTCGCCTCCGCTCATCGCGGGCAGTGCGGGCCCGGAGTCTTCTCCGGACCCGCTCCGCCTCCTCCTTTTCGAGCATAACTTGCTCGCAGAAGGAGGCGGCGGCTGCCCAAGCACTCACGCATCGTACCATCGCCGTGAGCAAGGTGGCGAGCGAGACAACTCCCACCCCTAGGGCTGTCACTAAGGCCCGCCTTGGCGTCTCCCACGCCGGGCATTCGGTCAACGTGTGCAGCCCCGAGTCCTCGCTCGCATCACAGTGATGGCACTCGGACGTTGGCTCCTTCTGAATCCGACGCAGGTAATCCCCGAAGCACCCGTGCCCGGTGATCACCTGAGTCAGCCGGTACGAGAGGCTACCGTGTGGCCTCTCTAGCCAGTCCCCCATGATGGGTCTTACCGCCGCTAATACAGCGTGCCCTGCGCGTGATTGCCCAAGTCGTCGTTCCCACTCGGATACCATGTCCCCGTGGAGCTGGGACTTCACGGCCCGGAGCTCACCAGGCTCGGGTTCATGTCCCCGCTCCCGTCTTTCAACTTGACTGGGCATTTTAGGGTTTAGGTTTAGGGAGATGCCCAAGATCGTGTGAAGTGGAAGAGGAAGAGCCGGAAGGCGGACCCTGAGCTCCGAGTTCACCTTGGCCTTGGATGCAGTCAGGAAAATAAGTCTCTATGAGGATGGTGATGATGAAAACGCACAATTCAAAAATTTTCAAATATGATATTATACTCTCTATTTGTAGTACTAGAGCCAGCCTCAACTAGATTGGATTGCTGTTGATGTGTAGTGATCGAAGGAACATGGTTTTCTTTATTTTCTTTCTCTTCCTTCAAGACAATGCTTCTAATAGGCATACCACGGATATGCCTTGGATCAACTAACTCCGGCAGCAGACTCTTCATATGAAACTGAATTATTCGTTGTTCCATTTTATCGGTCCAGAACTGGTCATCTCTCTCTATATATTCTATATACACTGGTTCTGTTTGAGAATAATAAACTAAAAATACACATTTTGCGCCCCGTCACATGCAACTGACCTTGAATTTGGTAAAACCAATTACTATTTTTATTTATGGTAAATTGTTAAGTTGTACTTTATTATTTTCTAGAGATTTTTCTAAACCATTTTTTGACGCAATCAAAGAGCACTTGATTTCGACAATTTTGTCATTTCCAACAAGACCATCTGGAGAGGCTCCAATAAAAGGGTATTTGCGGTCAATAAAAAGTCCACACTGATCTATTTTTATGGTTTTCTGTTGTTCCATTCGCTGTATGGAATGTTTCTCGTTTTCGATGCCGTGAGCTACTGAAACCACTTGGTTTAGATTTTTTTATATAGGATTATTTTTTACTAATGGTGCACTATCTATTGTAACTTTTCGTTTACAAATGGGACCGAAGATTGAAGCTGTAAGCTCGAACTAAGAAAAAAATATATTTTTTTCTTAGTTCCAGCTATTTACTTGAATCTCTTTGTAAAATCGTTGATCGTTCAATACGATTCCTGTCTGCTGTAAGTTTCATCAGGTTTATGAGATAATTTTTTTTACAAGTTTTATATTATTCAAATATGTCACAGATTTTAGTAAAAGTACTGATAGTTACGTGACAATTTGCAAACGAGAATTAGAAACGTCTACGGGCTGTTCAACACCAGCGGCTTTTCGTCTTCTCATTGCAGCACTGTAACATAAAATATGTATAATTATACTCAGCTGCGGTAGCCTTGTGACTAAAGCAATCTATTCAATAAAAAATAATAACTCTGACCAACTGCTGACGTGAACCCACTTGTAATTTAGCTAAGAGTTAGGGGCTAAGAAGACTAGAGCAGTCATCAATAAAAGCCTACCAACATTTTTAGAGCCATAGATATAGACTAGTTATTGTACACCAAATTCAAATTTTTATATACCTACTGTACATTTTTTGAACAGTGCCACAAAAGAAAAAAAAAATAAACATAAATTAAAAAATAAATTAAATTGACAGCACAATTGTGCGAGCGAGAGAAAATGATAAGCTCCGCCATTTTAGAATTCTTCCTTTAATGAACCGAGTTATACCCATTTTTTCAGCGAAACCGATTATACGTAATAACGTGCAGGGGGGAAGCTCGCAGAAACAAACAGCACACGTCCTACCTTGAACACGCCTCGGCGGGTACTGACTCAACTGACTGACCGCTGCGATTGCTCAAATGCAAAGATTTTGAGGTTTTATAAGTTTTTGAAAAAAAAAAAAATTGCTTGATAAAATATAATTTTACCAGTCGCTAGATATTTTTATGCTCTTTATAATGATATCAATCTCGGCATTATTTGATGATGGCGTCTTAGTGTAAAACGTGTTTGAAATATCGATGTGGAGCGTTTTAGACCCATGTTTGACGCTAATTTCTATCGAGTCAATTATCATGAATCGTGTTTCTGTTTTCACAGGACCCTAGAAGGTATAGTCTATTTTATGAATATGCTTTTTATTTAGCGCAATTTGCAATATTACTTGATATCCAGACGTTTGAAAATGTTAAAAACTACTGCAACCTGGCCTTAATACATGAACGTAATTAACGAACCGTGTTCATATCAATTTCGTAATTGTTATAACTTGCGGGGAATGCCGGCCGCATTTATAAAGGGTCTGTAGTATCAACTGGATATTACCTACGCTTTTATGTCGACACGATACGCATATTTTGTACTGGTACTGGTACTGGCTACCCGTGAGAAATATTGATCCCGTTGCTGCCCCAGAGTTGCCCCAGAGGAGTTTATTCATGGAATAAAAAGTATCACCTATGTGTTATTTCAGACTCGGACATTCTCCGTTTAAAATTTCATTTAGATTTATGTAACTATTACGTGAAAAGTAACAAACATCCTCAAATATACACCCTCATATACTTCAATATTTATAATATTCGAGTATAATTCCTAATAACGATAGCAATATTATACACCTCGTAGGATCACGTTCTCTTGTGTTCTCTCGTGTAGAATGTAAGTCAATTACCTACACCGGAACATCTAGTAGCCCTTGAGAACAATACTGTTGCAACATGATATTACACCATAACAATTAACCGTCTCGATCATAGAATATCCATATTATCCTAACGTAAACTTTGTCTGAAGGTATATTATTATACTTTTTTTTTTTTATTTTTTTTTTTTATTTTTTTTTTTATAATACTTAGATAAAATGGTTTTGAAATCATGTAGGAGGGATTTTGTTATTAGTATGTACGAAAAGAAATTAATAAATTAAAAATAATTAGGAAATTAGCAATCTCTATTTCAATAATGAGTATTTGCTCGAAAATAATAATAGCAAAGCCTGTAGGTGCTTGGTGAAGGCATAATCTGGTTGATATAGTTCAATGGTATCAAAGGTACCTATATAAATTTGAACAAACACTAATTTTAACAAATTCTATATTAGGGGAGAGAGGGGGATCCATCACTAAGTCAGAGTTTAACTTCTTCTTCTTCTTTTTTTAAAATGGCTTCTGCAGCATAGCCGCAATTTTGCCAGTCTCTAGTAAATGTAAACGTTTTATAAAATTAATGGCGAGACGCCAATGTCAAGTTTCAAGTCTTAAAAAAAGTCTTCCAGAGCCACGTTAGCCACGCCAGTAAATTCGTTTCCGTGTGTCCGCCCCCCACGAGATCAGGTAGACGATCAGGACGTGTGGTTGGATTTTAGGGGGCCAGAGTTTAACAATTCCAATGATAACAATAACAAATCATTACTGTCATTGAAAGGAATGTCAAACTGCATCTCTCAGAGCTGTTAAAACGACTTCTTACCCGAGGAGAGATGATGTCGTATGTGCAACATTCCGTAAGAATAACAAACCTCGACTCGTGTTTCGACTCTACACGAGGCATCTTCAGGAGCGCTCTCAAGCGAATCATGATCCTGAAATAAAAGCTGAAGAAGCTGTAACCAAAAAAAAAGTAGCAGACTGCGTTATTTTTGGGAGGACATAGTGAAATCTTTCTTCGAATCCTCTTTTGAATCAGCGATCAGCGAGCATTTATTATTTTCCTTTAGCGGTTTGAGTGAACGTATTAGGAGAGGTCTATGTTCAGCAATGGATTGCAATAGGCTTACTGGTTAACTGAGTTGAAAAATTATTCAACAATAGAAAAGTTAAAATCTACTTAATAGGTATTTCAGTGAATAAAAAGCAACGATCAAATCATAGCTGACATTCACTACATTATGCGTCTCCATTATGCATAACAGCTCTCGATCCTCCACCTTTGACTTTCAGTATATCCCACCTATCGTATTCAAATAAAACATAAGTGACAAAATTATATTACATTATACATATAAGCGTTAGTAACATTTCATAGGGAATACTTTGCCAATATCAGTGATATGAACAAGAATAAAATCTAGACTACCTGACACTGCCGAATGACTAAAATTGCTTTTCTGAAAATTTCATTCCATTGTGGTTCGGTTCAATGCTGTGCATTCAGTGATTTATTGATTCACTGAAACTAGATGTCGCCACTGTATAAGTTAAATCAATTTTTTATAAAATAGTGCCGTATATTTCTACATAATTCACTTTAATGTATAAACGGGAAAAAGGCACAGCGTCATTAAGTAGTTCCTGACAGAGTAGGCACAAATTTACTCCTGCGTGGGAAACTGCTTGCATCTCTGGGATGTTTACGCAAAGTACTTACTAGATGCTATCGATAGGTTGTAGCAACATGCGATCCGAACAGTGCGAAATCCTGAGGTCACTAATACCCTCTAACCTTTGCAGATATGCGTAGATCCTTGGCAGTATTTTACCGTCTCTACCACGGTGAATGTTCTAAATGAGCTCTTCCAATTAATCCCACCCTCTCCTTTCCTACACAAGACAATACGTGCAGGGCTTAGATGTCACCCGCATACGATGCTGAATATTCCATTCAACCAAGAGTCTTTCCTATGCTGCACCATTAAGTCTTGGATTTCCTTACCAGCGCATGTATTTCCTTCTTCCTACACAGTCCCGGGTCCTTTAAGCGAGGCGTGAAAACCATCTTATGTGGCCGTCGACCTAAGCGCCACCATTGTAATACTGTACGTGTTCGTGATGCTTTCAGTTTACCATCAGGCGAGGTGAAGTCAAATTGTATTCCATAAAAAAGAACACTCCATCTCGTCTCATGCAGTGTCGAACGACAAAGCACAAGGCGATTGAGGGGTATTTAATGTCAGACAGATGTTTATTCAGACCAAAGATAGTATAAATGGATGGCTTGAGTCAACAATAGTGACAGAAGTATTTCTGCCAGAAAACTATAGCCGTATGGCAGGCAATAGTCTCACCCCGTTTTACGTTAAAAATTAATACAATGGTTAGTGAAATGTGAGTGTTCCTGTGAGTGACCTCTGCCTACTCCGTAAGGAATTAGGTGCGAGAATCGTAACCCATTAAAACCTCTTCCGATGATTAAAGCTAAAATATGTGTTATTCCAGATTAAAAGGAGTTTATGCACTCAACTGTTTGAATGTGCTTGAGTACAAACATCCAAACATTTCACTATCTTTAGTGAGTACAATGTAGAATCACATGAGCATTGGTTAGTTCAGTTTATAATCATTTTTCATTCTCATTCTCTGAACCTTTTCCCAACTCATTTGCCGTCGGCCTTCCAGTCTAACTGTTTATAATATTAGTCATTATTACCTAAACTCAGCAACCCATTGTAATATGCTGCCGTATACTACTGTTACTTCTTTACATTATGTAGGCCGTGTGCTTATCTACAACCTAATTGGTGTATAAAAAATAAAAAACAATTGACTTACAAACTTAACTGCAAATTACCACATACCGTATTTCTATTGCTGTATTCTACCCATCCATATCACGCTCAATTTCACCTTGATCCAAAGGTCTGAGTAGGATAAAACTCTCAGAGGTAAGCTTGAAAAACTAGGGAATTTTCGTATCAGTGAAAACGAATTGTCAATAAGGAAGGCTCTAAAGCGCTCTGTTTCAGAGTTCGGCAGAATGACACCGGAACCTTATTACTGTGGCTCCGGTAAGTCTACCGTAATCAGTCACAAATCTTAAATTGAAATAAAAATGTTTACACAATATTTGGAACATAACTATAGTATTAAAAGAACCGTCACAAATTATATAAGGTACATACAATTTTGAAAACGAATAGGCAAAATTACGAGGTAGTACTTTTATGATACCGTTGAATTTAAATTATTCACTCCCCATCGTATCGGTAAAGTTAAATGAAATGAGAATTTTATAAAAAAACATTACTACAAAAATAGTTCCAAAATTTCAATTTCCAAGTTGTTTATCATTTAAGTTCATTTCCAAGCTTGTTTATCATTTCACACATCACATACATTTCACAAATAATCTCGTATTTTATGCCTTTTAAGCATTATTTACATGTAATTACATTTTTGAATTTATTTATATATAAGTTGCTTGTTAAGATAACCTGATATTAAAATAATGAAATTAAAGCCTTTATCAGAGTTGCCTTTCAAGGCAGCTCGTTGGACCATTTATGCAAATAAAAGTCGGGGACCCTCAGCGATCGGTACTCTTTACCACATTCTTCCTGTTGAGCGTCAACAATCTGCTCACGCCCGGTACCATTGGGTACGCAGAGTTACGAGTCGTGCCTGCGGGCCAGCAGCAGTCAGTCCCCGATTGGGCAGCCGAAAAGCTAAACATGCTGTCTAAGGCGAGACAGTATTTTACACCGGAACAATTGCACACACTATACCAAGCGCAAGTATGATCGTGCATGGAATACTGTTCGCACCTCTGTGACGGCTCATCCAAACATAAACTTGAAGCACTTGAGTCAATAGAGACGCAAGCCAGGAGGCTTATTAGCTATGATGCTCTAGTTCCGACTAAGCTCCAGAGCATCGTTGAAGAGTTGCGTGTCTCTCGATGTTTTATCGGATGCACTTCGGAGAGTATGCACTGTAGTTGCACAATCTGATTCTTCCAAGCCCCTTCCACCTCCTAACGACCAAACGTACAGCGACACTCCATCGCTACATGGTGAACGTTCCACTTATTACACACACAGTCTAATAAAAGCGAGAACGGTAATAGAGGACAGGAATAAATGCGTGATTAAGAAACTTAACTTTAGAAAATAAATAGATAGATTAAAAGAAAAACCGATAAAACTCTGAGTGGGTTCTCCTTAAACTTATTAGATAGTCTAGTTAAGTAAAAAAGTAGAAAGAGAAAGAATAGGCTTTCACGACGTGCCCAGCACACAGTGGAAGCTGCTAGAAAAAAACCACCCCGAATCTGTGTTTCCAGATGGTTATAACTTGGAAGCCTTCAAGACTAGAGTTAATAGGTTACTTCTAGGCAAGCGTGCTCCACCGTCCACCATATTATCATTTATCGCCAGGTGAGATAGGGGTCAAACGTGGGCTTGTCGAACATAAAAAACGGCTAAGAAAAAAGGGATCCTATTACCTATGATCACAGTAAAAACATGCATAGATTAATTCATACTTTCATATCTTATATAGCAGGTAAACAGTGTAATAGAACATTTTTTGGATATTTCTATTAATAATACACTCTCAGTTCCTTCCGTTTGGCCGATAGCCAAGATGTTTGTGAAATGTAGTCTATTCAATTCAGTGCTACGTTGCTCGGTGACAACGTCTGAGGTTTGTGGTTTCCCTACATAATTAACCAAGTAATGCTTCGCTTTACCTGGAGAACGACGATATGTTTTCATGAGAAAGTTTTAAGTTTAAAGTACGAACATTAGGCAAGTTAGATGGGAAAAGTTAAAATAATAGGTGGTAGGGCTAAAATTCATTATTCAAATTTTGGGTTTTGAATCGTTCGACATGAGTCAAACACAAGTGTACTGTTATAAAAAATGCCATGATTTTAGAAAATAAGTGTATAATGAAAACGCTTTGTACGGACAGTATTTACGCGTAAGTACCGTCTGAGAAGCTCTCGCATCTGAGGCTGTAAATGTAGATTGAATGAATCAACATCTTCGTCTCTTCTTTTAAATAATTTTATTGTAAATGTTATTAAACACATGTTATATAACTGGTTTCACGATGCTTTCATCTAATATGGATATATCTGGGTAACTTGAAAACTAGTCAATAATGTATTGTAACTTTTCTTCATTGTTAGGTATTAACTGTATAAACAATAAAATAAGCTAATAACTCTAACACTATCTTTTACAAATACAAAACTATAAGAATTACTCTGCGTATTATCATTTATTGGTACCAAGGTTCTCACTCTGGAGTCTTTAGTTCACATTCCAAGATTTACTTATCTCTAAGCTATCCTAATAAGTAGGTATGGAGGCAATTTAAATTTACTGAAGGTACCCGAGATTTGGATAATCTTTAGACCAAGACCTGGCACTTCTGATACCTGTTTTAAATAAGTTTACGTCTGGCAATCAAAATGACAATTAATGATTACTCCATCGTATCGCCTTGGGCAAAATCAGAGGTGTCATTGCTACCTACCCTATCCCCTCTTCAATATCTGAGGATATCGCTGCACAACATCACAAGCACACAAATCTATTAACCACGACATCAAGTAGGTACATAATAAAAAAAATTAATATAAAAATCCATATTCACACCCGCACCATTGTACTACCAAATGTGACCTTAGCGATACTCACCAATGTGTATACAAATATTATAGGGCACCTCCTTGAATAGGGTACTTTCCACCTAAAAATGACTTCTTTTGTCGTTAACAACAATGCATGATTTATTAGACAACGTCATCCTGCCGTGACCTAGAGGAGCTATTATATAGGGCAGGTAACGATTAGGTGAAACAGAAACGATTATGAGAATAAATTAGGCAGAATATGTGAGCAAATAACGTATACTAGACTAAAATATCATGTGACAGAAAACTATCTATATTATAAAAATAAATCGTGAAATATGTTAGTAAGCGCATAACTCGAAGACGGTTAAACCAATTCGAGTAATTCTTTTTTATTTGTTCCTTGAACTCTGCGAAAGGTTTATATGGAGCAGCAGGAACGGGATCAGAAGTCCACGTGGGCGGAACAGCTAGTAGGTGGACAACAATATACGAAAATATTTACATGCAATCAAATAAACGACAAACCGACAGAACGTAAAGACATTCAAGGGTTACCTATTTCTTCAGAGAGAGAAAAGTGTACTACAATATTATGTAAGTATTGCCTAATGGTACATAATACCAACAATATATACCAGATTATATTGCACATCCATGGGGTTCCTTACCACTTCAGTAATATTGAAAAGGAATATATAATTCTCTATAAAGATATTTTTAAAACATTGTCTTTCTATATCTGATCCTATTTACAGTCAACTTTTTAGACTCGTCACCGTAATAAATGTAGGGTCACGTAAGTAAATAGATACTTTTTTTTCTGAAGGGATATTTTATCTCTTCCCTACATTGTTATCCTGTTTGGATATCTCCGTGTAAATATTCTTCAATTTCTATTGGTGCCTATTTGCCTCATACAAAATACCGTTGAATATAAACCGGGATTATTTTTTTAACCCCTAGTTTACATAATATGAGCATAAGCAAAACATTTATTTGAGTTTTACCGGCTGTTTTTAGTAATGTGAAGTGAATTAATGTACGTATTTAAATTAGGTTGTAGGTACTGCTGAGTGATTTGAATTCGGTTTTCTATTGATATAAATAATATATTTAAATACATAGATACATATTTCCACGTCTATTTCTCTCCGCTGTAGGATACATTAACACCCACATTTTTTCACCAACTATTGAGTTCGAACACACGTTATAAGGCTTGAGACTATTGCCGTATTCCGGGCACTATTATTGTTGTCTCGAAACAAGAGTATGAGGTTAGTTCTCTAATATGTTAGTGATAATATCATTCATCATTCCCTGAACCTTTTTCCCAACTCAGTTGGGGTCGGCTTTCCAGTCTAACTGTGATGCGGCTGAACTTCGATATTTTCCGTGAAGCGACTGCCATCTGACCTCCACAACCAATGGTCTAATGACCAATGGCGATATCGAAGTTCCAAGTTAGGCTGGTTGGACTTTTGAGGGCTCTAACTACCCGTAACGACTGCCATAGATGTTTGTATGGCAACCGGGACCGACGGCTTAACGTGCTCTCCGAGGCACTTATAAACCTGCGATAAATACACACATAACTTCGAAAAGCATCGAAAAGTCATTGGTGTGTGCCATGGTAAACCTGGGATCGAACTCGAGACCTCGTCTCAGCAGTCCATTACCCATACCACTAGTCTACCGTGATAATATCATAATCATAATAAAGTATATAGATACAGTTAAATACATTATTTTTTATTTTATTTTATTTAACAATATAGGTTATACATAGCCCCAACAAAACCGTATAATCGATTTTGTTTGCAGGATCTAGTCTGCGTACATTTACACTGACTGACATAAGAATATTTAATCACGAACAAATATATACATATGTGCGTGCACACATTCATATCTAACCACACACAATCATAAGCATAACCAGACAAAAATATATTTACATACAACATACTAATCTATACAACATCTATCTATAATTATCACTGAACACAATTACACAACATTAACTCACCATGCTGACAGAAATTTAAGATAGTATTTTTTTTAGTATAAATTTTAAGATAGTACTTTTTTAGTATAAATTTTAAGATAGTACTTTTTTAGGTGTCTGCAACAGTAAATCTTCAAAATATTTCCGTGTTACCTAAACCTATATTTTCAGTTAGTAATAACCAACTTATACAAGTATCCTATCTTTACCCTCTTTAATCTATGATAGTTAATCTGCCTCTGATATTATTAGTCACGGCTTGAGGTGTTAAATATTAGCCGACGTTTTGATTAATATTCAAGAATCAAGCAATTTTAGCAAATTACGCAGCAACTTTTAATCTTTGTTTACACAACACATTACAGAATGTTTACAAAGTATTCATCAAACGTGTCTTTTAAAATGTAACAATTGTTAGAGTGTAAATATGATGATAGTGATTTTACAAAGCAAATGAAATTGTTTGTGTCATAATATTTAACTTAGTGGTAATATAATTCAACAGTACCTTATAAATCAGTAATATTGAGTATTATAAAATGTTCTAAGTTAGTTAAAATATTAACCCCGACTTGCTCTCTTGCTCTTGCTCTAACTCCCGCTTTAACCCCGAAGGGTAAGCTTAAAACAAAACACAGTCTGTCAAAATCATAACCCTTATTTGGCTTTGCCGTAGTCAGGTAATTATTAATTAGTAATCATGAACATTTTGGTGGCCTCCCCATTTTCATACAGAATACTGTCAGTTACTACGAAAAAACATTGAAAATCAAATTAATATAATATAGTATATATCCAAACGTATTATACTATTATTACCGTTAGTATCGTATATATTATTATCATCAAATACATTTTCCCTTCGGTCCTATTCGCTGTACCTAACGTTATTACGAATAAATTGCGTACACAATCAAGTCACCTGAGATCTTCGACCGCTGGATACAAACAAGGGTATTCTCTATGGAAATATCTTATGTGTAAATTCATACAGTTCTAATTAATGCATACTAAAACCCTTACGCCTGACAAGTTCTGATAATTGAAACAGATAAAATATACGTTGCGTACACTCAAGAAGGGTTTGGGCATAGAGGCAACTTAACAGATCGCCCGGCAGGCGTAGTTTACTAAACCAACTGTAGCACTAGCATGAACTCCTATCGATAATGTAAAGGTTTCGAGAGAATGAAGCATTCATTGTGAGTGGCAGTCTGCCTATTGTGAACCTGTGTGCGTGTGTACCCCGCCAATCGCATTGCTCCGTTCTGTCGATACCTTTACATTATACGATTTCGATAGTATTTCGTGCTAAGGCTACTGTTTATAGAAATATACATCATCATCCATCAGTCGTATTTCATCGTTCAAGGGCACGTTAAAATGGGTGTCACTATTAGTTAGGTCAAGACTGAGGTCTATATGAGCAAGCAGATCATTTGCCTCTAATTACAACACAGCTTGGTAGGTCAGACGGCCGTTGCTCTCAATACAGCCGAAAAAATAAAGACCCATTATATTTCAGCAGATTTAGGCTCCCAAATAATACGCAATAACGACTACCTGGGTATTCCCATGATCTTACAGAAACATATTGTGAACATGCTATATACGTAATAACCAAGTGATCATGTCAATCATAAACCATCCTTATATAAGTCATCAAAACTATTTGCATGCGCTAATGCTATTCTCTTCTTTAAAATATTTTTTTCATGTTTTACAAGCAAACACGCAAAAGGAAATAAATCAAACTCGTTCAAAGTCAGTGACAAATTGCTCACTCATCACTTGAGAGAACCCTAACAAGTCATTTCCCACAATCAACTCTGCAGCCTCCGCAGAATATAAAGTGACTGGTACACTCCGCCTGTTTCCTTCACTCTTTGAAATAGCATGCTTCAGTTTAGGGAAGGTAAGTGTTTTATGTTTTTGTCGTGTATGATTGAGTGAGTTTTTCCTTTTGTGAAAGTTATTTTTAGACTAGGTCGTAGTTCGTTGTTCAGTTTGTGAGACTTATGTAATGTCTTGAAACCCCTAGAATTATCATATGAAGGGCTATTCGTGAAAAAATAAAAAAATAATATAATATTTTATGAAATGATTTCATGAGTTAGTCTGTCTTATAAAAATATATTGACTTCACAAATCATACGTCATTCATTGCAAAATGGACTTAAAGATGCTTTCAATAATTTGGCTTGTACTTAATCATGGCTATATTTATTAAATACGATAAGTATGTATGTATTTTACTTCCCCGACGTTTCAAAGAAATATCACAATAACCCTGATACTGGATAAAATAATGGATAATATAACGCAAGTAAATGTTAATTACAATTTATTAGCTACTCACAAAACCTAAGGATAATATTTGAGTTCAAATAATTTTTTAACCCACACATTGTCACGACATTCACATACTTAGGCTTTATTAGTGTTGTAAATTTTCATTGTTCAGTTTTTCTACCTACTATTCAGCTACGAGCACTTTTAGATGTTATCATTTACCTGATATATATAAACGTAGCCGGTCCCATTGTTTAATTAAATGACAGCATTATTCTGCGTCACGGGCGAGTATATTATTTGCTAAATTTGTCCAGTCACGCCAATTTGCCTACCGAGTGTGCTTCACGAAGTTTATATTTTGCTTGTTTTAATGTTACAGTTATGCACGAAATATGTGCGAGGCTTTTGAAAGCTTTGTGATGTATAAAGCGGTTTGTACATGTATATATTCCAGTAAGAAAATGTATACAGCTATATTCTGGAATGAACTTTCTCCGCATTCTAAAGGAATATTATATCCTAATCGTTTTGTTTCAGTCCAGATGTGCCATTTGATTTCATGAGATTTATCACGAGGAGGTTTCTAAATAAATTATCGTATTAAGATTCAAGCAAACGAATTGAAATTGGGCTCGCTTTATCAATTAGGTGCGTGGAACATCGGATGCCATTTTTTTAATATCATTTGTCAATAAATAAATTTTGTAAGAATCGGCTATGTTACTAAATTTATTTATTGAATAATAATACTTGGTTACTATATTCCGGTTCATCATCAACATATTGCCGACTTCCCAGTGGTTTTTAATTTACAATTTCAAGTTCGTTCGTTCGTGTTCTACTCCTGTCTTATATCGATAAAAAATGTGATACGTTTCTCATGTTTGAAGATCAATACTTCGTTTTCGGAAAGATAAAAGAAATAAAAACTATATTTCAGCTGTCTGAAATACGATTTTTGTGCTCTGCGTTATTTATACCTTTTCAATCAAATGGAAAAGGAGGCTAGGATGCTACTAAGAATTCTTGATATTACGTTTCGAATCAAATATTTTCGAGATCCATTTTGCCTTATTATTTAGGAATTTGCTGAATGTCTGATGTGTAATAATATGTCCGAAATATTATTATCCTTTTTTGCAATATTTTTCATTCTCCTTTACCTGACCCTTTACCATTTTATTGGTATTACCATCGCTAGTAGAAGCATAATTAGGGGTCGGTCCCCGTATTATGCTTCTACAAGCAGCTCGGTCTAGGATCGTCTTTTTACTCTTCTTCTCTTCTTACTATGTAAGTAACATCTTTGAACGATCTACTACCATCATAGTGCTTATGATGATAGTGGATCATTAAGGTTCTCATTACGCCAAGCAGAGTTAAATGCTATATTATAGTCGGTATAAGTGAAAATTTACTAAGTTAACAAAAATTTACACTACATACGCAAAAGGCCTACAATGCTCTCCGGATCCAATACAACAATGCGTTCAGTATGTTGTTGGGGCTGTCGCGGTTCTGTAGTGCCTTGGCAATGTTCGCTGAAGCGGCTACGCATGGCTTTGCGGCAATAATACGCAAGAGAACGGCATCGCTACTGAGCAGAATACGTGGGAGTACCAACGGCATCCTGAAAATAATAGCTGGTAGTGCTGATGGTGTCTTTCTGGAGCATTGGTGCCGTATAGGTACATAATGGCGGCCCTGATGCTTCAGGAAGATACATGAACTGATTTATTTTTAAGTATTCTTAGGCTAATTACTAACATAGTTTTAATAAGTTGTAATACTAACAAACATTGTATGGATTTTTGATCTGAATTAAATGATATAATATAATAATATTATCTATAATTGTGGAAGAAGTAAATTCAATTAAAAAACATAAGAGCTTTAACCAGGAAGATAGTTTTCAACTATCAAGTATCTGTCATTCGTAAGTTCAAACCTAAAGAAATAGCATCCCCAAAACCAGTCGACTCGATCGACTATAAAGGAATAACACGGACGATGGTCATTGTTTGGCCCCAATATGAACTGGCTCAGTAATCTGCTGTAGGTAGATTATGACGCTTGAAGCAACACAAATATCGAATAAACTCGTACTCAACAAAACTAGATATCTTGTCGTTTCTTATAAAGTTTGTATTAATAACTATGTCAATCGAATCTGCTTACAAACCTTCAGTAGAAACTAAACATACACCCGAAGGGGGTCTTCACAAAAGAGACACCCCGTCGGGTCTGACGGGGTGCAAGGGATATGTTCGCTACTATCTCACCTCCGGCAACTAGAGACCCAAAGTCCAACATAACCTCTCTCACCGGCTCCAGAAAAAAAGTAGAAACTAAACTTTGGCCAGAAAAGACGTTTATAAAGGAACCCTTTAGGGTCTAAACTTAGTTACTACGAAATAGGTGCGTGAATATATTCACATACGCTTAGCAATAATTTATATCACCCACGAATATTACCATACAAACACTTAATAGAGTTGGTGAGAGAACTAACATTAAGTCTATTCCAATTATTGTAATCGAAATTCTAATTCATGTCAGTGACATGAACCTCTTGCGAAATATATATATAGAACTACAACTTAGTGTGCGAATAATAGAGCTGTCTTGGACAATAACATGAAATTTATGTACGGTTTGTGTTCATTATTTTCTATACTCACTGCAAACTTATGTATGTTATGGTATATACCTCGGATTTAAATATTCACAGTGAACGTACAGACTAGACAGTTTGGCTGCAGATAATATGGGTGAAAATACGAATAACTTCGTTTCCTTTATTTCCCGTCGGGGGATAGCGCCCTCGAATAGATGTATGTTGTTAACATCGAACTCTGGAGAGGACTTCATTTACAGAAGCTTCTTAAATGAAAACGGCCCAAAAATAACCTATTTCATTGTCACTTGCTTGTTAGCGAAAGCAAAAAGTGTGACAAATGCCGGACAGGCCAGAGGTCTTTGGTTTTGACCTGACAGTCGTCCAAAGGGCCTAACTATATGGCAAACTTTTACTAATTTTTTTATATGCTCCACTAGCATCCTCTTTTGTCATTAAAACGTGCATACGCGCATCCTAATTTCAATCGGTTCTGATTAACAAGATTTTTTCAAGGACTTACTGTCAGGTTTAATGTAAATTATTTTTAGTGAAATCAGTACAGATCTGTTATTCTTTGTGTGAAGCTATAGCAAACATTAATCTCTACACTGTTAGTTTACTCCACAGGGAACCAACACGTTGTTTTTCTCATAAAAATAATGATAATAGGAGATGTGTAAGACTACGCTACTATTTTTGTTGATGTTTGTGATTATCCTGAGTTTCACTAAATATTTGCTCAGTGCAAATATATGTGTGCATGAATATGAATATCTGCATTGGTCTGGGTGTTTCTGTGTATTATGTGTTCGAATTTACAAAAAAACTGTCCAAGTATGTTTATCCGCATTCTAGACCGTAACACAAGCTAGTTAAGCTATGCTTACCATGAGACTAGGTGGCGTTGTGTAGATTGTCCTAGAATATTTCGACGGGTGCAAAGTAAAAAGAGGCATCTGCATAATAGCAACTTTACAGGAGAGCGAAAAGAACGAAAAAGTGTATTATTTTCTTAATGAGTGGGCCAATATTTCTGAAAATTTAATCATAATTTATTTATACTCTTATTTATTTTTATATTAAGTTAATTAAGCTAATTTTTTAATAATTTAGGAGATTTTGAGCCGTTTTTACAACGAACTTTATAAAACGCTAACTGAGCCAACTACCAGCTGGTCGAATATGCTCGGGACTTTTAATATCGTGTATAAATAGTTTTTTTCTTTTTTTTACTGATCTCAATTGTTCTCAGGCCACTTATAAATAAATATATATTTATAAAATATCCACTACAAAAAGTAATTTTGCAGATAACTCTTTATGCTTCGTACTTTCATAACAACATTTTGTAAATTGACTTAGTAGCCCAAAATCATCATGCGAATATAATTGCAGTTACAATACTTTCAGTTTCTTTTTTATAAGGTCGTTTATTAAACAGAAAATCCTACTACGTGATAAATACTTTGTATAAAGTTAACCGACGTAAATTTAATTGACCGCGAAGTAGAAAGAGTCAACTGGCAGATGGTCGTTAATGCGTCGTATGTGCGTTTAAAGAGTAATGCAAATAGAAATTAAAAGCACACCTTGAAATAGTTGACGATATACATAAAAGCTTTTAAAAACTTATAACGTATGCGCGCCGGTGACAAGTAGCCTGATGACATTTTGTGTACGCTCGGAGTCCGCCGCAAAAACGACCAACGTTACTTGGTCGCATTACCTTCGTACTATTTGCAAAATTGAGTGTAGATGGCTTTTTATACTTTTAAAAATTCATTGAAATATAATGAAATCTCCAAAACCAAATATGCCAGGTTGTGAAGTCTTATTTGATTAGTACGAAAATGCAATAAAAAGAAAATCGTGAATTTGTAGTTGACTTTATTTACTTTGCACCCGTCGATTTGTTTATTTAATTATCGTGGAAATATCCACACCGCCAACTTAAGCTAGTGAATTATTTCTTTTATACAAATACTAGTTATACTAGCTTACTTAATGTATGTTCTGCGAAGCCGGTCGTGAATATCTGTCCACTGAGATGAAAAGAAATTGAAATTCTAGGAAAGGTCCAGGGTTTACCAATGTAAATGTATTCAAAGTAAGCAAAGCAAAGATATCACATATAATTATGCAAATATACATTGTTTTACGTAGGTACATATTCTACGACCCAAATATGTTAGACTAACTGTTATCTGTACCTCAAATATTTATATAATTCTTTTATTTACTGCCCCATTGTATGTGTTTTATTTTATTTCTAATATTCAATGTTACTTCATCGGCCATCGGTCCTTCGGTAGATATGGCCAGCCCACTGCCACTTCAGCTTGGTTATTCTGTGAGCTATATCTGTAACTTTAGTTCCTTGTTAGGTGACCTCATTGCAAATGTTATCCTTCAAAGAGACCTCAAGCATAGCTCGAGCCATGACCCGCTGAGCTAACGAAATTTAGGATGCCACTAAGCCAGATGAACTGATGACCTGAAAAATGCAGGTGGAACAGACTGGATACCGAGGGCGGAGGATAGGGAGCAGTGGCGCACTTTGACAGAGGCTTATGTCCAGCAATGGACTGCGATAGGTGCATTGATGGATTGATTGATTGATTCAATGTTAAAGTAGCAATTAGAAATACGACCTCTGTGAAAATTCTGCCCATCTAACTATCACTGTTCATGTTATGATTTCATGCAGACAAACAGCGGATTCAGATTTTATCCAATGAGTTCGGAAGTCTAAAAAGTACTTTCACAGCAGAATGCAATTCAAATAACTCCACGACTTCGTCACCACGTTTCCTTTATGTCTCATCGTTCAATAAAACCTTAGGATCTATCTTTTCCGCCACATCGTCAGTCGTTTACGATATTTAAGAGTACTTAAATTAAACGAACCGAACTGATTCCGACTCCAACTTGGATTGTCTTTTTATGGTTTTGTAATAAATTTAACCCGGAGCGATTAAGTTGTAAAAAGTTTCGACACAGCGTTACGATCGTAACGCTGTATCGTCGGCTTACCAATAAATTTGTTGGTAAAGTTATAAAATAAATTGCCCGAATAAGCCGATCTGGCAGCTTATCTGAATGAAACTTTGAATATATTAGCACTCGATCTAGTTACGTAATACTAAGAACACGGACGTATCACTATACAGAATGCAGTAAATTTCATATCATATAGTATATGCTATAATTTCTCGGCTATAGTTTACTAAACGTGTGTAAAATTCTCAGAATAACAACTCTATGTGTAAACATTCTATTTACTTTTACTTAAAACGTTTTTTTTATGTCAGAGACATCGGTACTTTATCGTTATACTAATAAAATATATTGCATAAATTCATTTTACAATATTAATATGACACTGCACCGATAGAAATGATATCAAAAGTGCGAACAAATATAAATTTCATTAAATATTCCTATGAAAGCTTTTGTATCACACGTACTGATTTACCACAAAATAATGTTTAATTATTGTTCACTAATAAGAACAGAGCCGTCATTAATTATCTAATGCTACTAATTGCTCAATGGCCATGTGAATGTTAAACAAAGTTATTTAAATGAACAAAATAACGCTGTACTAATGAACTGGCTACATAACTCGTAGTACTAACTACAAGTGCTACGAAACGCTACGTCGTAGCAATTAAGCGATTCAGTCCAACATTTCATTAATTTGTGATATTGATAGTAATTCATTGTTACTGAAAATATGACTAACAATCCAAATAATGAAGGCGTATTTAACGAAAATGTAATAATGTAAATTGGACACCTCAAAAATGATTTGTACGAGAATTTTGAATACCTAGAACATATTCAGGTAGTTTAGTATGGCCATGACATTTTCAGATATAAATTTATAACAAAAAGATTTAACGTAATAAAATATAGTGACTGAATAAAAGTAGGATCAAAATTATTAATCACAACCCGATACTATTTCTGGATTGGCTTAAGGTAGAGGTGCCGTTTGTTTACATCAAATTGGTAGAACCAGTGGAATGCGGTATAAAAAACCAACTGCGAGAGACACCAGGGTCAAAGTCAGTTTCTGACAGCTGGTGAACCAGGGTTACGATGGTCGAACGATATTGGGACACAACATTATATTGAAGGTGAAAGTCTTCTTCTTCTTCTTCAACTTCTTTCGTGACGCTAGCTCGCGCACCTTTATTGGACAATTTAGGAAGAGCGAGGCGGAGGGCGTTTTTAACCTACCCTTTGCCCATGAGTCAAAGGTTTTGTGTTATCAGTGGGAAACCTATATTATGGTCAACATCACAAATATGACATTCTTGGTATTGCAAGAATGAATTTCCGCCACGAAATGCTTATTTCAATATGTTAGCTTCAATATATGCCACACTAGATTACCAACATGTTGGATACAACTGGGAAATCGTTATGGAGATTCTTGGCTCACGGTTTTTGCTTTCTTTAGTGACCCCATCTTAGGTTAATAATTGTAGTAATGGTTACATCAGAACCCATTTTCAGGCTTGGAATCATAGTAAAAACCAACCACAAAACCAACACGACCAGGTCGACTTCTTTCGTGTCAATGATCTCATATTTAGACTATTCCAAAAAAAACCTTGCCATATCGACCGCATCATCAGTGGTTCCATTCAGGTAGTCTTTAGTGCAGGAGGCAGGGGGCACAAAACCCACCTACATAGAGGTAGAAAGTCTGAGCGTGGTAGCAGTTCCTTTCTCATTAGGGACACTCACATCACAGCAGGAAAATAGATCCTATTTATCGGAGCAAAACTGTGTACATAAACTCAATTACAATACGTGTAGCTTAAGCAATTATTACAACAGTTGTTTATGCTATCGTCTCAGGATCGCTTATTTCAACATGTTAAGAGAATTTGCTCGACATAATTATAATTATTATTTGTAACAATATTACCGCTTCACTGTATTAAATGTTAATTAATCTAAATTAATTACTCTATTGCCACAATGTTCTGAGTATATTTAAATTATGACCTAGATTTGCTACCCAAAATGTAGGAAGATACCTACAAATTTTGGCCGCTCCTTCTAGGGTAATCTTAGACGATGTATATTAAAGTTTGCGCTTAAGAGACCTTAGCACGTGTGCTGGACCCCGGTAAAGGGGTAGACCCAGCTAGATTTTTAATACTACCATCCATGTCTGCTGAATTCTAAGAACTATCTGTCCAATCCATTTACTAAAACAAATACATCGAATATAAAGATATGATACATCAATTCATTTTTCTTAGCATAGTTCAAGTTGCACAATGTTCACCCTCCAGGACTGGCCTGACAGCTGACTTGTTGACAGCTGAGCTGACTTGCTGCAAATTGTTTAACGGTCTCGACGGACGCTGTTTCACGCCTCGTTTAAAGGATCTGGTATTGTAAGAAAAGGAAGAGAGATAAAATGTTTATAACTTTCATAAACCAGCATACTGCTATCAAGTCTCGACATTCGTGCCCAGAAAGTGTGTTTAAAGGGCGTAAATAATTTGAAAAGTAAACATTCTGTGTGTTCATTCTATATATTTAATCTATGCCGTCTGTCTTCGCAGCACTTGACGGGCTTCTTATTGTTTTTTATGTCTGTGATGATGTATATTGTATTGTTTACAGTATTTTATACGGAAGGAAATTCACAACACTTACTTTTTTAAAGATTTCCTTAGTGATAAGTGAGGCCTTTGGCAGTAGAACGTTCAAATACCATAGTGGTATTGGACATTGACAATGGACAGTTTGATTGTCACTCAGTGTCCATATTTAGTCAAAATTTGATGAACTATGTCCACATTGCGAAACTTTCGGGAATACTGCAAACCCGCTTAACTAGCGTTGAAGGATTCGACGTATCGGATAAATAGTCTATTAGTTCGTATTAGCAAATTAGCATTGATTACATAAAATTTTAAATACTAGTCCTTGGAATACATACCTAATTCAATGCTTTCAGTATATAATTTGAAAAAGTAGTCATCAAAATAACAAAGATACACGTTTTCACCCTCCCCTTGTAATGTTTGGTGTCATGCAGATAGGTGGCCACGACTAATGCCAGTTGAACGTGTTTGCAGTGTCCCCGACGAAACCTATTGTCCGAGCAATTTAAGCTATGCTCACTTTTGGTGTAGATACCATTGTGTTTGTATAGTACGTGCTAAAATTTCTATACAACAAAATGTAATTATGACTGAATGCAATCCAACTGTATCGGTCTGTGGTGGCAGTGGTCAGCCTTTGTAGTGATAATCTTTTGTCTACCAGTAATTCAACTTAAATAACATTTATTAGTGGCTAAAACCCCTTAATGGATTAGTGAGAACATTAGCGAAGATTTAACCTTAATTTAATAATTAAATTTAATCAAGTTGCGACTCACAAACTAAGTTCAATTCGATTATCTCAATCACAATCTTAATGCTTGTGGATTGTTTCTCTTACATTAGCAATTATGTCTTTAGCAATATAAAAGAATTGATTTTCGAAGTTTCAGGACGAGCAAATAATACGAGTAAATGAGCTTTATTTAAAAATTTACCAGAAGCTAAAATTAAGAAGCCTATTAATGTTTCACAGAGGGCAAAAGATTTATTCGTATAAAAATGGTTTTACTCCCTATTTCTAAAACTCTGAAGAACACATACTTACGTTATTGTGTAGCTGTACTGAAAGACTGAGAATAAAAGAATAGTTGTGAAAAGGTGCTCGTTATATTATTATTATTGTTCTGCTAACCAAGTTTTGTTAAGGTCCAGTTATAATTCTCAAGTACAAACTGGTGGATGAAAGTGTTTCATCTCAAAATTCAATAAATAATACAATGTTTTTCAATTCTTCAAGATTTTACGAATGACTTGGCCAATTGAAATATCTGTTACTACTAAAATAGATCAAAGTTTACCAACCACCAATATTTTATAAATATTGAATCAATCAATCTTTATATTGCATTAATCAATCCATCAATCAACCTATTGCAGTCCACTGCTGAATATGAGTCTTTTCCAACGTGCGCCACTGCTCCCTCTGCATGTGCCCTCAGCATCCAGTCTGTCTCAATCGCCCTTTTCATGTCGTCGGTTCGACTGGCTAAGGGGATTTCTACCCTTCCGTTTACCTCTTTAATTAAACATCATCAGTTTTAGGTTCAGATAGAACATATATATCGGTGTGATAAGGAATTGTGTTTTGGTAATTCTTCTTAACCTATGTGTAACACATACTCTACTGTACTCTGGGGCTTAAATTAAAGTCCAACTGGGCGCTAGACATTTATTTGTTAATCATGGTAACAGTTTGTGGTAACGTAATAGATAAGCATTCACATCAATTAATACGTCAAATGCCTGACGTAGTTGTGATAGCCGTCACACACAGATAATGGTAGTGCGTGGTAACACAAATATATACTGTTATAAACTTATGTGGAATGATAGCAGAACTCAGATGTCAGATTTTCATATCATAACTTACCTGTATGTTAACTATCCTCTGGAAAAGTTCAAACGTGTTTGCTTAAAAAAGTAATATATATTCACATACAAATACACTTATTGTTCTTCACTAACTTTCAAATTTATAATAATATGTAGGAAGTAGAATATAATATCACAAAACCCGTTCGTGTAGGATATTAACAAAGTTTTACAAAATGTTTGACACACCTTCTACTCCGTCCTATTTTTTACACCTTGTTACATTGTTAACGTGAACCAAACCGTACATAATAGAATATCAATCATTAGTTCCAATGACGAAGCACAATTATTCTTGAAGCAAACCGCATTTAAACGTACGTTAACGAGAGTTTGATTACAGATGATGTTCGCTAATTGTACCTTGTTAAAGTGCAATCGAAATAGCTTGTGTTCGAGTGCTGGGTTGTTTGCTACAGGGGGTATTTACAGTTTATTGGTTTAAGTGCTTTACTGTACTACACTGTAATAAATTCTAACACTCCATGGAGGAAGTCAAATTTCATGAAAAAACTTGTCAGTTTTGTGTGGTTACAATTTTTTACAGTTTTTCTAATGGTTAACTGATGTTATCTTTGATGTTACAATGGCAATGATTACCCTCAGTTTGAAGGTTTCATCAAATGCTCAGGTGTTGCTTGAAGTATCCATAACTGAAGAAATCATGTCTTAATGATGTGTCGAAAATGCTGCTGATGCTGATGATGATGTCAGCATTAACAGTCTTGGCGTGGCGGTGGTGAATGCGACTGCTACTAAGGACGCATGAGTTCATTCCCCGCTCAGTGCAAATATTTGTATGCATGAATATGACTATTTGAACCGGTCTTGTCGTAGTTCGGCGAGCATGTTAAGTCATCGGTCCCGGTTGCCATACGATATCCAATACCCGCAATAAATCTAAGTATAGCAGTTATTACGGGTAGTTGGAGCCCTCAAAATTCCGACTTGCCTAACTGCAGAACCTCGACATCGCCAATTCGGTTTTGGAGGTCCGATGGTACGCTTCACTGATAATATCGAAGTTCAGTCGCATCTTAGTTAAACTAGAAAGCCGACCCTAATTGAGTTGGGAATAGGTTCAGAGAATGATGACGATGTCACTACCCAGCAAATATTGTTCTGTATAGGAAAGAGGCGGGTGCGTGTAACTGAAAGATAAACTTGATAGTAGTTTGGTTATTGGTCTTGTTGATCGAACTAGGGCAACTATAGGGTAGCAACATTTAAATTAATACTAAGTACCGAACTTTGGTAATTAAAATTGTAGTACTTCAGTATCCAGTTTACATGACTTTTTTTTATTAAAATTCGAATATTGATAAGCATCAAATGCATAACTTCACCTTTATTTGGTAATACATCTGTTGATTTTTTGAAGTTACTTCTTTATAATTTTATTTTAACTATATTTTATTTTGAAGGAATTTCTTTCCACGGAATATATCCACAACGCTTATGATGCTTATGAATAAAAATGTTTCAACAAATCAAATAATATTCAGTTATTACGAAAATAGTAAATAATATGAATTCAATCTTTGACAGGCGCTTTAACTGAACATGGCTGGATGCTCTAACTGGAATACACTGAATTTTCAAGCAATATACTCAGGCATATTCTATAGATTCCAACCTCAACTAATCCTTCATACCATACGGACATTCAATTCCAAAATACCTTATTGTAGTCATTAGACAAAAGGCTTGCAAACAGAAATGTTTGCAAGTGCTTAGGTGAAAACCTAGGTACCTATTCAGTAAGAGATTTTCCATGGATCTTCGATCAATCAACATATAGACGTAAACAGATCATAATACCCACTATTAACACAAGCTTTTTACTTTCGTTCGAGGGGTTAGCGGGAATACTAGCACTCTTTAAAACAATTGTGAAGCTGCAGCAGTGCCGACATCGCAATTTTATTTATCAAATAACTCCTGGCCATTCATTTAATGACTATATCTGTTTATCGTCGTACGGTATTCTATAGTATGCGCGTGTCATTAGATACACAAGAGACTTTGAACTTTTCCCCTAGCAAAATTTGCTTAAGACGTTTTCAGTTACAAAATTCGAATACCAATGGTACTGTACTCATAGCCCATAAAGAATCTGGTCATGATGTGCCTCACCTTTTCACTAACGCTTTCTCCATCTAATATGTTGTATCTGAATATAGGTCTGTTGTTCTCAAGTATAAGTACTATTAATAAGGCTGAACCCTCACCTAAAACTTTAACCTGGAAATGTCAAAACGCGTGTCACAGTGCCGAACTTTCTCCAACGAATTCGAGTACTAGAAGAAGTAGCTTATAACCACCAGTAGGAGCTTATCCCACATAATCTCAACGACAAAAGGTCGAATGCCTTTGAAAGTTCCAGGAAGCAAGCATAAAATTTAATGGTTCCAACCTTGTGACCTCGGTTTCAGCATGAAGTCCGGGGAAAAGTGAACAGTATGTAATATCTTCAATTGGTATTTTGCTTCTTAATTGGATTGTCCATAATTTTGGCCACAAATAGGGTTGAGATTTGTACAAATTCTGTGCATATCGTCTGACACTCTACCGTTTGCGGTTAGTCAGACGTACAATATAACTTAGAAGTTAGTACTATAGAACACACTCAATGTTATTGACAATACGTAAACACAGCCGTCAATAATATTGTGTATAAGGCACTTAATAGTACACACAATGTTTTTGGCAGCATGTATTTTTATCTATGAATATTATCGTGTGTACACGATATTCTTTTGAATTATAAATTTAAGAAGGCAATGTCTAAGAAAATTTAACTAATATGAACTGTTAAAATAATTTAGATAAAATAAATGAAGGTTAATAAGTTTCATCAACTTTCAAAGGAGGTAATGTCAACAATTTATTATATTTCTTCTAATTTTCTTAGGTAATGTAACATCAATAGGAAAATAAAACAATCAAACTTGGCACGTTAAATTCAAAATTGTTATTTATTCTTAACTTCAAATGACAGATAATTACAATTTCTTATACATCACTTACATATGAATACATTTCACATTATTTTATTTACATTTAACATTATTGTACTCGATTGGTATACCATTTTATTAATTTTTTAGAATTTATCAACTGTGATAAATTTCAACTATTAAATGAGATTTTCAGCTGTAGATGGATACATACAGAACGAAAATAATTACGCTGGGTAATAAATTTATTGTAATTGGAATAAAGACTTATTTAAATTTGGACGATATTGTCGTCGTAGAACCTTGTCTAAATACGATTCGATTTGGTATTTGGTATTGGTTTTGTTGAGCGCAGCTGCTGGATATCACTCGATATAACGTCACGTACCGTGTTAGTATTATTTTTATTGCACTGAAACCTTTTTAAAGCTAGTGTCACGCTTCCAATTTAGAAAGGTGTACTGGCTTTGATTTTCACGTACAGTCGAATCGTATTACAGAATTTAATATAATAAATAAATACTATTTAATAATAAAGGTTAGTTGTAAACCTTTCTTCTGATAGACTACTATAAGGATACGTTATATTAGTTAAACTTTTACTGAGACTTCCTGAATATCATTATTCAGAGTATTCATAGGTCCCTTCTGTTGCTACTGGTGTTCAGAAGTTACAGTAGTAGTACAGGGCGCGAGTGGAATTAGGGTATCGCAGATATTGTAGGAATATAATTATTCAAGTAAACATGTGCAATGCCAAAGAGAGCAAATGCTGTTGCTATTGGGGTTACTATAGCTAAAAACGTTTCGTTACATCACACAAATGAATTAAAAAAGCAAGTAAAATTGCCATTAATTCTGTTGACTTGTTCCAAAAGTAAGATAAGTTTATTAACCACTAACTAATGCAATTTTATTGCAACACACACATTACAAAAAAAATGGGCTGGTCATGTTCAAAGAACAACAGATAATAGGTGGTCACAAGGGGTAACTAATTGGTACCCGTGTTATAAAAAAGTTGAAGAGGACCCTAAAAGGTGGAGTGATGACATAGCTCAAGTGGCTGGGACACTATGGACAAGACTAGCACAAAATAGAGTTTGCTGGAACAGTTTGGAGGAGGCTTTTACTGCAATAGGTGGCCTTAATATATTACAAATTACTAACACACATTAATTATTACCTACATTAAGAAATAAAACTAACACTACTAACAAACAATTATAATTTTCAACTATTGTCAAATCACTATGTAAGGGATAAACAAAGCTCTATTTTTATTTTACTAATGCAATTTCAGCAATGCAACCACTCCCTAAATGTTATTGTTATTGTAATTGTTGTGTTATTTTGTTAATTTGAAATCATTTAAATTTTACATAATTTGGGCTCCATCGTTTGAAGTATTTACAAAATAAAATAAGTAATATTTCTTCCATTAATATCAAGTTAAAAGATGTCTCTTGTGAAAGTGGGTCTGTATACCAAATCTAAATAAACTTCTAGTAAAATGTAGTTTCATTTCGATCAAGATGATGATTCCCTATACCTGTGTTCACAAATTATCTTTGAAAATGGTACTAGGTACATTATGAAAAATTGTCGTTTTAAACGTTTTTCTTAACAGGTATTCAGATAGAAATAGGTAACTAGTTCACCGCAACACCTTTATAATGGGAAGTTGTTGTAAGTACAACAAACAGGCTCGAGATGCGTTGTTAAAAGCGTCTTAGAATGTGGCCGTGGAGACTGCAAGTTGGTACTTAATAAAGTCTGGGTTACCTTGAGAGTAGTAGTTGGAAACTTTAGCAGACCAAACTATTCCTTTGTGATGACGTATGTATTTAATGTGCATATTAATGTAGTTTGTGGAATTTTGTTAGTGAAGTTAGGATACAGAAATTATCATGTATAATTTACATAAATAAAATGTTATTGTTTCATTATATTTTGACATATCCGTAACTTTAATAATAAAACTGATTCACTGCATCGTGAACTCCACTAAGTTAAGTTGAGAGGGTTGAAAATGTAAACCTATATCTGGCTTTCGGAAATTTACCAATCATGTTCATAAATTTTTGAAGTGAGGGAAACAATCGAACATTGTTTCACTGTCTGTATATAAGTAATAAGTATGTAATGCTTTAAATTGTGTTCAACCAGATTTAAAGACTTATTACTTGTATATTATCGTGAATTATATTTGTCGATATTTTTTAACGGCTCGTGGTATGTGCTTATTTTTTTGCGGTATTATTAATGTGGTAATTTTTTCTCACCCAAAAATTTTCTACGAACATAATTTTCTATACAACGAGCATAAAACTTTTTAGTTTAAAACTATTTTGGGAACAAAAAAGTCAAGTTCGTTGTTTCCGGTTATATTTCTTAAGACCCAATCGCTGGCTTCATCTCAACATTTCCATCTTACTTCGCCGTCGTTTTCCATTCAAATTTGAACTTTTCCATCCACAAAAACAGCAAACTTATTTTTATAAATATTCTAGAAATGTCTACGCCGTCCAATTTGTTCGGTCGCTCGGTATTTTGACCAGAAGTCATGAAAAACTAACTAGGGCTCGTCTATAGCAAAGTTCTAGGCTTTTATTTTCTTAATAAAGTTGAACCGAAAGTTTATGGCTCTGTGAAAGTAAGTGAACTAAATATAAAGTTTTTTTACTCAAGACCTAAGTTGTTTCTTCTCTAGATAAACTTTTCATCACAATTTATTGCAATGAACTTCATTACTTTAGGTACTAATTGTGTTTTCGCTACCGCTCTTATTATCAGCTCTTGTCACAGTGTATGCATATTAATCACCAAAGAATCATTTTTCCAGTTCTGCCTATTGTATGCTAACTACAATACGCGCCTAAGTAAACGTGTACAAAACTGAATAACCAACCTGCCCCAATTTTGACGCAGCATTTTGTCAAAGCGACCGTCACGTTCCTAAACGATCTTAATGTATTGTGCCTGAACCTTATTATGCTGAACGACTAGCCATCAACATCGCCATTTTTTCGGTCATTCCAACCGTTTACTTTATTTTGCAGCATTTATTTATTTCATTTGTTTTGTTATGAAATAGGTCCGATTTTTTGCAAAGATAATGAAATCGATGTTGTTGCGCCTCTCACTAAACGGTTTTAACCGGTTGCCACTTCAATTACCGGTGTTACTACTATTAGTAGAAATATTAACGACATGAGCCACAAAAATGAACTAAACTATGCGATTGATAGCCAAAATTTTTGGACGTTATGGATTTTTTCTTTTTTAGGCATATAACAAAAGTAATTTCCAAGGTGAGCAGCTTGAAGGACTCTTTTAAATAATAAATAATTACTGAAATACTTTCACGGCTACCTTAAAATCGTCCAACATGATAATAATAAGTAAAAGAAAGAGGACAACTGAAGAAATAACTTTTTTCTATCTACAGCTGAAAACAATTAACATCAGAAAGTATTGTTACACAGACTTAACTACAACAATAGAAAATATAAGAAGTTATACAACGAGATATCAACCGAATTCCTGATGATGTGTGAGTAGCATCCTCAGTGACACGAGGGCAATGAGCGTGTGGATGAAGGCATAGGTCTGTGTGGTGATCGTCGAAGAGTTGTTGCCATGTTGCATGGCAGCCGGAGTCTCACCTAGGGACGAAAATGATTATTTAAATCATGATTTTATATCTACAATTACTTACAAATATTTATATCTAAAGTTAGTAGTATAAAATCTACGCTAGTAATATTACAAACTATCGTCATTATCAAAAAGCTATTATAAGCCTGAAGCTCCGGTCAAATTGTAACACATTTTCTGTATTGATTTTACACGACTAGTCGGTATCATAAAAGAGGTAGCAACGTTTCCAAGATAGTTAGTATTTCAGGTAGGTCAGTATATTGTACGTGGAAGAGGGATTCTTTTCCCACTACACTAATAATATAGATACTTGATGATGGTGATGATGAATGTCGTACTTCTACACTAAAATTATACACAGGAAAATTTGTATTTTAGCGTATGTGTGTATGTTTGTAATGAATAAACTCAAAAACTACTGAGCCGATTTCAAAAATTCTTTCGAAAACATAAGCTATATTGCACTGCACGATAACCGACATTCTCGGGTACGGACCCGCGAGCAACAGCTAGTATATTATAAAATGTTACGATTTGATGAAAATTGCACACAGTTGAATGTTCATGTTTGTGTAACTACTCAACTCAAACACTCTCAGCAGATTTAATTCGGTTAGTTGAACATACGAGTAGATGTTACCAGACTTGATTATTATTCCCGAAAAACTAAAACCAAATGCCAGTATTGTCCATAATAAAAACTGATGTAGACAATTATAATCAAAATATCTCATTGACCAAGAGGCCGATTTAGTCTATATAATATATGTCTGTGTGCTAGTCTAAAATATATTTTATAACCAGTGTTCACGAGATTTAGTACAAGTGTTTTTTCATTTGTAAGACAACTAACATTCGTCCAGAGTTTTTCGTTGATAGGAGAGAGGAGGAAAAAGGGGAAGATTGTTATTCATTTCGGCTTTTACATTGAGGACATGATACCTTATAGTTTAAAAAAAACTGATCGTGACCTCTACTATTCACAGATCTAAAAGTTATAAAATAATTTTCATGTATAATCTACTTTCAATTAATTTAAAGACCAATAGGGGAATAGACCATTAGGGCTTACTTTCACAAGATCTTAGTATCAATTTGGAAATTTATTCAAACAAATTTCATCTCCACTGCTATAGGACCTTGAGAACCACTTGAAAGTAAAATTACATCAAGTACAGTAAACATAACAACCCTACTTGTCCGAATCTGGTGGTGAAGGCTTACGACAATTTAATAGAGTTCTTGAAGCTTATAACAGACCACGACTCGAGTTCTGCTTATAGCAGTGTTACATTATAAAGTCAACGCGGTGCTGTAACGTTGTTAATATTGTTATCTTTTATATGATTTATATGATATAATGAGATGCTCCTTTTAGAATTTACTGTTATTACATGCAAAGTATACTTTTTTAATTTACGGGTGCTAAGGTACGATATATTAAAAACAATGTAAAACCAGTATATATATACAAATAAAAATAAATAAAACTATGGAATTCCTCGGTATCGCTTGCCTCGTGTGGAAGCGTTAACAGAAAACTGGCAGCATTGCCACGTTGTATGGCAATGCTAATTCTTTGCCCTAAAAAGAAGCTAGCTTTCTCGTCACGAGAAGCGTCCACCTCTTTGAAGAGGTTTCGAGAGCTCTAAACTCTTAAATTACGAGTATACTTATAAATATTATGTGTATATATTTAAATAATTTTTTTGCCACTTTGTAGTTTGCTAAACTTTCTATCTAAAGGAATTTACCTAAAGTGTCCTGTCAGGGCATAACATAAAAAACTATGAATAGACTGCAAGCTAAATGATCGTTTTTTTCGCTATTACATAGCTAGAATAAGAAACGTTATAATTATTAAGTACCTAATCTCTCTCCCTAAAAGAATTGAGTGTACATTAAAATTGTCTATTTTTACTTTTTTACGACTCTGTTAAAGAATTAAGGCCTAACATAAAATTCAATTATACCGGAAAAGGACTTGTTTCTGTGAATGTATTCTATCTCGAAAATGTCATTTCACCTTTTGTCTATTACATTATATTCATTAGCCTTTGTCTCGCCGTCTCCTAAATCTTATGAAGGACTTGAAGCAGAAACAAAATTATGTTTATAAGATGAATTTTGTCATTTACCATTTATGCCAAGTATTTAATCAAGTTTGGAAAATTCGGGTTAAGGGTTATTAAATAAATTGTTTATGGTTGGACTTTTTGGATAGGGGTTATACTTCATTATTGTTTTGAAGAGAAAATTAAATTGGTTTTATAGATTCTTCTAATTCTTACTCGTATATCGAAAGGTTTCGATAAAAAGATATTTCTAAGTTGTAAATACCTCCAAAAACTATGCGCCTAAATTACAAAGTCCTTCTAGCGAAGTAGTTCACACTTGTACCACATGATTATGTCTTATAAATGATATTAGCTTGGGCCCGTATAATTTTAATTAAGATAGAAAACTTAGGCACATCAACAGTGTACATATTGAAATTACATTATTTGGCGTGCGTCATTATTTTATTCTGATAGTATTTATATATTTTCTATATTTTCTGTTGGCTGTACTATCAGAATGAAAGATAGAAAACTATTAAAATATGAAAATTTATACCAGCTAGACAGTGAACGATAAACTGGTATACATAATATATTATAAAATGCGTCAACTATAAATAAAAGCTTTTCAATACTCTTCTTTAATCTTTAAACCAGTTACGGCAATACCTATTTATGAGGATTCAATCCGAGATTACTTCAAGGCGGAAAATTCAATCGAATCTATGACGTCTTCGGATCTTCTTTGGCTTATGTACATTGCTATAAGGTACGATATTTGCATTTGACCTATTCGCTCGGTTATAATAAGGCTGGAGCTTTTTATTGTGAGTTGGCATTTAATATGTGTGTAAGTACAATAAAGTAAGGTATAAAGGCATAACTAAGCAAGAACAGAGTACCTACAGTACTCCTCCTACATAACGGTTAGTCCCATTAGCATTATAGGATATTTTTCTATTGTGTTCAAGGATTCGACAATAAGAATCGGGGAACACTCATAGTTTTTTGTGTCGTCTCTTCTGGGAGTGACTGTTGTCTGTTTTTAGCATTACTCAGAAGAAAGTGTAGGTACGCCAAAACCTGATTCCGTTGTTTAAAATGAATGATCATAAAATATGAAGTAAGCTAAATACTATATTTAAAAAATAAAACTTTATTAGCCAGTGGAATTGTAATTTTTTTCAAATTTTCATTTCAGCGTGTAAACGTCAGTCATATACTTTTAAGTGGCAACTGGTACATCATTTTCTATACATACCTATATTTCAATATTATGTCGATGAATAGTACGCACGCCGTGTATTCGCTGAGCCTTTTCATATAGAAGTAAACCAGTGAGGCTAGTTGGATCGAACTTAAAGAAATAAGTTTAGTTGCCTCGTATCTTTATCGATGAAGTGTGTTAAAATCAAATCTACCGAAAACTATCTATCTACTAAAACAGATTAATCAGTGAAACGAGAAAAAGTATAACTTCTGTCATACGAAGAGATGTAGTTTGTCATTTTAAAACTATGGTACCTAGGTCTTATGTAGACTGAGATAGGGTAATTGATTGGTTGAATATAATTTTCATATTTCTGTTATTTATTCATTAATTTTGTTTGCAGTAGACCCATGCTTTTCCCACTGCAAATATTGGCTCTTCCACGGAAGTACCACTCTCTCACTTAGGTAATATCGACTTTATGCCGTTAGCGAAAGTACGGAGGCGATCTTTTTATTCAGTTTTGTCATTTACTTTTTTTATTGCCTCTTTCCTCTGCATAATGTACAGTGACTCATCAGATTTGCAGCGTGTTTTATGTTGAATTCAACTTTACTATACATATGTAATATGTTTTCTGTATATACTTTCTATGAATACTACTTGGAGAAACTGTTCTGAAGAAATATTGGATCATGGTTCCTGGGGTGAGTGACAGTATTTTAAATATGGAATTGAAAACGTTAGATTTTCACACGGTGCAACTTTTATAATAGCATTTTGATAGCTCCAAAAATACTGGTCATTAAAACCAACCTTTTCGTTTTGTTCAACTGGTCTATACATAGAAGTTATTGGTTTAACACAAGATATACTTACTCTGAACCACATGCACGGTTACAGATGCAGCCTTCGCATTGGCTGGCACACAAGTGTAGTTGCCAGCGTGACGCGGTTCCGCCTTGCCGATCATCAGTTCGCTTGTTTGACGACCATTGTGAACACTGACGCCATCTGCATTAATAAAACGAGTATTAAAATGACTATTACCATTGTCTTAGTGATCTATGCTTTGCTTATTGAATTTTCGTTTTACTAATTAGATGCTAATGTAGTTATAAAATCTGCTAAATTAAAAAGGGGCGCAAAAGCGAAATCGTGAATCAAGTGAGATTTGTCATACAGTCGGATTATCTATATCATTTTAATATTATCAACGCATAAGAAAACACTATTTTATGATTTAAAATGTAGTGACCAAAGTAGAGAAGGTATGCTCAGATTATTGGGATAAAGAGATTGACGAATGAAATCAATGAGGCGTTAGTGAATTACCTAGTAATCTGATAACAGTCAATCTAGGCATCAGATCTGATCGAATATATTTTCAGGAAAGCTTCAGGGTAAAGATTCAAAGAATCAATTTAATTTAGGCACATAAAGGGCACATATGAATGTCAAGAAAGGTACCTGTAATCGGCAAAAATGTATGACAGTAGAAGACGTGATCCAATAAGTGGAAAGCGTTTGTTTCTGCCTACGTAAAACGTACTACTGTATGTAGGTGTACATATGAAAAATTTGAAACATAAATTATGTACAACTAAATTTGCCGTCAAGTTGAAACTTCAACTAATAAATGAGTTAGGTAATGTTATCGGTGGCCTCATATAAATAATAATCTGTGTCATTAATAACAGACTAGGCGACTCCGAACTTTATCAAATATCAAGTTTAGGCTATACATTTTTTATCACACTGAAAAAAGAGCTCGGCAAAACGGATTTCAGACAAAAAATATTTAGTCGCTCACAGAAAGTGGCCTAGTATTAAATATTTTTGATTCTCATTTTTGCATTTCGTAATTACTTACCAAAAGTTTACCAATTAAAGTAAGTTTAAATAATATAATAAGATAAGCTTGAAATTATAGTCCCGCGCGTTTGTAAAACTACTTTTAACAAACTACTTACAATGAATACTATTTATTACTATAACCTTATGTTAACATAAATACTTCAACTTAGCCCCTAATATGAGAACTTTTCCAGATGTTATTGTTTTCATAATTTTAATATTAAAAAGAGCCCCATACGTAATGATTTCTATAATAACTCTCTCTGTAATAACTCGCTGTTTTCCTCACAATTTGTATATGGGTCACGTATTTTCACAAAGCGTTGCGATTATGTTTGACTCTTTGTCAGAAAAGCAAAACCTTTTATGACCGACCGTAGTCTGTACCTACTTAATAAACCTATGTAGGTATTATGATGCTAAATTCAATGTGAAGCCTGAATACCTGAATAGGGCCTTATTAAGGACCAGATTTAGTAAATTTTAACTTGCAAACTTATTCCGCACAAAGATTTTCAGGCAAACTAAGAAGTTGACTAGATTAAACTCTAATTTATAACCCTCAGTGCAGTACATGTTTCATAATTTATTCATACATTAAAAAGTTTTGAAACTCATAATGTGCTGCAGTATAGAAGCTGGTTTATTGGCCATACACGAGTTTTGTTTCGGAGCAAAGCAAAATGTAGGACAGCTAGAACACCGGTGGGCTAATATTTTTAAATACCAGAACAGATTAGCCACTTTGGAAAGTTCACTATGGTAGACCAAATATATTAACATTACATTGGAAACGAATATATTTCCATAGAATCAAACATATATGTTATACACTAGTACCAGAGGCGGCTCGTGACCAAATATTATGGGTGTTCACTAAACATAAAAACGAAAAAAATGATAAGGCGAATGTTTTTTCACTTTTATTGAAAAATTCCCATAACCGTCCATGCCGATTTACCACTAGGTAGGTACTGCCGAATCCATCGCCAAATACCAAACACGGGAAACAAAATTTGTTCTGATTTAAACACACGCGTAAAAGGTTTGCTTTGTACTACATTTTTGAGAAAGAGCCGTGGCGGCTTTGAGTTCGAAACGCATCTCAAGAGTCTTTTCACAATGTTTAATAAAATATAGGTACACTGTATTCTTCCATTTTTACACAAGGTCACGCACAAACAACTTTCTTAATAATTATTTAAGCTAAAAACTCCAAAACAATCACCGGCGCGTACGCGTCGTGTTACTGTGTTTTGTTTATTTGAAAGAAAACATAAGACCGGCAACAACGTAAATTTGTCAATCAGATTGCATAATGACCATTTGGCAACAGGGTGCGTGAGCGGCGCTCCAGGATCAGCTAATTTCTCCTATGAAATCTTTTGTTTCACGCGTCGGGACATATCGATGTTTCTCTTTCGCACTCATTAAATTCAGTACTAGGATTTGTACTAAGATTTGTTTCATAGGAGCGCAATCGCTAGCGCTCCTCCCGTAACCCGGCCGAGTTAAGTTGCATCTCACTACAATGCGATTCTCTATGCGCTAGGTGTACAGTTAATTTGATCAGATTGTATGTTTGAAAACGTTTAACTTCATAGCTATAGTAGAATGTATGTTGTTGGTATTAAGTAGGTACCTATACTCTAGGATGTACACACATTTTTTGTGGGAGTGCACTGCACCAGCGCTCTTTAGGACGAGCCGCCTCTGACTAGTACTGTTATATGCTATGGGTAGGCTTAAGAGATTTGTAATTCAAAATACTCATTGATATAGATTGTAAAAAGTGATTGCTCTGACGGGTCTTGAACCCGCAACTAGTACTTAACAATGTTCTGACTTAAAAATGATCTATGAAGCCACGTCTCGAGCATTCTAAATTCGCCTATACAGCCATTTAGGGGCAATGGTATGTTTCTGATCTAAATGAATTTTAACATACATCATACCTACTAGTTGCCTTAAAATTTCAAAATACTCAGTTGTATTCTTCATAACTCTATCACTGTATTGTTGTTAGTAGTACTAAAGTTTTAGTTTTTGTCCGAAACTTCCGAACTACCTTTTTTCACATCCGTGCGCAAAATCCCCACGGAGGTGATTATGCCGCACTCAAACCGACGCCATCTATGCGTATTTGAAGCCGGAGGTGAAATTTTACAAGACATATCTCTCGCAAGCCGGCAAACCAGGAGTCATCTCTTTAAAATAACCACCTTACCCTAATGTGGGAACTATGGCGTCCCCACATAATACCCCGAAAATTGCACTTTGTGCCGCCGTCGCGGGACATCGTCAACCTGGAATATATTTATTGCATTTAGTTGCCTTTATGTCTAACAGTGAACTACGTAGGCGTTGGTAGTTATTATTTATTAGAAAAAAAATATTAATAATCCCACAAATTTCTATCAAAATCAAAATAGAAATATCGAATTTCACGTCTATTACTCAAAATAATTTTATTCACTGTTTACGAAAACGTACACCTTTGATTAACGAAGGTGAAAACAGTAGACATTTTACTGCAGGAATTCAGCTTATATCGCGAGGGAAATAAAGTTCTATGTTAGTTTTTACTTTTCTTTACCAAGCCGCCTGACTGCTAACGAAGCACGATGCTCAAGGGATTACTGAAGCTTATAGCTTTTACAAGATTCTTGGGCAAAATGACGTAAGCCTTTGTAAATATAGTTTTTGTATCAGCATATTATTATACGACAGGCTATTGATAGACCGCCATAAAAATATCAATACATTATCATAACGGACACTAACAAAACATTATATAGAGTTTTGTTTGTACTGATATTTTTAAAGTATTTTATTCTATTTTCTTTGTACTCTTTCTTAGTAGTACATAATTGTAGTTAGTATTATTATGGAAACATAATGAATACCATGATAATATCAGCTATTTAGAGAGCGTCCACATTCGGCGAACGCGCCGCGAATACACTGCACGCAAGCCGCGCACGTTCTGCCCGCGCGGTTTCAGGGTTACACGGTATGATACAGTAAAGAAGAAGGTCAAATCCACGCACATCAGGGCGTCGATTATTTCGCGACTTGGGAGCAAGGCATAATGCCAGTATTTATACCTATCTGCTACTGAATATTGTGCATCTCTCATGACCACTCGCACGCTGCGTACACGTGCGGCTTGCGTGCATGCGAATTAATGCTAACCCTTAATTTGTTACTTACTTTTGATGATGGCAGATAATAACAGTAAGTAGGGTACACGGTACGCGAGCAACGCGCAGGCAGCGCTAGCTCAATTCAAATCGCAAATGCATGCGCGCAGCTCACGAGCGTTTAGCAAATTCGCGGCGCAGTGCAGAGATATGGACATACCCTTAAAATAGCATCGAGCCAACATGTTAAATATTAGCGTTGTTATCGGTTGTATCCGAGGTTTTCGCTTCGAAGTCCAAAGTCTGCTTATTTCTTCACTTCCTTTTGATTTGGAATACTGCCATGTAACCCTGAGAGGATAGCCTGCACCAGAGCCTCATCTTTCAATCAGGTGTACTGGTTTGCAGTTGAGGTTGCTTTGGCCAAAAAAATAAAAAGCAAATGTATTATTACCCACATTCAATTATATACATAGGTGTTGTGAATCCTAACTCACGGTGAAGTTTTCAAATAAACAATTGATTGATTGAAATTACTTAAACTAGCAAAGAAACATGAGAAGGCATTTCAAGTGAAGTAAAAATTGCTTATAAAATTCACTGTAATTGATATAAAATCTATCTATATTATGTACCTCAAAATGTCACCTTAAACTATGTATTTTTGTATATTCTGTTTGCTAAAGATTAGGTACATTAACTTTTATGAACTAATGGTCCAATAAATCAATTTCCAATATTTTCTCAAGCCTATTTTTATGATTTCTTCAATAAAAGGTACAAAGCCTAGTGCTAGCTACATTCATATTCAATATGTTATTATATCACTTTAAGGAATTCTCGATCATAAAGACCGTTAGAAAAAGTATTTCTGAGCAGATTAGTAACCGGTTCGGTTGCTCGGTTAATTTGATTATTGCAAATATCCTCTATAGAATGACAAAAATTCTTTAATTATGCATAAAATATGAGTTGCTTTAAATTTATTGTTGGTTACGTTAAGAATACAAACATAGTACACAAAAATATAGTCGACTATTATTCTTGCTAAAACACCCAAATTATTTTAGTTTCGTTAAAACTCAAAATTTTCAACACCTTTAATTTGACAAATGATCACAGCAATAGGTACGATTTTAATTACAAATGATACAAAATGAAACCGTGCACAGCAGCCAGTAGCTATATAAAGGTAAATATAATAATATAAAATCATTAAGAGATCATAACACCATAAAAGTTTTATGACAACAACTAAAGGAAATGGGAAAGGTTTTAAAATGAAGGGATTTGTTGACTTAGGAATTTTTCTAAAAGGTCTCAGCGGTAAATAAGCTTGTGGTGCTGAAGCACGGCATGACCTGAAGAGAAAACTTTTTCTCGTAAATACTTATATTCTCGTAAAGTGTATCCTCTCCCGCACATATATAGAGTTATTTATAATGATGATTGACGTTGAAGTTTGGCAAATTAAAAAGTTCAGCAGAGGGAAAAACATTTACTTCTTAATAAAAAGTATTTCAACACACAAATAAGTTTTCACTTCAAAGAGGTGTTACATAATCACATTTTTATTTATAAAGCATCTGCTGGCCAAATAGAACTGAATGAATATATTTTTTACAGTCGAGTGGCATTAGATGGTCTATTGGAGTGTGACGATCGGAGCGTGACGTTAGTCTAGGTAAAATGGATTCATAAATTTTTCCTCATTCAAAATTTCATATGGAAACTGCAAAACAAGCCATAACTCTTTTAAAATGCTCTCATGAATATTAGCCTCTCGAATGTCTAATTACGTATCCACTTCTAAAATAAATAATCGATGGAATAATTAAAAAAAAATGTTCCGTGAGTAAATTTCGCGCTGTTTGTATGAATGTACTTTAGAGCAATAAACTGTATATGTACTGAAACAAATATGTAAATGTAAGTCAGATAATAATGCTTTTATTTATTTTTAACCAAACCGTGCAGGATCTGGTTACGTTTGGGCTCAGAGTTTGCCTAATAATAATATTTATAAGTAATTTAGTTACAGAGACTACGAAGCAGTTAAATATGTTTGTCATTCTCCCCATAAAGTTTGTCAATTCTTCATTATACTTTGTGATCTTCAGCTTTATCTTAGCGTTGCATCCCTATTGTATCCAAATCCTTAGACGTTTTTTTTGCTGGACTTTGTGGTATATCCAATTATATTAAAATACTTACTCAAATCGTAGTTGATCATCCTGTTCTCGAAGTACCAAAAAACGTATGATGGCGGCTCTGTGGACCTCTTCACCACACACACCAGTCTGAGCATCGATCCTTCGTGGATTATCTTTTCTGATTCTCCTACTACCTCTGCATAGGCCGCTGTTGTTGAAAAAAAAAATATATTGTTGAAGGTAGAAGTTCGAGAAACATTATCGTCATCGTTTTGTATAACATTTTAATTTGCTGTTTTGTTTATTCTCTTCCACAATATACTGAATACAAACTAAGCATAATGTAAATAAAATAAAAGACAACGTACCAACGAGGACAAGTTTGAAGAAAATACTGGTAGGCGGGTGAGTCGGGACCTGGCACTCGTAGTACCCGGCATCTGCTGACGTGGCGAATCTTATGTGTAACGCCCAGTCCTGGTAGAAATAAATCACATTAAGAGCTTGCAAGAAAAAGTATTTCGAAGGGCGGAAAGTTTGAGAATTAAATATATTATAAGGTTTCATGTGCCGTACTGAATTTAACATCGCAAGCAATTTTGTAACAGTTAATTTCTTTTAGTTAATACTTTTGCTAGCTTGTTTTTTCTTATTTTAACTTTTCTATAAATATTCTTTCAGGAGAACTACAATTCGAAATAGAACCGTAGATTTCTAGACGTGAACAGGCATATAAAATCATTGATTCCTCGCGTACACGGACTCGAGTAGATCATGACCACAGAATAGAAAATAATTGTTTTTTTACCATAGTGGTGACAAGTAATGATAACTAATTATAAATATGGACACGAATCTGATAACTAAATTAATTCGTTCGAACAAATATACTTTTTAATATTGGAGTTAACGAGTAGTTAATATTGAGAGACTGGATTCTAGTTGATACAAACCACTGACCACTGTATTTTAAATTATGACACATAATTGTGGGCGTTATTATTCATTTCTGCCTACATTGGAGGGAAACAGACATGAGTTTTTGTATTAGTATGTACAGTAGGCTGCAAAAGTGCATGGACATTACAAAAACTAAATCGTTTGCGCCGGTATTCAGTTGACGAAGTAAAATGTTTCACAAATATATCAATAGATGGCGCCGCGCTACTTTTTAAATGTAAGAAATACTAACTTCTTTTTCTATATTATCAATTTATACAAACACAAATTAACCATGCATTGAAATAGAATATTACTAATTTTTTTTTAGTTTAACTTAATGTTTTAATCTTAGAGGATGAACTTCATTTATAATTAAATGAACTACGTGGGTTGTTCAGTTATTTTAATAGCTGCTTAAACTCAGTGACTTGCTAGTTTGTTCGTTCGCTAACATCATTCCTATTTCTATTATCCTTGTTCTGAGTTAACCAAATAATTTTTGCTACTACTTACTATTAATACGCATAAGCTTATTAGTAGTAAGCAGTAGCTAGTAAAACCACTGGCGCCATCTAGTTTATTTATTTATTAACTGGGGTTCGCAAGTTCACAGGATTATCGATCTTAAGCTATCCATGCACTTTTGCAGCTTATCGTACATATTTTAACTTATTAAAATAAACTTAATAAAAATCAAAGCAGCCCGTTATCTGTGCACTTCTCAGGAGGAGGAAAGGAACTCGTCCCCCGGGCTACTCCTTAAAATAAGGAATCATCAGCATTTTATTTAAAAGACCTATGTGCAATATAACCCTTACTGGATTAACTGACGAATCGAATCCAATAAATCATTAATCATTTCAAATGAATTATATCTACAGTTCAGAGATTAGGTACATACAGATTTTATTCGGAGGTGCTAAAATACAAAATGGAATCTCCAAAGAATCACCCGTGAGAACAGAATAGATAAACAAAGACGAACACCAATAATTATTAGATAGAATTCCGCAAGATTTAACTAAACAAATCTAAAACAATTTTGGATTTCAATTCAAATCCACTGAACTGTGTTGTAATCAGTAAATTAAACAATACAAATACAAGTATAGAAGACTTTGGAAACAAACCACGGGGAACAATAGGAAGGAATTTGACAATAATGGGTCTTCTTAAACTTCAATTCTCTCTTGAATTGAATCGACCGTATTGTTCACTTTGTTTACACCATGTATCTTTTTAGATAGTTGCTGAACCAATTTTGAGCTTTTTAAAATTGAAGGTATCATAATGTACATGTAAGTACATCGTAGAGTAATTCATGTAATAAGTACATAATCATATTTTATATATGTGTATTAGTAATTATATATTTGATTAATTAGTTCTCAAATTACTATATGGTGTAACGATATCATTTAGGTTTCTGTTGAATGTTCATAAGAACGTCTTCACAATTTCTGATTCTGACAGAGTTAACGAATTTTTATGTTTCGGTGCCATACACCAATACAATAATTTAAAATCTTATATGATGATGTTTAATTATTTGATTGTATAATGATTTTTAATTATTGGATCAGTATACCTATAGGTATTCATCTAATTATAAGCGTCATAAGTTCATTAGAGATTAAGTTTGATCTTGAAATTAGAACATTAACAATAATAATGCCTGTGGCAGATAATATTTCCGTCCCGTCCCGGTTCAAATCGAAGCTATTTAGAATAGTTGGAGATTTTAAAAATAAATATATCATTGACAAAAACAATATAATCCATTTATATTTTCTTTACTAAGTTTTCAAGAAATTTAGGTGCCGAATTTCCAATTCACTATTATTACGTTAGGAGTTATCAGAATCATTTAAGAGACTTTTGATCTCAATTGACGTTTATTATTAAAACTACAACAGAAACAAAAAAAAGACTGAATAAAATTCAGACTCCTCATTATTCTGGTCCAAAGGATGGAGGCATGATGAAATGTGTAGAAATTTTGAAATGGCAGGAGCGAGATCGACGTATGAAGATTAATTTAATCACGAGTGTTCCAGGTTGTTGAGTGTACTTGTGCCTCACGTTCATGACACGAGATGTTGGCATATAAAAAGTGTTTGCGTAAAAGGATCCGAGTTGATGATTTTAATCAAAGTGAATGAAGTTAGGCTACCGGAATTATATACTCAGATGACAATAAAACGTGTTAAGCGGTTGTTCAAAATTTTAATAACTTTGGATTAATAACTTAATACATTGATTTTTATTGTGGACGGATTTAGTGTACAAACGTTACCTGAGCGCTGTTTGGGTATTACTTTAGAACACAGAAAAACTATCAAAATTTATTCTTATAAAAATTCAGTATTTTTTAAACTTCAACAATATGATTGTTTAATATTTTAAGTATTCAATTCAATAATGCGGTAATCAAAATATTTTTAATATTGTATTCTTTTTGGTCTAAAATATTTCATTGGTTTGTTAATTACAATATTATTAAGGTTATTTCAGAGGGAGAGGAAAATTCAAGTTGAATGAGCAAGATAAATTTTGTTTGAATCTGTATTTCTGATCCAGCAGGAAAAATATATCGTCTTCATTTTGCACGGCTTCCTCAAGTCGCGCGTAGGATTTTTATCATAAATTTTGTAACTTTGCCCGTATATTGAACAAATATTTAGGAGCTCCCTTTTCTGATTTTATGTTATACATTTTCCAAGAATGCGTCAACGACCCAATCTGAAAATATAGCAAAAAACGGAGGATATTTGAAGAACTTGAAGACCTAGTTTTTGTATATTGGCTTAATCAAAAACTGAGTCCATACTCCATCGATTTTAAGGTCTCTCTCTCTCTTATCTTTAATTAAATAAAGACTGCCCGTAAATATCAACCAATACCGTAAGTTGTAGAGTGTATGGGAATCCCACAAGGAAACATACTTACTAACAAACGAAGGATGCTGGGACATAAAATATTCTTATTTACGTTGATTACTTCAGTAATAATGCTGTTATTGTTTACTGTGGCCTATCATTTTTCTGCTGAGTGATAGTATAGTGATCATCGATAAACATCCTTAATTATTAACAAAATTGTTACTAATAGATGTCTATAAAAATATTTTATGTCTATTATAAATAAGAGACAAGAGAAAAATCTACAAATAGGGATCATACCTTATAGCAAACATGTAGGTACAAAAGGAATCATATAAACACATTTATGTAGATGTTACCGTTTTATCTGCAAATACATTGCTCAAGGCTGACTTAATACCGTAGCCATTTCCCGCCTGTCAACCATTAGGTGACTGGGAGATAAAACTGACACGTGTAATATAACAAGCTATTTGCTTTAAGATAAATATTATTTAAGTCTTTAATTTTACAGTACAAGGACATATGCACAGATCTGACTAAAAGGGCTATAATATTTTCGATGGTACCAGCGGTGACACCGTTTGTGGTTTTACGTTAGTGATGTTTTGTAACAGATTTATAAGCAAGCGTAGTTATGACTACTGTTACCACGGCGTTATTGATACAATTTTTTATACTGTTGATTGATGGCACTTGCTGGCACTTATTGTCTTATACTATTGATAACACTTCTGCATGTTTGCCATTGACTGTCAACCTTTAAGAATGCCACAAGGGAAACCCGTTAGGTAGAATAATAAATATACAAGTACAAGCCGTTCAACAACAATGTAGTATTGATACAAGAAAGTTTTAATGAATAATGTTAAATTGAATTTCTATCAAAAACAAACAAGTCGATAAACGCATAAAGCAGATTAAATGCTAACATAACTGAATTGTTAATTTAAAAATTACTGCGGGCCCTTAAAATGATTACTAAATGAACTAACACTTAAGTCGATTGAATAATTAAAAGACTAAAAAACTCTTGCACCAGTTCGGAAAGGATCTCTTAACTTTTAAATACTTGAGATCCATTTTAAGTAAACAATTTTCCCATTAAGCTTACTTAGCTTAGCAACAAATGTTTAGCCATGCTATTTCTGCTGGACTGTGTGTGTGTGTGTATTTCAGGCTTTATTCTCTTATATAGAACCAAAAACTCTCTAGTTCTCACATTTAAAAAGGTTGCTAGTTTCACATTTAAATTTTTTAATTGTGGTTACCGAACAAGTAATAATTTATATAATATATTTTATATTTTATATCTCTTTCGTTACTTAATTTTCAAGTGGGACAATTCCTTGTATAATAGCGAACACTCCGTTCAAGTTCTAACATCAAATGATTTCAGGAATATTAGCCGATATCCATTTCAAATGGACGCTATGTAGATACTAAAGGCTATGTGGTTGAATTGAATGGCGAATAATCATTTTACGATCGGTTTGGATGGCAATAGCAAATCAAGTGGCGTATAGGGTTTCAATGAAATATCAAATTTGTTAAGCGCTGAGACAAATTCATCATTGATGTGCGTTCGAATGAATGTTCATATTTATCATATTTTTTATTCGATACACATTGAACGCAATTATAGTCGTGCAGAACCTGTGTCGCACTGCTCAGAGTTCAAATATCACTCATTATGCCCTCAGCTGGAGAATGCAGTGAGAATATTGCTACTGTGAAAGCCGGCAAGTGAACACCTGACTCCGAGCTGAAGGCCTCGAATGCATCCGGCAAGTTACCGTGTTACCGACGGATTGCACTCGTTTATCAATCTCCAATACAGTGATGTCATTAAATCTCCGGCGGACAAACTTGGTTGGCGTCCCACCTCTGATTAGAAGACTCAGTGATATCACCAATGGGAGAATCAGTATTATCAGTAGTATTATTTCTGAATCCACCAATTCCTTAAATTTATATGAGCTACTGTAATTCTTTTGGATCTATATTTAAAAGAATACAATTTATCTACCTGACAGAAGCTTAGTCATAATGTTACGTAACGTTACGTTCGTGTTCAAAGCATGTTAAGTGCCTGCGACAGTTTTTATAACTTTGACGTATATCGATTTGTCTGTCCCCATTTTGAGACAGCTGTAACTGTCATATAAGTAATTTGAGATAAATAGGGTGAGTCCTACTCTCCCTACACGCCCGCTAGAAATCCTTCGCGAACGGAAAATGTTAATTGGGAGTGCTAATATGCACCGGTAAATGTCTATCAATTCATGGCTTGTGTTCTACCTGTATGACGTGGTAAACTGTAGTAAAATTGGGAAAATATACATCTAATCTATGGAAAGGTAACTAACGCATGCTGAGTAAGAAAATTGGTGTGGATAGTAGCATTGACAATGCCGCTTATATTTATCATCGCAGAGATATTGTTACTAGCTAGCAATTGAAGTACGTAGTAACACAGCAGATTTCTATACTTCAAAGTTTGGAGTCAAGATGTCGCCTAGCTATAAATATAGCCACACGTAAAATAACATACAAATTTATGATTACTTTTATAATAAAGTAACTGTCCATAAGGTTGAATGATTAAGTCGTTTATTGTATTTGCCACCAAACTGTAATTTGTCGTGTTTCACTGAAAACAATTGGATAAAGTGTTCCAACTGACAAATTACTTATAGTTCTGTAGGTTTTTAAATGTGTCTATTTTTAAAATGATATACGACGTTTATTCTAACCTAACCCAACATTTACTTGATTGTATTTGACTCTTTCAACAAATTACGCTATTGTTTAATTAATAAATGGGTAGTTTTAAATACCCGGAGCGTAGGTTGTTATACACTGACACGCACAGTCAATACTAGTTGGAGAGGAATAAACACTAATTAATGCTACACGACACTTTGGTTTTATCATTCAAATTTTAATATTTTTCTAGGTTGCAATAGCAAAGAGTTGTTTTTGAAAATGTAATATAAATAAAAGTCAAAAAGTCTAAATTACCAATAAATTTCATGATAATAATTATGTACACACTTCGAAACTGATTTTGCAATATGGTAACTGAAGGTTAATAGGTGGTTAAAAATAGAATACGTTTTCAAAGGTCAAAGGTTAAAACAGATTAATGAGAACTTAGTGAAACTATTTGCATATGAAACATGCCTAAGTATATAAAGGGAAGTTTAGCAATCAAGCCGTAATACGACCCACAAGATGACGACGCCGGCAGGTGAAAATAACTTGCAACACAGTTTTAACTAGTGCAGTAGTTGTGAAACTAGCATATAACAATGTTTACTAGTTTATGAGTCTATAAACATTATATAATACGCAATTAAATGATTTCAGTAAGGATATTGTATGTTTGCAAAAACACGTTGTATAACAAATGAAAAAAATCACTTACTATGTCGGTATTATTTTCGTAAATTACCTTTTTTACTGGCACTTATAGAGAAAGCATACACAATTAGGAAGACACATAAATAATACTAAACCCTTATTTAACACTTATTTAAACAATTATTTGCTATATTATATCCCCATATTATGCACCGTTAAATACATTTTTTTGAGTTATAGAGATATTTTCCGTTCCGTTTTACCACCCCCACCAAAGTTCGTGGTAGTGATTATGTCGGACTCGATCCGACTAAAACACACTCCGTCTTCGGGTCTACCATTACCGAAGGTGAGATAGTAAGTAACATGTCCCTCGCACCCCGGCTGATTCAGGGCCATGTGGCCTTCGGGTGGTATACAGACTATATTTTTAACTGTCATAAAAAGAGGACTATATTGATTCGATAAATAGAACGTTCATCGATTATATAAATTTTTGAATGTTAAAATGAGATTACCTTTACGTGCCGTCCATGAGCTGAGAAGAATCGGCTATCGGCACTGTACGTTACCAGGCCAACAGACAGCAGCGAGTAGTCCTTCCTCCTTATCCATGTCACCTGCGCAAATTAAACTACTTAAGTACTTAAATAACCGCGGTAGAAGGTCAACAGTAATGAAAAATAAGCCATAGGGTCGGACCATAAAATAACTTAAAAGAAATAAGTATAGTAATTTTCTCACATAAGTGGTGTTTAAGCAGCTAGATTGTTTCATAGCCCCTAAATTTAATCATAAAATAGTTGGATTACTTTAGCTATAATACAATATTGGTGGTAAAAATTGCCATAAATTTTCTAAACTAAACTAAAAATCGCCTAAATGTTTAGTCGTCCCAATACATCTTAAACCAGAAAGTACAATACCTCAAAAACTGCATTTAATTTTGTCTCTTCAAGGTCTAAATTAGAAGACTTAATTTATCCAGTTTGTTTATCAGTTATTCTAATCTCAATTGCATACAGACTTTGTTCGATAGGTTACAATAACTTAGTCCAGTGCCTGTTATGATTCTATTATCTAGAGCAAGGAATGTTGTATAGATTAGCACAACACAATATAGTCAGTGACGTAACAAGCTAGTGTTTGAAAATGGAATCTACTCGTATTACATATACAGATTCTCAGGTATCCATCACACATAACTGGAGACTTCTGATGAAATGAATTATACTTAAAGTCAAGATCTTAGCTTTACACTTGTGTGATGTAACAAATAATAATATTATCTCACATTAGTACTCTATTCTTTCAAAGTATTAAAATAAGAACTATGACATTAATTTTTTACTAACTCATCAGTTATCTTCATGATAGCAACTCAAAATAATTCTGTCACTACAATAGCAGTAGAAATGCCATCGTAAGGCCAATAACCTCAAGTTACGCGATAAAATGTAAACGATTATAATCCCTTAAAATTATAAGATCAAAATATTACCCTTCTTACAAGAAAAGCAAGACAACTTTTCACAAAGGCTCAAGTTAAGCACACGCGTTATATTTGAACCGGTTATGAATCTTATAGAACAAATTTTTGTAATTTACACATTGAGGGAACAACAAACATTTTGGTAGGAGTTTCGAAATCATTCGAGAAAGTTACGGGTGAAGTTATATGTGTTCCTTCCTGGTTTTGTGTAAATAACTTTTTAAAGAATTCACCTTTAACTGTAAGAACCTTGAGTTAATATTGAAAGCGGGAATTTGGTGTAAACTTCTTTAATATTACGCCGTGTTTTGAAATTTAAAAGATGACAACGATTTTTGTAAGGAAAATAAATAGTAGCATTTACAAGGTTATTGATATTATAACATAACCTAACATAAATTCATGCATATATCCCCGAAGGGGTAGGCTGAGGTGAGGTGCTAGTACTCAAATTTCGCCAGTTTATATTTAGGTCCCAATGTCATAGGTGGCAAGCCTATTTTTATTAATCGGGCACTTATAAGTCTGCGATAAATACACACAAAACTTCGAAATGCATCGAAAAGTCATTGGTGTGTGCCATGGTAAAACCTGGGATCGAACCCGAGACCTCGTCTCAACAGTGCATAACCCATACCACTAGGCCACAGTCTGCGGTCCGCGGTTTGATATTATATCACGTGCATAATTAATTTAATAATTCATTAATTAATTTGTAGGACAATCTGCACTGCACCTCCGAGACCCATGGTAAGCATATATTAACTAGCTTGTGTTATGGGTTCTAGAATGAGGATAAATATACTTAGATACTTTTTTTGTAAATACATACATAGAAACACCTAGCAAGGTATGAATTGACATTACGATTCCAAGAATTCTGTTCCTTTGACTTTGTATATAATCACCTACAAATGTTATAAGGAAAATAGTTATATTAAATATATTGTGTTATAATTGTATCCATTACCTTAGTGTTCTTTGTGAGGGCTTTATCAGCAGAGGTCGGCCCAAAAAAGATGGATGGATTGTGTGAAAGAAAATATGGCAAAGAAGGGAGTGACTGAGGAAATGACATCCGATAGGAAAGAGAATGACATGTTGCACCGACCCCAAATAATTGGGACAAGGGCAGGAAGATGATGATGTTCTTAGTGTCATTAGTTAGTTGAGGGACTTTAAGTGAAAATGTGCGTTCGTAATTTCGTTGACCATCACTGTTCACTTATGCTTACACTCTTCTAAATACTTAGGTATTAAAAATTTAGCCTATTGATGTAACTCACATGGTATTATAAACAATGTAGTACTATTTCTATTGTCTAGAATTATACAATATACGATTGTACTACATTATATCCCAGAGACATTTTCTTGTGATCCCCGTTGCGGCATCGGTACACCATGTGGGTGGAACAGCAGGTAATGGCTAGTATTTTATAACTGAGAAACAATTATCAAATTTCCTTGTAATACAAAGTTGCGTGACGTGATCATCATAATTATAGTTTCACCAGGTAAAAAGTACGAACATGGTAGTAATAATACATTAACCTATAAAACGGAACAAAAGTATAACTTACCGTGTTTTCAGTAATATCGCTAACTTCGCAATGCAGTATAGCAGTTGTTCCTATTTGAGCTATTACTGTAGTACAGTTTTCAGTCAAAAATATGCCAACTTTTGCACCTTTTCCACTCAATTTATTAACTGTTGAAGCCGCTGAATCTCTGTACATTTTCTTTGCTTTATTCATGGATTTTACTAGTGATGTTTCATCTAGTTCTTCAATAATTTCTTTATCTGTTATTCTATTGAGTTTAGAGTGCCGTCCTCTACCTACGATAACTTCATCAATAATATTAGCTACGCCTTGTACTTCGTCATTATATTCTTTATCTAACAATGCGGTGAGTCGAAGTGGTTTGGGTAGTTTTGGATGTGATGTTAGAATATATTCTGTTGTTGTTATCACTTCAGTAACATCTTCTCCTTTTATTGTGGTGTAGCTAACTGATGGAGTCGATGATGTAGTGGTCGTTCTTCTTCTATGTCCTGTAATAAAAAGAATAATTAAAATGACTGAAAACATTATTAAACTACAGGTATTTAGTATAGTCAGATATATTTATATCTGACCACATTAGTATTAAGTATAACTTGCAAGGATGTTAGTTTGTGCTATGCTTACTTAAAATTTAGACAGCGTCGAATCAGAACGTCTTATAAAGAATATACCTAATTTTAAAAAATAGATAACACCCTCACAAGGAAATGTTTAATATTTGAAATAAATGGATATATTCAACTTGAAAAGAATAACCATTTTCGATATAAATTTTGAACCGACTATACGTTCACATTTCAGAAAATTGCTACCTTTACAGAGTTGATTTATTGCTGATGCGGGAAATTATGAGCATTTATAGGTAATGGTGTTCGCATTGCAAACGGTTTTGTATTATACAATTAATCGGTGAACGTGAAAGTCATATTAAATCATATAATAATAATATGGTCATATAATAATATGGTATTGAAAACAAAATATGAATTAAAGATAACGTATCATGGCCACTAACATTATTATTTTGTGATATCGGAATATTTACCATGTTCGTTTAGTTAGAGTTTCCGATATTCCGATGGTGTTGCAAGCATCATGACCACGGGGAACTGGAGGTTAACGTTTAAAATGTCTTAAGAGTACATTATATCGATCTACCATCTTTCGAATTCTTTTGTTACGTGTCACAGAACTATCACTGGTTTCATTACAAACTCGAACACGATTCGAAACACGTTCACGACATACGATGCTTGCATTTACTCGCGATGTTGTATCCGTTTGTCACCCAATCACCTCTAATTATAAATAATTACCATTTTATTTATCTTTCAATAAAATTGTGAATAAGTACTCACAATTTTATTAACCTCGCCTGTTACAGTTAAAAATACAATATTTAGACAAACAATGGCAAGATTGTTATCTCAATGTTAAGATAATTATGTCAAATATTTTGAGAGACTAGGACTAGGACCTTTCTCAATACCATTGTTTTAGCAGACAGAGCCACCACCTAATATCTCAATAACATTTAGATAAGAACTACTTTACGGCCTTCTAATAATAATGTGTAATGTTTGTGAAAATGTACCTATAATAATAGTAAGTGCATGTTTCGAATCCTGATGTGTTTCTTCACAATCATCATTACATCTCTCATTTCATCATCTCATATCGGATGCTACTGGGCATAATGCCTGTGTCAGTCAATCAGCAGCTATATCGTTATATGTGAGATTGTTTCGGCCTTAAAGGTTCCGGTGAAGCTCATAATACCCACTTATCGTTATGTACTTTACATCACAGGATAAAAGTAATTTTAGTATAATAAAGCGGGTAACATAATAAGTTCTATCACTTTTTATAGGTACTTACAACCTTTGTACAGTAATTCAAAGGTTGCCCGTAGGTTGTAATCACAAATTAATTAATTGTGCTGAATAGATTATTTTCAGCACAATATGATAAAACGTTTCAAATAAATTCCGTGCTGACGCAAATTAACTTTTTTAATTAATTGATGAAGCGTTTAATGCGGGCAAAATAGACAGAAATTTCTAACGAATTTGGATACTTGTTTTACTAACCAAGATTTGTATCCGTATCTAACTGTTTTTTTTGTTTCAGCTACCGAAGGTTTACAAGTTTTTTACAGACATTATTTTGATTTAGTCCAATAATAGTTTATTATAATCAACATTCTTATTATGATGCATAACAAAATAATATATAGCGAAGGCAAGTTCACTGAAGAATAATTCAAACTATTAGGTACAAATACTGATTACCATATTGACATAAAAAGTCCTAAAAGTTAGCCAAAATATAGAACAGAAGCAATTAGTTGCGCTATTGTTGACTTTTAAATTGGTTAGGTTCCAACTTTTAGAGTTAATTATTAAGGTTATATAGGTTTTGTTTAAAAAGTTTACCTTCTTAATTCATGAGTCTAGATATAAAGCGTAGCTGGTCTAAGCCCAAACGACGCACCCCATCACCTCTGTCACGCATACCAGCAAATTATATTGACGATCAAATTAATTAGGCAGCACTTTCCTAACTCGGCTCGGAGCATTTGCCCAACTCGGCTCGGTTGGGGTTGGTATTCTAGGTTAACAAGATGTGGCTGAACTTTGATATTTTCCGTGAAGCGACTGCCACAAGAACTTCGAAACCAATCGGTGATATTGAAATTTTGTAGTTAGACTAGTACGATGTTTTAGGGTTCCACCTATTCGTAACGATTGCCACAGATATGGCATTTGATATTTGATTGCTTTTACTAAGGAAAACAATAAAAAAGCGAAAATTTGAAGTAGGCAGGTTACGCATGTCATTTTCAGGCGTTTTTACGCAAAAGTACATCAATTCGGCAATTTAAACCTTTTTTGTAAGGATTGAAAGGTTATAAACCATTATTTTTTTATTTCTGCCATACATCTGAAGGTTTCGTAAATATTCAAGCTAGTTCGATGCTTTTTACGACTTTTTTTGGTAAAGCAAAGTAATGTCTATTTTAATGGATCAGTTATGTTTTCGTTTTGCAGTACATATTCTAGTATCTATTTAGTAATAACACCTTTATTACCAAATTAGTTTGTCCTAGTAATACAGTTTACGACCAATCAAAACAATTATTTACTAGTAATGCAGTGTATCTGTGTTCTTTTCTGTAGCTTTTACATAGATGATGTGAATGTGTATCGTTTCAGTTTATACAAGTTCTACATTTAATAGTATTTCTGCACATTTTCATTTTACGATTTAATTTCAGATTGTTATTAACGTAAATAAATGTAAGTTATGACATAGGTTTGTACTTAAAATTTAATTATAAGGACTATAAAAGAACGACACGACTACTATGCCCCTGATATTTTACGAGTCCGAAGGTAAGTAGTATACACTACGTAATCATGAATAAATTTTCCAAATAACAAAAATATTTATACTTGGAATGTCTATATTGTTTATTCACAGTGGTACCTACATGAATAGGTTTAGTTAGGTACTCTAAAGGAGTAGGCGATTCCAAAGAAAAGAATTTAAATCCTTCTTTCATCACGGGTATCACCCTTTTTATTTGGACGTTAGACGGTTCTTTAGTAGGATTACCGGGAGATGTAGGTTCCATACGGAGAAATCCTTAGAGAATTGGTCGATACGCAGTTGGTATTCTAAAGAATGTGTGCTAATAAGAACTGAAGTATAAGGTCAGAGGTTATAATGGAGTATACCTTATTAGTGAGGCTAGACTCAAAACGGAGTACCATACTTCTGTACATGATTACAAGTAACTTTAAAAATCCCTCGAAAGGTCAATCCTAGAAAAAAGTCTTACGCCTCGAAGGCGCACGACAAAAAGTCATATCGATATCACTATCACTATCACTACATAGTATAAAATAAAGTCGCGTTCTCTGTCCCTATTTTTCTTGTCCCTTTGTATGCTTAAATCTTCAAAACTATGCAACGGATTTTGATGCGGTTTTAATAGATAGATTGGTTAACGAGGAAGGTTTATATGTATATAACATCATGCTACAACAAACAGGTGCGGAGCAGGAATGAAAAATGTTGCAAAAACGGGGTGACGCAGATGAAGTTGCGCGGGTCAGCTAGTACTTATATATTAACGTATTCGTTTTTCGTATTCGTTAACGTAGGACCTTGTATTTCCTCACCAACTCAGCGTATATCAACACTTATATAATACAACGTTTTGGCTTTTTCTAAGTTTCTTTTTTAAATTAAAAAATAAAATCTTATTATAAAAATGTGAAAACATTCAATATGTTTATCTTATTTACTCACCAATAGTGGTGAATAAGTGGTACTGTACGGTAATTTTAACTGTAATAAAATCAGGTTTTATAATCGTACGCCACTTAACGTTCTAGGGTTAATAGAAGATCTATAGATATAGCCGTATCTAGCTAGATTTAACGACTTTTTAATTTACTACTATTAAAATTAGTGTACCTATGTTCATTAACTGATCCAATATCCCTAACTAACATGATCTGCATAGCGATCAGCAGGAGTGGTAAAATAATAACAGCCCTTAAAAGCTTAACATGTTTAGATGAAGCAATAATTAACATCATGTATGGCTACCCTTAACAACTAGGTCGACGTCAGACATAATTATTCCATTATTATTATTAGAATATTGAGTACCGTTAGGTATATGAATATTCCACATTGTCATATTCGTCAAGAGCTAAGTAAAGACTTGTAAATGCGCGGCCATCTTAGCTAGCACATTAAAACGCCAACATACTATTTGTTTCTGAATACAACAGAAAAACTCATATTATTCAAAATTGATAAAAGTGATAATATTGTCAAATTAAAATATACTGCTCCTTTAAAATACTACTAATTGTTTAGCAGCATCGTATTTTATTCACATCCAATGGCTTTCGAAATTCCCTAATTTTAAGTTTTGGAAAACTCTGTACTGTCTGTAAGAAAATCTCTTAGGTTGTCGAAGACAGCTTTTATGCATTAATACAGATGGACCGATATGTGCTGTGCAATGACCATGTTCGGAGTACCTAATTGAAACTATGCCTGATGTCGTAGCAATTATGTACAGTAAAAATAAATTTAGAACCCAATAAATATAGAGGCCAATATTGGTTTTGTTTTTCTTTGCTTCTTTACAAATTTTGCTTTATGTATATCTTTTTGTCAAAGTCGATCTAGAGGGACGAATTTTCACCAAACTTGGTACCTATGCCAATATAGGAGTAAAAATGGTAAATAGAGAGAAGTTTGCTAATGCGTTGCTTATGAATGAATCTTAATGATTTTTGCAGAAACATCAAGGACATGATTACTCACCGATTGTTGTGACATAGTAGGATGCTCGCAAGGACTACTGTTCACAGGTCTATTAGTTTTAAGGTTTCATAACGGCAGCTTACCTACTACTTAAAGTTTATGTAAATTCAAAGGGTGATATTCGCCCAGTCAAGTACATCCACTATAAAATACGGTTCTACTACCTTTCAAAGCTTAGCTTTGATAAGGCCTTGCCCGTCTAGTCGTATAATTAAGTAAATTCAAATTATTACCTTTCTACACCACGACGATATAAATAAGTAATTTTTTGACTATCGCTTGTGTAAATTCTCTTAACTTCCTTTTAATGATCATTTATGCATACTTCAGTTTTATGAAATAATTGCATAAAAATTCTAGTGCATATTGATTAGTAATTTTGTATAAAGTACTAAATTACTAATCCATGGAACCTATTTCTTAGTAGATAAAAGTATAGCCATATGCATGCATACAAATATTTACACTGACTTGGGATCGAACCTGCGCCTTCTATGTAGCAGTTGCGTTCAGTACCGCCTCGTTAGATGTAGAGTCCTCTGTAAACTATGGGATCCTATTCCAGATTTGAAACGTATTCGGGACTATACAAGGTGTACGGGGAACACTCCCGAAGCTGAAGGCCCCTGGTATTTCACCGGGTACACAACACATTGGCAATAAAAAAATTACAGCACGCCCTTTTTTTCGCCTTCATCCATCGTATCAATAAAGCTAAATTAAAAGAAAATTTCATGAAAAAATGTCACTGCAAAGAATAACAAGTGGCGCCATCTTGCGATTTCAAATTTTTTCATGATTTTCGTTTCATTTAGCTTTATTAACACGATGAAGAGAGAATAACGCAAGGGAATAAAAACCAGGAGTTCTACCAGGGACCTTAGGCTTCGGAAGTGTTCCCCTTACACCCTGTATAATCTATTTAGACTTTTGAAAGACACATAATCTTGTAATGAATAAAAGTCTTACTCAGTGAACTGTGAAGGTGGATCGATATTGTGCAGTGGTCATTTAGCCTTGAACACCTAAACTGATTAATAGTGCTTGCGTTATTATCTATTTATTATGTACATTGCAAATTATGTATGAACTGAACTATTATTACATATTTTTATGGACCTTTCTAATCTTATATATAAAATTCTCGTGTCACAATGTTCGTTCCCGTACTCCTCCGAAACGGCTTGACCGATTCTCATGAAATTTTGTGAGCATATTGAGTAGGTCTGAGAATCGGCCAACATTTATTTTTCACAACCCTAAATGCTCGGAATGGAGCAGCGGGAAAGTCCACGTGGGCGGAGCCGCGGGCAACAGCTAGTAAGTGATAAAATTTTGGATTGTTATTTTCTGAATGCTTTGTTTAACGACTAACATCCAACCTGTAGAGAAATGATTTTTTTGTACTAGTTAGGTGTTAGGATGACACCGGAGTGAATAAAAAGTGGTTACTGTGACTTTATGGGCGTTAGAAACACCAGGGGCGTCATCCTCGTGCTGGTGACCCGATAGAAACCTGCTAAAATGCCATTCTCGAAGAGTTGGAGGGAGGGGATGAAGGTCATGTCAGTGTCAGTGCCGCCACTACAGGAGACTAATTGATTTTCCGACGGACAGTAAAAAAGTTGAACAGTGAACTCTTTCTTCCCTACTCACTACCACACAACATAAGATTATAATTAACCGCAGTATTTTTATCCTTTCATTGGGAAAGTTAATCAGCACATTTACCGACTTGTAGCCTTGTAGCTTATTTGCAGCAGAGTAGCAGCAGAGTATTTGGCTGCTAAGTCACTGATTCAGTCGTAAGTTTGAATTTCCCTCAGTGCAAATATTTGCAAGCATGATTCATGTACAGTAGGCTCCGCTTATATCGACCAACTGCAATGACGTAAATCACGCAGCGAAGTTTGACTTTCATATGAAACCCTTTATATCTTAATCGGGTATAATATCTTCGCTTAATCGGATATAATGACGTGTCGTTTATTAAGACCCTTTTTAACTGTTATTAATAAATTGCATCCTATTATAGAGACCGACATGATTACTAAAGCCGTCCGTTATCATCATGTATATTATTTTATTAAAAAGATAATTGAGCTCATTTCTACTTCTCTCCTCAGCTATTTTTAACTTAATGTTATAAGAATATGTTTTTATAATGTCAGGTTAACATTACATGTTTGTCATTTACATTTAATGTCATTTTAAGCGGATTCCACTTTATTTATGTTTATCAAGATCCCTTGGGTTATGAGAAAAGTTTGAGAGTTTCACGCAAGCGAACCCGTGGTGGCCAGTAACCAGAGATGTACAAAATACTTTTCGAAAAGTATTTAAATACAAAATGCAAATACTTATTTAATATAGTATTTCAAATGCAAGATACAAAATACTTTTGCCTTTTGTATTTAAATACTAAATACAAAATATGTATTTTCAAAATACTTTATTGAAATAAAATACTTTATGGTAAAGTTACTGGTTTTCTTTATTTATTAAAGATTTTAAAATCACAAGCTCTTCAAAAATAACATCTGACATGTTGCGTCTGTGTGGATGCATAATCGTACCGGTTTTTTATAAATAGGTATATTTTTCCATTTCTGTATTTTTATTTGTCATTTACAGTTAAAATAACGTCTTATTGCCTACATGGCATATTGTTTAAATACAATTTATTTTGGCATTTTTTTAAAGACATTTCGAGCGAACAACACAGAAATAATGAAATAGCTGCCAACACTGCAAAACGTAACAGTGACTTTGAGGATTGTCAAGAGGGTTCCCTCATATATTTATTAATGGTCAGGTTTTATATGCATTTTGTATCATCTGTCATTTTGCGCATAGAATTTCAAACACTAGTGGCCATTTTTTGTTTTTACTGAATCGCGGAATGCTTTAGAAAAATGAAGCTAAGAATAAAAAAGTATTTTGTATTTTACTAACCATTTTACAAATACAAAATACGTCTCGAATAGTATTTCAAATAAAATACAAAATACTTTTAAAAAAAAGTACTTAAGTACAAAATCCAAAATACGTATTTTGTATTTTGTATTTGTATTTTAAATACAAGTATTTCAAATATGTCACAACTCTGCCAGTAACATATAATTTCTCGAATGCTATAACTAAAATGTTACATAAAAATGTTGAAGTCTAGATCAATAAATAAAATAGATAGTAATAGTACAAGCATTAAACTTCACTAGCACCGCGAGGGCGGAAAAGGAAGCGTTGATAGTATGGAGCAGCGCCAAAGTCTTCACCCAATAGTTAACCACATTCAGCTAACGTGCCAGAACTCATCGGCAAGATATAAATTCGTAACATGGTTTTTGAAACGAAACCTCCTTTAGGACGATTGAGATTTTTTTGTGAAGTAAATATTTTTTTATCTTTTATACAGGCTATTTTCATTTCTGTCGGCATTCCCAAAGTGCCATTTATCGTGAAAATATTAACCTACGTTATTTCAATACGACGATTACTATATAACAAAATTACATCACAATTTATCTATAAATTTGATCGTTTAACCAAAGGCTGAAATAGTGTAGTAATTAACTGAAATTAAAATTTATTACCATTTTATTCTAAAATTAAACTTACTAAATCTGTTAAAGTATGAGCACATTTTGAATTACTTTCGTGTGATAATTTCGTAGCTTTTAGTTTTAATTAATCGCTGGCTTATTGTATACAATTAATTGGTTATTCAAAACATAATAATTGTCGTTGTAAACCAGTATTTAATATAATTTTATAAAATGTAATACTTATTTATATTATATATTTGATGATGAAGATTATTTGATAGAATTAGTATAAGTTGCCTAATGCCTATTTGATTACGATTACTAATCGTAATTAGGTAACAAAGATAAACCGATGTAATTTTGTGTTAAATGTGATTATGTTCGTAGTCATTGCAGTATTGTGTTTAAATGTATTTTTATAAAGTTTGTGTCCTCCGTAGTTTCACGTAAGGTAGATTATACTCAGTGTTATATTAGTGTGAAAATGGGCCTATAAATCCTAATTATGTAAAGTAGAATATAATTTCCTATTAGAACTCGGGAAGTCGTTGAAGGGCTTACAAAGTCAGGAAATCGTTGTTATATTGGTTCGAATTAGTAGAGGTACCTATCTAGTTTCATTCTAATAAATGGACTGACTAAACGATTAAGTAGTTCTTTCGTCCATAGCAAATAAACAGATGAATAAATATTTCAAAATATCTTCAGTGCCTTTTCTTTGCTTTTATTTTTTATCTTCTTTCTTTATCTTTTCTCCAGCCTTCTGGGTACGGTTCCGGTAGAGATCGATCGGGAGGAATATTTTGATGCCTAAAGTTGCAGTCTCTCTACCTTTTGTATTTTATTTCTGTATTTATAATTAGTAAAGGTGTGTAAATATTTTGTATATTAGTTATTAATATTCTGTATATAAATTGTCTTATTTGCCAATAAATGAATATCCCCTTTAGTGTAACGTTATTCATTTTTAAATGGTTATCAAGTAACAATAATCAATTTACGATTTCATATTAGAACAGATTTTAGTAATAAATTATAAAACCTATAAAATCTTTTTTGAGGTTTGAGGAAGGAGGTATGAGGTATGAGGAAAATGAGACATTATTATAAGAAATCTTTGTAATCGGGTCAAAATATTGTATAAAAAATAAATTGTTTCTAAGTGCTGCTAAACTCTCGCGGGAAAACTGTACCGTCAGCGTCACGTACTCATTTTACTCTCTGTTCCGAGCGTAAAACACTCTTCAAAATGGAAAATTGTGCTGCGTTTTATACAAGCAGAAACCTTGTGATATAAATAAATTAAGATAAAGTAAAATCTTAGTGGATAGAAGGTACACTTTGCTTGTAATAACCTAAATATGAGTGTAATAGACCCTACCCAGATCTTTGGAGCACGTTTCAAATACGTAATATCGATTTATTTACTGTAACAACTTTAAATTTACTTTAAAACAATATATATAGTCAAAACTTTCTTTATTTTGGTAAAAACCAGCCCTTGCTCAATAAACTTTAGTAAAAATATGTTAATATATCGAAATAAATCACTACATACCCATAGTATAAAACAAAGTTACACAGTAACAAACAATAGTACAAAACAAAATCGCTTTCCCTGTCCCTCTATCCCTATGCCTATCTATGCTTCCTAAATGTTTAAAACTACGCAACAAATTTTAATTCAGATTTTTAAAAGATGAAGTGATTGAAGAGAAATTTTTATATGTATATATAACATCATGCTACAACCAACTGGAGCAGAAGTGTAGAATGTTGCAAAAACGACGTGACGCAGACGAAGTTGCGCGGGTCAGCTAGTTAATTATGATTTGTAAAATGCAAAAGAATAGAATGCAATTGCATAGATTATATCAATCCCATACATGTCAGCCTCAAAATATTATGTCAATCCCATACATATCAGCCTCAAAATATTATTGACAGTTCCACATATAAACCATTCTATTCTATTTCCCAAAACGACGACCAACGAAATTACATTTTCTATCCATTCATTTCACCGTTTTATCGCACAACCTTATATTGAGACATAGCCCTTCTTCACTAGATACATTTAAATATATAACCACTTAGTACGCTCCAAGATACATACTCATTGCTGAGCCACCGAAATAACCTTTCTAAATGACGTCACTGTATACTATTATATTATAGCCTAATGGCATAACAGCATACAAAGGTAAGCTTTCAAGTAAATCCGCCTGGCAATTGGACCCGGATTACCGAAGGTTACGGTCGGACGCGCGATTTACACATTTATGTTTCGATCAAAATTATTTGGAAGCCTCAGGTGTATGTTTCAGTTTTCTTGTGATGTAATAATAATGTTTCACTGTGATGGTTTTATGCTGTCAGTGAAGATAGAGGGCTTAAGTTGATACTGCAGTATGGTGTTCTGAAACCCTGCTCATGGTCAGCAGCTCGTATGTCACGCCCTTGCAAACGTCTATATGCCATGTTAATTACTAACCATCAGGTGGGCTGTGTGTTTATTTTTCATTAATTAATAAAATTGCGTTACCAAAAGTGATTTATATATTAAATTAAGTAGGTAAGTAAATAAAACCCAGCTGTATAATGCATTTCGATATGTTCTATACATCACGAGATTTTGACAGGTTACCCGCTAGTACATCTTGCTTATAAAATGTGCAAGGACAGAAGCATATGATATTGCTCTACCTACCCCAGAGGGAAACAACATTATTAGCATTTATCAACAAAAAATTGTTAAAAAATGGTACAAACAATCGTATTAATTGGTAATAATTTGACTGACCACAGTTATACACCACATTCAAAAATCAATTATTCGATAATTTCACGATAGAATTTTATACCTTGTTATCTAATACAAATAAGGGAACTACTTTTAAAAACTTGTCGTTTATGATAATATACCAGTAAAATTGGCAGTCACGGTTGTCGTAGATAAAATTATATGTGGGAAGGAATTATCGACCGACACAGTCGTATATAGTCCGTTATATATTTTTTATAGTTCACCATGCACTTCCGATCGCTCAATGATGTCGTTACATAAGTATCGATAGACTACATAAATTCCATATCTCAAATAATAATTCAGCAGTTTCAATACATCTTTATAAGAATACATAAATGAGAAACCAAAAGATCTTGATGGATAGAAAATATTTGTTTCCCGATTTCCAAATGGAAATAAAATATTCGACGAGGCAGAAAATAACAGGATTACTTGTTCAAATTTGGAGTTATCTGATAAGGTGAAGACGGCCTTGCAGAAAACAGCACAGAATTGTCATTATTTGCTTAGAATTTTGTAAAAGTAAGGTATAGCCGTTACAGAAATTACGGGTACAGTCTTCAAATTTAATTGAATACACGTTAAATTAAACTATAGCTATAGCTAACTAACTATAGCTAGCTATGGTTAATAGTAACGTGTCTAATAAAGTCATTTGTGGTAGATTTAGGAATCCAATTTAGTAATCGGATGCCTAAATCCACTACAAATGAATGTATGAAGGAATTCCTTTGTACATTTTACAGTTCATCGTACCTAGATTGTTTATACCATTTAGGTGGCAAACTTTTTGCATCAAATGGAAAATTACTTTTATAGAAATTTTAACAGGAAAATGTTAATTTTGATGATGGGTTTTTACTGTTAAGTATTGCCAATCAATATTTATAGATAAAATTATCATATCAATTACTTCAAAATTTAAATCTCTCTTTGGAAATCACATTAGGTATTGGTTAAAATTCATTTGAATTTATTCCTTCATCGCTCTAATTGTTCAGGGAGCTAAGAATCTCAATTGCAATGAGGTAATACTGTAATGAACGCTGCGATTCAGCAACGATTTCAAATACCTTTGTTAAAATCTTGCAGCTGCAGCGACAAATTTTAAAAGGCTGCAATTTCAGAAGTGGAACACTTAAAATGATACGAAAATTTTTTTTATATTTGAATCGCAAGAAAACATTTTAATTTACAAACAATAAGTGGGTATTATCGTGCTTTCTTAAATAAAATTTGAACTTGACTTTTTCACTTGGTACGCAATTCAAACATCATCATTCTATGAACCTTTTCCCAACTCAGTTGGGGTCGGCTTTCTAGTCTAACTGAGATGCGGCTGAACCTCGATATTTTCGGTGAAGCGACTGTCATGTGACCTTCACAACCAATGGTCCAATGACCAAAATGGCGATATCGAAGTTCCAAGTTAGACTGGTTGGACTTTTGAGGGCTCCAATTACCCGTAATGACTGCCACAGATGTTTGTATGCCAACTGGAATCGACGGCTTAACGTGGTGTCCGAGGCACGACCAGACCAGCGCAAACAGCCATATTCATGCATACAACTTTTTGCTCTGAGTGGGGATTGAACCCACGCCCCGTGCGTAGCAATCGCGTTCACTACGCGCCACGCCACGGAGGATGTACACAATTCAATATATATTAAGTAACAATTAGATTAAATAAAAATATATCCTCACCTTTCTTATGATGCCTTGTGAAGTTGCCAAACACACTGCCGAGTCTCTGTTGATTCCTTGATGTACATAACTCCAAGGATCTCAAGTCGTCCGCATTCTGTGTCACCATGATGGAAGACCGTTTTGATTCCATAGCGCCCGTGTTAACCAACAACTCGGCTTCAAGTAAAAGAACAATAGTGGCGTAGAGGAGTTTGAGTTCTCCACAGCACAGCATTGTTTTGGCACTAAATTTATTTACGGTCACATTTGGAGTACGTTACGTAATAAGCTTAAATTAATAGTCATTGTTTTCACTGTTATCTTCGTATGTTTCGTTCAGGGTTGAAAAGGCGGTGTTGCATTCTGAAAAAGAGAAAATAACTCTTAGTGGGTACTCATTAAGGTCTTGAATGTTTGCTGCCCTTTGACACTGCGACTCGGTGTTTTAATGAAAACGTAGAGAGGATTTGATGTTGTTTAAAAGTACGTTTGTATGGAAACAAGGAAGTAAATGAGGTTATTCTTTCTTTTGAACTTGGAATGGAGTTTAGAATCAATGTTATCTTTAAACGACTTTTATTAAAAGAGAGGATATTTTATACCAATGTTAAGTTTTCAAACTAAACTGAAAGTTAAACATATATTGTCCTAGTGAAAACCCAAGTATGTAGGTACAGAGTCAGGTGGTAGAGTCGTTAAATACTACCAGGAACGGACTTTATATTTAAAAAAAAAGGTATTAAAAGCAAGCGATTTAAGTAAAAGGTCACAGTAATCAATATAGCTCTAACATTCAACAAAACGTTCAAAAAACCTTCATGAGCTTGGTTTGACCAACCCTCCTTTCTATTCTTGTTGCAATCGATACATCGCACAAGTGTACATTTAAGTATTCAATCCAATCACTATACGTACGATTTGACAAAACACCTGTGAATAATTAAAAAAAGTTTCTAAGAACTTGATAACAATATTGGCTGTCATGTAGATCGAAAGTTATTTTTTCAAATTGGATTGAGTTTTTCTTTTAAAAGTTTCATTGGTTGGGAGTGAGATCCATAATATTCTTTTTTTAAATATATATCATTATCATGCTACCTTTACTTGCAGTTGAAAAGATCTTTGTTCCGCACATACTGAAGCCGTAGAAGTTTCTCTTCTCTTTTCCAAGTGACTATAATACAGGGTTCTATAATGAGAAGAAGTAAGAAGGTTTCTATAGGGTTGACGGTACGCCCCTGGTATTACAAATGTCCCTAGCTCACGGTAACCACTTTCTATCAGGTGCGCTGTGTGCTTGTCCGCCACCTAAGTATGTAAACGGTAGGTACCCTTAGCTAGAACGGACTGATTACCTGAAAATGTTGACTGATGTGAACTAGATGCGGAAGGCGGAGAATCATAAACAATGACGCATGTTGGGAGAGGCCAATATCCACCACTGGCTACTTGATTGATCTGTTATATAATTGTTCTAGATTTACAATACGTATTCATAGTTCTAAAAATAAGTTTAAATTTAAATTATACTCATTTTTCTCAGTTTAGAGATAAGATAACAATAAAGGCGCTTGTAGCAAAGTCCTCGCTATAATAAATGACTTTTTTATTTCCTTTCGACGTCCAAGTTCCACGGTCCAACGTAGAACTGCTAATAAAGGGGCTAGACCGCCTAAAGCGAGTTGATCCTGTTAAGTTAAATAAATAAATTTTGATTACTTTTTTTATAAATAAAAGGTAAAATGTTTAGAGGAGCTATTAGTTAACGGGTAATAAAGTTTATTTTCGTTTTTATTTCCACCTGAATATCCTCTGAGAGTACTTATGTATAAGTTCGGCACATATATAAGATAAGTAGTTATTATGTAGGTCTATTAGGTGCGGAATTATAAAAATGTTGGATTTCATAAGCAGTTGAAAACCATAAACTATAAGAAACGTTAAAACTCATACCGTAATTAGCGTAACTCATATAAGTTTATTTTAATTACATGTTCGTTATTTGAAAACGGACTTATTGATTTGGTTACCTTTCAAAGAAGTGTTCTTAATAGTCCGAATAATTGCATAAGCTGAGTAGAAAGCTGAAAAATTCTGAATAAATGGGTTTTTAATAACTTGCGACCGTAAAATACCATTCGAACGATGGATTCGCGTAATTCTGTCATTGTTTTGTTCGTTAAAGGTCTTGGAAAAGTTTTCAATAAAATGAATGCGTCAATTACAAAAGAAAAGGTAACTAGTAAATAAATAAAAGGCCCACGTGGTCGTCAGCTGGAGTCTAGCAAGGTAGTACACGTCTTCAGGCAGGTTTCCTTTTCTAAGCTGGAGCTCTGGTCTACGAGTGAAATTCTTGTCTAACTGTTTTCCTTTAAACCTTATGTGGAACTTTTGAAACAAAATTAGGTAGTAGTATGTTTTAATGATATACCAGAAATAAAACACAAAAAAGCTACATAACGCGCCCTCCCAGCTATCTAGGGCATTCGCTACACTAAAAACCTGCCGTGTGTCATTAAATTTGTGGACCGTCTAATCTACTGGCTTATTCAGGTCGGCATGTGACGTATGTACATAATAAAGTAATTTATTCTTAAATCCAAAAGGTATTAATCGCAAATATAATAATAGCTAAATAAAAAATATCACTGTTATAGATGAAAATGGTTACTGTAATAATTCGATCTTGTCAATGAGTTAAAGAGGTCTGTCGGCAGTTGTTTCATTAAAAACATCAAAGTTAGACTGTAAAACCCGGACGCCGGACTCCAAGATGAAAAATAAAATAATAAATAAATGACTGTGGCAAATAAAACAATATACGGTGGATTTAAACCCGAAAATCAACTATGCAAAAACAATACAACAGTTCGAGTGATAGTACGGATATTTTGTTACTAAAGCCAGCTTTGCTATAACAATACCGACGGTTAACGTCTGGCAAAATATTGTACAGCATTGATCTAACATAATTCTTCACTCGTCATAGGCAGAAAGTACAGAAAATATTTGAAGCAATGGTGATACTTCGATCCTAAATTACATTTGCGTTTTTATTTTTGCAGAAGTGCGCGAAGTTGGATTTGTAATTATCTCGTCTAGCTCTTAAAAGATATAGTGCCATTATGATAAGAAAAGTTATAATACTTAGAATATCTAGAACCTAGTAGAAATTCTATACAAAGACGAAATTCAGTTACTGAATCCCCACTACCACTATATTCTACTAGTCGCAGAAAAAACTAAGGTGTGCGTCATTTTTATAACTAGCTCCGTGATTTCTGGATAATATTAATAGAATGGTCGTGTTAAAAACGATGGGTCCGTTATCTTATTTCCCCGTTATTTGTTTGCTTTCATTACTGCTGTCCACCGATTTTATCCATATGGATTTTAAACATTTATGACATAATAATTACATTTTTAATGTTCAAATTCAAACCAAACTGAGTAATGCCCCGGGTTGTGGTCCTTTCCAAGTTAGTATGTATAACAAAGCCTAACTCCGTGAAGTAAAACTCTAATATAATTTTATAAATTCATTCGTTTTCGTTTCTGTGTACGGTAGCAGCTGCAACTCACATTGCGTGAACAAATAAAAACGATTTTTGCGACAATTGTATTTCTGTGACAACGTTATAAAAGTTACGAACACCTTAAAAATGTATTATCGTGTGAAAATTTATTATACTGCTGTAGAAACCTTTTCATATTGACTTATTCTTACTCGTAAATATTTTTTTAAGTGTTTTGGGTTGACGACTGCAATGTTAAAAGTTCCTGTAAATGTACAGTCGACAAAGGTGACACGGTTCCACTTTTTCATATAATGTTGTATGTTGCTACCGTATCTCTTTAGTTGGCTTTACAGTTTTATACTACATAGTAAGAGTTTTGAAATAAGTAATACTGCCTTCTTTCCTTAGGAGTAGACATAAAAAACTTTTTGTAAACTCATTGCTAGTACTGACCCGGAAGGGAAACAGTCGTAGAAATAGAAATAAATAATATGCTGTTGAGTAGAGTGGACGATTATCCACCATTAGGCAAATCATGTGTTTCATAACAAGATAGTAATCATTATTACGATACAAATTATGTAGCTGACGACAATATAATGACAACCGATAATAATAACATATTCTTATATTTGATTGCTTGATATTTATCGATGATGGTGCTATGTGTCAACAATGTTCAAATATTTCAAAAAGTTGTCTTCCTTGCAATTATTAAAGTTGAACTGACTGTAGTAATGGTGAAATATGCATTTCGGTTTAGTATTGAAAATGGGCAATTTTCGAAATTTAATTATTATAATTTATTTTGAATTCATTTCAATTTATTTTGAAATCTAGTAACCAAAGAATATTAGGGTGCCTTTCAAATACAATAATAATAATAATGTGTTTATCTCTAGCATATTAAATACTTTTAAGAAAGCCCTCTCTAGGTCTTGGCTTTGGCCCGATCTGGCCTTTCAAAGACTGCGTAGAGTTACGGAGTAGAGATACAACAATAATAATAATGCAGAAGTGCTTCTTCTTGCTGAACATCGTGAGAAGATTCCATTCTTTGGAGCTGTAATCACCGGCAGCTTGGTCTATACTCGATACCAGTGGGTTACTTCGTTTTGTATTTGTATATTATGTATATAATTTTTAATAATTTATATTTCAAAATATAATTTGTAACTTTAATAAAATTAATAAAAAGGACATTATAATAACAATATAATATTATTCATTTATTGCACACTAAAGAATTACATGATGATAATGTAAATACTGTTTATGAGGTACATACTATTGGCGGGCTTGTCGCTCTGTGACAACTCTTACATAACTTAAAAAATAATAATTAATTGCATGGCAAATGGTCACAATTTCATCAGTGTTATTTGCTATTAAATTATTTTATGGCAAACAAGACCGTAAAAAGCAACTGCATATCACAACAAATCTTTTACTCGGATTTTTATGACGTCATATCTCTGCAATCTAACCACTGCATTGTTTGAGTACCCATATTTTCGTCACCAGTCACTCCAACCTCATACTTCATCGTTTATATCGGCTATCCAATTTCAGCTCTACGCCTCATTCGTCATTACAATAGCCTCCTATTTCAACGTTATCTTCTATTATGACATTTTTGCCTTCCATTCCTTTCATATGATCAAAATTGTCTATGCCGACATTGTTCTCATAACAGCTTGCATGTATTTTAATACCAAGCTTTTTAGTATTCCTAACACAATATCATATAACGTCCCATTTAGATGCTGTTATATGTTTTATGAACACAAACATTAGCAAGGTACCAAAATGAATAATCCTAAAGTTAGATAGCTTGAGGTTGTCATAAAAACATGCGTGAGAAATAAAATTTCTCCGTTCTTGGACTTGTAAAGGAACACAATCTAGATTTGTATCAAGGTCGGAAACAATATCGTTGTACAAAAAATTGTCGGTTCTTGAGACTCTCCTTATGTTTTATTCATGCTCGGTAGTAAGATGAGGAAATATGAGTCAAACATATTCGAGTGCCATTTCGTGCGTGGTACTAGTTGGGTTTCGGTACAGTTACCGGCAAGAATATTGCGAATATTTAGGGTATTATTCCCAATTTGAGTTTTGTTGCGGTTGAAGTTAAATATTTAAATAATGTACTATTTTAATGGTGAAACATTGCTTAAATATTATTTAAATCGGACTTACACCCGATTATGTTAACATACACAGAGTAGATACAGTTCATCTTACAATTTGTGTGAATGTTTGTTCGAAAGCTTGACTTGGCTTGACACGAATAGATTAGCTTAGAAGGGTAGAAGGAGCTCTCGCAAAGACTTTTGCGTTTCGTAGTCGTGACCCTTTGCAGAGCGGTCTCTATTTACGCTCAATATATCGTAATAACAATTGACAAATTCGTCGTGGTTATGATAAAAGTCACCTGCGAATGACCGAAATTGTCATGAAAATGATAAATATTGGTGGATGTTAACAAACACTGATGCAGTAGCTTAAAATGCACTACATTTTGGACATTCCTAGTAACATAATATATATAAAACAGATTTACTAGGTCCCACCATGTGAAAGTAGATAGAGACGTAACAGAAATTTCAATTTGGGACAGCACCTTCCCTGCTACGAACCATTAACCTTAATTGTGAGACTAACTCTAGTATATTTTTGTACAGTACTGAAAAACATTTAACAAAAAACTACCTAAAGTTTTATGAAATAGTTTGAACTTCCATTGAGCAATTGAAGTAACTATGTGGGTAAAAATGTTATCAAGTATAGCAATAATGTCTAGGCAATATTTTTTTATTGGTTTCTCCAATTGACTGCAGATTGACGATGTCCAAAAATATTATTGATTCCGGACTATTAATTGTAAAATGGTAGTCTTTAATTTGACTACTTTGACAAATGCTGTTGCAAACGCGCTTAAGCATAAAAAGGTAAAATAAGGTAACGGAGATGATAAAATCCGACGTAATGTATCAAATACTCAACCTTGCTGAATCCAGATTTTCTTCGAAATTGTCTCAAGCTTCTTTCAACGTAATTCGGTCTCGTTCTGACATGTTTATTAAACATACCCTTGGTTTTGTACTAGTTCAAACCAAGATCAATGTATCAACCTTTAAGACTGTGTAGCATCCCGTCTAGTTGTTCTGGTGACTCTGCAACTATGACAATAAAATAAAATCGAATTCTAAAAGCTAAAGTATCACAAACAGTCACTGAACGGAACTTTTCCGTCAAAGTCGGTGACATAACAAACATGTTCAACTGTTGTCTGCAGCTCATAGCAGAGAGACACTGTCCATTCATGGTCAAATGCATTCAACGTTAATAATCGAATTGTAATTATCTAATCGTGTTTTTAATTTTGTATTTTTATACTATACAGCTATTGCAGATCTGCGTAGACCAATCGTGGACTGTTTTCTATTTTTCATTCATAAAATTTACGCAATTATAAAGGAAGTGTGTTTTATGTACGGAAATTGTCACAAATAAAAATGTTATTTTACTGAAAAGCAGCAATTTCAAAAGAAATACTTTTTTGGACCCTTATTTGTGTTATGAAGTCTGATAATTACTTGAGAAATTCGTTACTCTTTAAAAAAGATAGGCAATCAACATGACAGGTAGATATATTTACTTTTAAATATGACGAAATATTTACCATGTTTGTTGGTTTTATATTGATCATAATTTCATTCAAAAATGAATGACAATATCAATTTAAAATCAATGACAAATAAATAACTGAAAATAAAAACTAAAACTCAACTTCGACAAAAACTACGCTGAAAAGTAATAACAAGATTACCAGGTCAATGAATTAAACAACGTTACTGAAGAAGGAAGATAATCAGCACATAGACTCTAGCAAGATGCCTTTGTTGCATGTGGACAATACTATCTAAGGTACGATACTATAAGTACACAATATCAGTGCACAGAGATACACATAAATCCAAGTTTAAAAGTCGTAGGCACGCGTTGTCTGATTCATCATAAAGCATGACTATGTCTTGTAAACTTGAATATGTGTATTTCTGGGCACTAATAATCTATCTCTGTGCACTTATAATATTATTTCTTAACAGCTTTTTCAAGACAACTCCAAATATACTCGCAGATAAGTTATGTTTACCATTTTTCTGTCAGCTTACCGCGTAAAAACAACCACCACGATATGTTCCACAAAATTCACTTTATGTAATGTACTTAGATAAACCGCTTATTCATCCCTCTCACGACTGAATCCCACTTGAATGAGAAGCGGCTTTGAATAAAAAATTAACCACTCCAATAATAAATGACAACATTATTTTAAATCAAAATTCAAAACAAACAGTATCCCACTGTCCGTTTATTTTTTATGACGTATTAATCCTAATCCTTATGAAGAGAGATAATAATATATCATAGTGAAGTAGAAAATGTGCAGGAGAACGATTCTCAATGCAGAGGACCACCTCTGCATTGAGAATCGTCTGTGACTACCTACGGACTGACCTATGGATTCAAATACCGTCATAGACCGGTGAAACAGGTGAATCAACTAGGTTCATATTAGAACGAAAAGATGAGTGGTGACAGTATAAGAATATAATGTGTCATCGCTCCATATTATCCGAAGGGTGTCATAAGGGTGTCAACTAACTTGAAAATACTCAGACGATATCAATGCGAGAGAAGGAGAACTCGAAATAAAACCCTGTAGCAATCCATCTGGCCAGCAGCATGCAAACAGTAGATCAAAGCCTGGGTGATTGGGATAAAGTAGTAGACTGCGGAAATCAAATATAAACTCACTGCAGGAGCCGTAATCCGGTGTGTATTTTATAATAAAATTACCAGTTGAGTTTTCAAAGTCCACCATAAACGCAGATTCGAACTCAAGAAGAAATACTAGCGCTACAGCAGTTTAGCTTAGTTGTAAAGTAAGCGGTATCTGATGTTTATACATACACAAAATCCACAATCAAGCAAAAATATAGCCATCAAAATAAGTGAAACTTCAGAAGAAAAGAATTATTGTTTTAAACATACTAAAATTTCCGAATGACATTAACGGTAAAAGCTAACATACCTACCTACAAATAGCATCAAACTTTATTACTTGCAATAAATTTGAAAATAATCATTTTATTCCTACAGTAAAAAAATAATACTATTATAGAAATAATCTCTTCTCAATAGCTCAAGATAAAACGAAAATATGATTGTTCGACAGAAATACCAACAAAAAGAAATAAATTCCTTCGAAGTTTTCGTCTTCGATTCAATTTCTATATTCGTTCATGCATAAATTTCTTGTTCCGCTCTTTGTATCGAAAACTTATTCTACATCCTCTACTTGCTTTCGCAAAGACTTTAAACGAATGATTAGGAGAGAACGTTTGTTAAATAAAAATTCATTTGAATTTTCTTATTGCCTCCCTTAAAATTTATGGTTAAAATGAAAATTTGTCATAGACATAGGCTATAGTCTGATGTATTATTTGCCCTCTCGGGTATGGGAGTAAGGTGTCCCCATCTGTCAACGAATAGGGACGGGCGCGTATTACACCTCCGCCGCCGCTCATGGAGAGCGGAGGCCGGTCTGCAACCGGATTATCCTGCTTATTCACTCTACCGCCTCATTCTCGAACATTTATTGCTTGCAGAAGGAGACAACTCATGCGTGCGTGCATGATGCCATCGCCGAGATTAAAGCGGTGAATGAACCAACACTTACCATAAAGGACTTAACGTGTCCCACGCCAGGAATATAAGTAACCTTCTTTAATTTATTCTGTGACATAGGAAATACTTAACAAAAAAAAACTAAATCTTCGTTTAATAATATCCATTATTCAAGCTGAAACCTGCATCAGTTGCAATATTCATGCTTTGCTTTCAACCGGTATTCCTTTGTGATTTGAAACTAGAAAGCTTAGTGAACTTGTACAATCCAATTAGTTTTCGGGTAAGTACTTAATTAAAGCAGTTACTACCTGTGCCAGTGGAATTTGTGTCTATGATAAAACTTTTCAAAATCGAAATAGAAGTACAGAATTTAAATATGATGTAATTAGATATCAATCTTTTTTAACCTTATTTTAGTATATATTCTGAATAATGAATTACTTATTTTAACTTATTTCAATTAAATAAATAAATTCGAAGATTTTCAATTTTAAATTGTTGAACAGAAAGATAGTATGTCGTTGGGCCCAATTTCACTTTCTTCGTCTAGTTCGTCCAATATTGTTATATCACGAGTCTTGCCCACAGTTTATGTTACTGTATATAAATTACGAAAGGAACCCAGTACTCTTGACTATGTTTTTAGCACATTATTTATTTCTTAACTTCACCTAATTCTTATATATAATTAACCTATCACGTCGGGAATATTTTGGTTAGAACATACATTTTTATTAAAAATATGTTTGAAATTCTCATTACTTTTAAACCCCTACCTGTAATATAAATAATATGTAAAGTTAAGGAATCCTATCAAATTAATCTTCAAGTATTAACTAGGTTTATAAAGTGGAAATTCCATTACATTAGTGTCCGGTCATGTATGTCGGTAGACGCGATAAGGTCGACAACAGTCGTTATCCTGATTCCTTTTGGTATATTAATCAATCTCTTAACTTCGTTGGACACATTAACTGATGAGATTCGGAATATTATATTGTTACATATCGTATTTTTTTTTTAATATGCGCTATATTCTAAGTCTATAATATTTTTTTCTGATAACAATAACACAATGTTATTAAAGGAGCCTCAATTTCTAGGTTAAAAGTTATATGAATTAAGGACTTATTTTCTCATAACTCAAAATGATTTCTTCAGGACATGATCTAGACCAACACTGCAATAAGTATAAAAAGCGAAGTAGAGTTTTGTTGATATTATATTAGGTACATAATTTGATTGTTAATTGATATATGAAAGTTGTAGTAAGTAAGATAAGATTAAATCTTAATATAATACTATGATAATAATACTTGTTCAAATATTTGAGTTCCACATTTTGGAACTAAAATATTTTAGCAAGTATTAATAGATATAAATAGTAGCTAATGCTGATAACGAGAACTAACATTGCAATGCCTCAGAGGTTACCAAGGGACTATCATAATGAAAGAGAACGTTACGGCACGTTAAATGCTAAATAAAATTGTAGTTTACTGAAAAATATCTTATTGAGCAATCTTAGAGTACGGGGAAAGAAGATATAAATCTTAGTTACATCGGAGAAGCTTAAAGAACTCTTAGCAAGGGACATTTCATTTCTATACTGAAAATCAAGCAGATACTTCTGTCAAGGACGATTCCCACCTCTTAAGTATCTTAGATAGAGCACGTAATTAATTAAGTAGGTACTTTTACCTGAGTAGGGACACGCACTCACACCTTTTTTCAAGGGCTCTAAGTTGCCCTCGACCTTGTCCAAAGCCCAAATTCAAGACTAATGTAGATTTCGTTATTCAACATCTCAAAATTCGTAACTTATTTAAAAGTCCGAATGCTGCCGAAGAGCCGTCCCGTAACATATTATTTATTAAAGCACCTAGGTTTGTATCTACAGATGTGGGTGTTCAATTATTCAAAATCCCAGTAGAATTACCGTCGTAATACACGTCTAATCTCACAATTCCGGCAATAAGAGACCACTGCGTACATATAGGTAGGTATTTAAATGGCTCATATTTCTGACCTTTGGAATTACGTTAGCTTTGTGGGAGCCAGTAAAGACTCAAGCCGTGGGTTAGTGGTATTACTTTGTCTTCGTACCAGCGGTATTCCGTGAACTGAGAATATCATGAAGTGCATTACTATGATTATAACGTTCATATGTACAACATTCATGTATAACATACGTACATGATAAATGGAGATAGGCATTGATAGATTACGAAAATAAAGAAACAGTAGCTTGTATGTTCAGTGAATTTAGAATTCAAGAATTGGGAAATCCCCGAAAATGTAAACGAGGAGTAAAACCACGAGGCACAAAAGTAAGTAACAAAAATATGTATTCATTTGAGAGCGCTCGTCCCCATCGGAAAAAGTAATTGCTTTCTGTAATAGTAGACCAGATTGGGGATCTAGCATATTTTAGGAACATACCTTTCATTTATAAATCGTTAGGCTGAGCTGTGCAAAATTTTAGCACTGTAAGGCAAAACTAGTCAAGTGTGAGTCACATTGCTAGCTTAGGGTTTTGCTGAAATAAAAATATAGATTTGTTAGTATATCTGTAAATGTGTAGAATTCATACATTTTATAGAGTGCCTGGTCAATGAATATAAAGCCGGGGTGATCAGGCAATGAAATATTCTTGCCCATTACATAATTTACCTAAACAATGTATACAATGTCCAGGCAATTATATAGAAAGCCTGCTGTTCCACTCACAATGTACGAAATGAAAAAGATCTTGGTCTGTATTTATCTTTGTTAACCGGCCTGCTTATCAAGGTAGATTAGCGGAATTTCTGTTTCGGAATGGTCGCCGGTAACATACAAATAGGCATAACGAATATAATTTCATTAAAAGTGAAAAAAGAAAGACAGTGTGTTTAGTCCTGAAAACTAATTTAAAAGTTCACATTATGTTTTTTATAATTTGGCTACCTCTCTACTTAGAATTGATTAGCTTTTGATGGTGCTAGCATAATTTATTTTAAATGAGGAACTTTATTACGTCATCAGTGGTTTAATCTCATTGTGATAAAATTTCTGCATATTTTTTATGCTAAGCTAGTGATAGATTCAAGAATGAAAATGTACAAGATGTTAAACATGAAAAATACATTAAAAAAACCTGGTAAAAAATAAAAGTACGAAAATTTAAAAAGAAAAGAAATAATCCACCTAAAGAATTAATCCACAAGTTTATATCAAGACAAACTAAAGAGATATAAAACTGTTTGCTTGAAAAATTTAATAGCTTATTAAACGCAACAGAATTTCATGCCTATCTTCATCACACAGAAGTTTTAGTACAACAGCTTTTCATGTGTTATAGTGATGACGTTTGAATACAAATTGTTAATAAGTCATGTACTAAGGGTCGTAGGTCACAGTGTGACTAACATTCTAACAGGCGTGCCAAGTTTACCAAATAATACTTGGACTATATTTTAGCTTAGTGTAGGTATTTCTTTAGTTTCCATTTGCGTAAGGTAAACTTCATCAAATTTGACAAACGCTATTACAAAGGTGATAATGTATATAAGTTTTTAGTAAAATCGGGTTTTAAATAATATCTGCCTAAAATTAGGTACAAAAATTTTTCATAGCCCACTTTTTATCCAAGTAACGGATTCCCATTCCCATAGATTGCGGAAACGCGTGAAGAGTTACAGGCAGCAACTAATAGAAAAATTAATGATTTGTTTTCTTTTTCAGGTGATTCAGGAGAAATTTGTGGATATACCCTAGAAGAAAAACTTATGTACAACCTACAAAAACCTCGTATAAAGAATGAACTGAACCCCAATTCATATTTAGAGCGTAAAATACGTATATAAAAAGGCATGGAAACATTTCGAAATTAAACATCAAAGAGATAAAATGGAAATATGAGAAATTCAAAGATAACCCATGACGATCAAATCGGACGTGTACCAATGATGGAGGAATCAGTAGTCTCCAATAATCCGTGCCTGGAATTTATTATAAGGCTTTGCTTTTGCTCGTGATCCGTGACAGAACGTGTTACTTGATACAGTAGATGATTATTTAGAACGAGTAAATTATCCGACACTGATATCCACGTAGGATGGTGGTGTCGGTTAATTATATTTACTTTGAAAGCTATTTTATATGAACTTGTTTGGACAGTGTTATTTAAAGTTGAGTTACGTCAACACCATTCGTAGGAATTTATAAGCAATGACATAAGAAGGTTGAGCAAGAAAACAATTAATCTTAGTAAGAACAAAATCCGAAAAATAATGGGTTCACACAAAATACACTACGGGCAAAATTGATTAAATGAACGACAGAAAATGCAGACATTGCAAGAAGGATGATGTAACGATGAAAAATATGTACTGCACAAGTGTCACGCCCTAAGAAGACAACAAATGAATCTTCACAGGAATGGCTACCTGAGACACCAGAGGATTACATACTCGTACATCTACAATTAAGAGAGAAAGGTAGAAATTTAAAGTCAGTCTAATTGAGAAGGCTACCTCTCCTTAAACGTAGAGCTCAGGTTAGGGTTGACACAAAGGATCCAACAGGGTCGTAGTGTCCGCGTGAGCGTCCAGAGTACGCACCTCAAAACAAAATAAATACGTTAACGTGTAATACGTATAGTTTCAGAAACCCGCTATATATTTGTTATACATTTCAATAATGATGTAACCTCGCCAGATGGGAAAAAGCCGAAGGTCATCATCATTATCTGATATTCAATCTCAGTTGCATTCATATTCATTTGGAACCCGACATCCGCTCTCTTAGTCTTCTTTTCCTTCCAAGTTGGTTTATCTTGACTTTTACAGGAGCGGCCAACTTTATACCCCTCAAATTACAATATAAAATTATGTCTACCTGCCTTGTAATGCTAAACCTGTACATACGGATATTATAATTATGAACCGTAGTAAATATAGTTTACTTATTTTTTACCTTTCATGTTACTTATTTCTTTGTTCTCTCTCAATAAAATTATTATATAAACCCGCAAATCACATTTATAACCGTAATTTGATAAATATTATTGACACCCAATCCACTCTTGTTATATAAAACCCGGCCCACTTCATTGATGAGTTATTTCTAGGAACTACGGTTAGATAGAAGCCAATAAACACTTTTATTGTTCCTCGTCTGTATCTTGCAAACGATATCTTATCAATAAAGATATCTGATAGATTTAATGGAAACTAAAGAAATCTAGTAGTAGTCTTAAAGTGTATATATGTGAAAGTAATATTATATGTGAAAATCGTACTAAGGTTGTAAATATTAAACTTTGTGCAATTCAGATTTATTTTATAGTGCTACTCGGGGGCTATATGAGGATACCATGATCCCCATATTAGGGGAGGGGGTCATCTCAAAAGAGATGTATTGTCCCCGGGTCTGCCACGTTGCGAGAAATATGTCTTATAATCTCACCTCCAGCAATCAAGGACCCCATAGATGGTTCGAGTCTGACATAATCACCTCCACCGATTTTGAAAGACGTGGTACCGTGGGGACTTTGCGCATGATAAAAAATGGAAAGAACTTTTGCGGTGGTACAAAACTTAGTAATAATCTTTTTACTACAGGGTGGAGTTTCGTGAGTTCGGAGTAGAAATGATAATTGATTCTTCTATCATTAAAACTTCCACGTGATGTCGCGACGCAAATCTCTGTCAGTCAGTCAAGTAAGCCAATCCACTGCTAGATCGTCTGCTTAGAGTCTTTCTCAATGCGGTTCCTTCGGAGGCTATTCATATTCAGGCTCCCTCCGTAAGTAGTGGCGCTGCCGTAAAACAAATTACTAGGTACACCACGATGGCAACTCAAAGCCGTCGATTTGACAGAAGAAGAAGAATGCGCTCCATTGCTTCCGATTTGCCTTTGTTGAATGAACACTCAGCCACCTTTTACAGGTAAGAACTTCTCCGTTAACTTATTTATCCTGACAGAAAAGTTTCTACCGCTCACCAGCAGTTCTTGGTTAAACAAGTACAGAGACAAGGTGGGTCAAAACAGTTAGTAGATCTTTTAAATAGTTGTGAAGTTGTTGTTTTAGATAAATTCAGGATGAATTCTATTAAACTTTGCAGGCATTTGTACGCGTGGTTTTTCAATTATTTATTCAGAATTATCAGCAGCTTAGAAATATGTAAATGAGATTTATTTATTGAATAGAAGATCAACAGACTCAATACATTTAAGTAAATGGTTAATTATTTTCAATATACTTTCACTACTTGTCCTTGGTGCTTCATTGTATTTATTTTTTGTTTTGTTTTTGGTGTACAATAAAGAGTTATCTTGCTAACTATCTATCTAAACCCAGGTACCCGTTGGATGCAGACCGCCTCTGAGGTCTTTGTTCAGTATGTTCATCGACTTTTTTAAGATTCCGATGCACACTTATCATGGGATCTCATAAAAGTAAATGAAAAGGTAAATAACCCGTAGATTACTATGGGAATTGTATTATTTTTATATACCCAAGATAAATACAGAGTACCTAATACTAAAACTCCAAGTACAACAGCTCCCCTTTGAATTGTCACTCTCCTTTGGTTTTTGTTTAAGAAAATTCTACACTGCGGTTTTCCAGCTAAGTGATTAGTTGGGCGTTTGAATTCCAACAAAGAATGGGTATTGCGTTTGCGAGTACTGTTAGATCAATGTAGTAAGTTAGTATATGCTAAGTAGTAAAATATTGAGATAAATTCACGTAATCCTAGTACTTTTGCGAGCAGTAGAACTCGCAAGCACCCTTTTGAGCAACCTGTGATTAATTATTTTCTTGATATTTCAGAATAAAATCATCAACATTCAAATTTGGAATAGTGACTATTTAGATGGGACGTGAATTTGCGACCAGTGTCTTAAAAGAAGAATGCTCTGACCACTCAAGTAACTAGATCGTTCGAAATTCTCTTCACGTATTAGGTGGCAACCTTGGAGCCATTTATTAACAATCCTACGAGCTATTGATCTAGATTCAGGCCCAGTTTCAGTAAGCATATTAATGCCTCAAAATTTCATTAAATCAGCAGAATTCGTTTACAAATAACTGAATAATTATTAAAAATTATCACAGAACGGAACTTAGGCACTCGTGAGTTATAAGTGTCGTTCTGTTACAAGTATGAGTGAAAATCGTGTACCTAAGTTTAAACCAACCATAAATTTATCCTCCCCCACTATTCGCAATTTTCTGTCATATAAAATAACTCGAGACATATAGTATTATAAATAAGAGATTACGTGTGCCAAGGTTGGTGAGTCTGTTAAGAAATACGCCTTCTAGACTGATGCACAAACATAGTTATGAATAATAGCAAGTTTGGCCACCTTGTCGAAATGGACATTCTCGTTCTTCTTCTTATCCGATATTATAAATGTTTCTTACTCAATCACAGTCAAGCAAGTCCGACTGACATTTGGTTCACGAATACGTAATAGTATTTATATCCTCTAGTTTGCGGGAACAGGATCGTATTTTGTCATGGTGGAGTAAGAATCTGGGAGAATAAAAGATTATATAAATAAAGTTTTCGCTATCGTCTAGTTTTTGAGCTTAACTAACACATATACACACATTAAATTGTCCGATCCAAACCAACTGCAATCTACAATTAGCCAACGAATCGAAGAGTTTTTATATAGACCATAATAGTAGGTACCAGAAGTTAAATATTCTACGAGCATTTTCGGACATTAATTTCATTATGCCTAACATTGTTTAGTTAATATTCAACATATTACACTATTATCTAAAGCGACATCGTTGTGTAATTATTACAGATTGTGAGCTTAACACTTTGAAGGTTTGAGATATGAAACCTAATCAAAACTAAAGTTCGGAGTTTTCTATGTATCTTCAGGTGAGGTAATCTCAGTTGATACTATATTATCAAGATTATAACGTTTTCGTAAGTACACCAGTGTGTTTCGTTAATTCTACACATTTTGTTTCTCCTGTTTAAAACCCTTTTTTCAACTCAGTTGGGGTCGTCTTGCCAGTTTAACTATGACACTTGGAGCGACTTTCGTGATTCTGACATCCACAACCGATTGGTAATGTCAAATTTCTGTAGTTAAGCTAGTCCGATTTTAAGGGTCCAATTACTGGTAACGACTACTATAGTTGGTCTAATGGCGACACGCCCAGATCAATGAAAGAAGTTATGTGTGCATACAAAATTACGCAACCTTATTTTAAAGGCTTACGAAGATTTATTTGAAATAATAATTAATGATTAATTTATATTTTATCCTCCGAAAGAACTGGCAAAAAAATTTGCTAGTAGTACTAAAAGTAATACAATAAACCGTTTATTAGCTATAATCACGTTATTAATGTCTAAACTTTTAATATTACCACACTGGGACAAACTCAGTAATCCCGTCTGGACGAGATTTTCTATATAGTTATTAATATTCTGTATATAAATAAAATTATGTCTTTATTTTAATCTTGTAATTTTTATTAAATAGAATTTTATTTCCGTTTGAAAAAGTTAGAATTTTAATGCCTCAACATTTCCTCAAAATGAAAAACTTAATAAATGTTCCCCACATAGTCTCACATTTATTACAACTAGCAATGTGGTCGGTAAAGTCTCACTCTGTGCAATCCGTAACGCTATCTGAACACATATTTTAGCATGCTATTTAATCCAGGATTTAGCGTAGACGTGTCCTCCGACTAATCGAGGTATAACGCAATCTGTTTCCGGCAGCAGGTAGCATTAAGTTGGGATGTCGGAACATGACTAATTAGAGAGTTTCGTTTCAGAGCATTTCAGGCGTGCGTACCTTAATATTTCATGCGGTACTGATAATTGAATATGAGGGGCAATTTTAACCTTAATGAATCTGTGGAGTAAAATTATGGGAATTGTATTGAAATAGTTCTGCGTATTAGGTATGTCGTATAATGAATCACATACATACCTACATACTAACAAACATACATACGCACATTTTCACGCCCGTAATCCCTGAAGAGGTAGGCAGAGGTGTATTAAAGACCCACATCAACTATGATTTTCGGTCCCACGTAATAGGGGGCGAGCCAATTTGCCGTCAATCGGGCACTTTGTAAAAGAATGGATGTGCCGAAAATTGTAGATAAATAAATTTGGAAAAAAAGTTATGATCATTACGAAAGCAGATATAAGATCTTCAATATTTTCTGAAATACTATAAAACATTGTAATTTTCTTTAATAGAGACCTGGTTAAAAGCTGCCCTTTTGCTTGACAGGCTTTTAGTCGTGTCTAATCACATTACCTGTAATATCATAACCGTAATTATCTGCAAAGCTTTAGGTTAACTAGGTTTAATTAATGGGTTAAGTACATTAAGGTTAGTTAAATGCTGTGACAACACACCTAGTAATTGATGGACAAGACTGGAATTTGGAGTGCAAACTGCAGTCGCCCCAATAAAAATCATAAAAGCCAAATTAATGGCAGTAAAGAGAAAGCTGACCCCAGTTCTGAGACAAAGCTTCCGAAACCACTGGAATCTGTAAGAATGACGAAGAAAATTTAGAAAGAAGGAGAAATGCCTTTAGAAATCATCTTTGGTATAAAATATAATTAGCTCCCATAAGCTTATAACAAAATTTTATAACTCACCCTAAACACTATTATAACTTTATACATCTCAATAATCTAGAGAAGAGTTTGCACTAACTTTACTTAACTTAGTTATAGCGTCACAAAAACTTCAGTGAAGAGTACGTGATAAGTTTGTTGAATAGATTAGAACAAAAATATTTGTTTGCAAATCACGCGAAGGCTACATAGTTGATAATTTAAATTAGACGGGTTACTCACAATACTTAAAGATTAAACTTATGAGAAAATCATACTTCTAGAAAGACGTTTATTAGTATTCTTAGTAGCTGGAAAATGTTTTTTAATAAGTTATATACTTAGCAGGGGTTATGCCAGCTAACTATCATCTTAGACATGAACAGCCCGTTCACAAAACGCACCGACCATGTAAAATCTAGTTATTTTTTTAACGTTGGCTGTGTTATATTTTCTAGTCAAAAGATTTTTGTTTTTTTACCACAGTTAAATACATTTATACACACATACCTTCATTGATACAGGTACTTATCTTTCCCAAAGGGAATAGACAAAACAACATGTCCTCTTCCCCCGGACCGCCGTAAGGTGTTAACGTGTTCTCTGTGATTTATATATTTTAGTTTTAAAAATAAATCTAAAAGTTTGTGTAATAAATTCAAATCGTAAATTAGGAGTGCATAAGTATCAAGAAAGTGACAAACATTCCTTTACTAACTGTTTGTGGACAACTTTAAACCACTGTTGTGCCTGTGCGCCTAGTACTTCAAGCACCGCCCCCGCCAGCAGAAAGGCTCCACCCCTTTGCGTAAGCGCATTGGCACGCCCCTGTTTGCGAATCACGCGCGTTGGCGACACCCCTAACTCCTGCGCAACTGGACGGTCAACAGCGCCCACCCCGCCCCCTCGCACACGGAAGCAATACAAATAGGTGATTACTTCATACTGTCTCTTTTATTAACGGCGCAACATAGTATTGTACCTAACTACATTTGCACTATTGTTCATGGAGTCTACGATGGATAAATCATTCTCGGACACGGACCTCAATCAAGTGGGAGTGAGTTCTTCGCCGAACTATATCTTTCAGCGTGTTAAGAGAACTAGAGACCAACTGGGGGACTCCTTGGACGAGCAGCTAGATGCGTTTAAGTTAGAAATGAAAATAATGCTGAGTACTTTCGCCGATAAGCAGGGAAAAGAAACCCAACTAATTACAACTACCCTGAAGGAGATCCAGCAGTCTAACATTAATATAGAAAACTCGATTGCATATCTTACTGCACAAAATGAAGATTTCAAGAAGAAAATTGACCAACTAGAGAACCAAGCTAAAGAGGATAAAACTTACATCAAAATATTAGAAGATAAAATAGAAACCATGCAAATTAGCAATCAAAAAACTAATTTCATTATAAAAAATGTGCCGAAAAGGGCCGGCGAGTCCAAGGAGGACTTAATTGAGATGGCAATAAGTCTTTCTCAAAGCATAGATTGTAAATTCAGCAAAAACGACTTAAAGGATATATACAGAGCTCGAGGGAAAAACAACGGCAACCATAATACACCTATAATAGTAGAAACCGGCTCCACTTTACTTAAGACGGAGATTTTGAGAATGGGTAAGGCATTTAATATTAAGCACAAATCTAAGCTATGCTGTAAGCATCTAGGCTTTAAATCACAAGAAGATACACCCATTTTCCTTGCGGAACATTTAACATCAAAGGGTTCTCGCCTACACTTTCTTGCCCGTGACCTTTGTAAATCCGGAGCCTACAAATATTGCTGGACAGCATACGGTAAGGTTCTATTGAAGAAAAGTGATCAATCGCCGACAATAACTGTAAGGTCTGAGCAACAGATACATGAACTGCAAAAGACAATCTGACTATTACCGTGCTTTAGTGATCCAACCCGTGAAGAATCTGTTAACTTTTGTTATTGTAATTCCTTAAACTATCCGCCTGTCAGGTATTTTATGAGTATAATAACTTCAATTCTGTTAATACCATTTTATCATACTAGAGTAGTAACTATTTGTATTTATAACTTTACTATAAATATGATCTGCTATGTATATCACACAAACAACTATCACTCATATACACACAACTTACACAACAATTCATATAATTTCCTAATTACATTACGTTATACAAACAATAAATATACATCACATATACATCACCAACACACATTTATACCCAATCAAGCTATCTTTCACCAAACATACCAAAATTCCGCCCTTAATAATCTAAATAAAAACAATACAATCATGTGTAGATCCAAGTTTGAATATGTCATGAGACTACTTGTTGAATCGTTATTTCTATTTAAAATTATAAATAATGGCTGACCCCTTACAAACCGTAAGCGAGATAGATAGTATTGAGATTGCCCGCTCTATTGAATGTGACTGTCTGGAGTTGCACAAATATTACAATATAACAAGAAATGACTTTACTATTGTCTCACAAAACATAAGAAGTATTTCATGTAATTTTAACAGCTTTATAGTTACTTTATCTGAATTCAAGTTTGAAACCGACGTTATAATCTTAACGGAATGCAGACTATCGCCTGAATTGCTTATTCCACAACTTAACAATTATTCTTCATATGTTACTGAAAATTTACTAAACCAAAATGATGGGGTTGTGGTGTACGTAAAAAATAGTCTGCATTATAGGGTTAAAGAAATTATGCTCTCACAAGCATCTTGTTTACAACTAACCGTATTAAATTGTATAATCATATGTATATACCGATCTCCATCAAATCAAAATACAGAGAAATTCACCAATTCTCTCAGTTCCCATTTAGACACTTTAAACTCGCAGAAAAATAAAAACATTATTATAGTAGGGGATATAAACATAAACATTAAACACAGAAATAATGAAAAGTCTCAGGAGTACAAGAATAGAATTAATTACCTAAATATGCTCTCAGTACATGGAATTCTGCCGGGTCACACTCTTATTACTAGAGATGAAAGCTGTCTGGACCACTTTATGATGAAAATAAATAAGCAAAAGGTATCGGCATCTATTGCTATATTACACACCAGTATAACTGACCACTATACGACTCTCTTGTGCCTAACTAAATCAAAAATAACTCCAGTTATCCGAAAATCTAAATCCACCGTAGACTTTGAACAGGCACTTAATTATTTGCATGCAAGTAAATGTCAGGACTTATATTTTTGTAGCGACCCTGAAACGTTATGTAACCTATTTCTGCAACAACTAACTGAAGCTATTGATAAAAGCACCACTATTACCAAGATACCAAACAGTAAGCGCATTATAAAACCCTGGATAACTGCAGGTATTTTACGTTGCATTCGAAATCGCAATAAATTACAATTAGATGCCAAAAAAGACCCGCACAATAATATCTTAAAAATAACTTACGTTCGCTACAGAAACTACTGCAATAACCTAATTAAAAAAATAAAAAGGAAGTACGAAAGGGAGTTGATTAGTAAATCCGTCACCAACAACAGGTTATTATGGAAAAATATAAAAACTATCACATATTCTGCTGCCTCCAAGAATCATAATATGCAATTATTAAATATGAAGTCCTCACCTGTGGAGTCAGTTTGCTACATTAACGAGTACTTCTCGAATATTGGGAAAAATCTTGCAGAACAATTTCAATCTCGGGTAAATAATAAAGATAACGTATGTCAGGATCTATCATTAGATATACCTAGTTCGTTTGTACTCTTCGACACGGATTTGATTGAAGTAGAGAATATTCTGATGAGTCTCAAGTCCGACAGTGCTACAGGCTGGGATAATATACCAACAAGCTTTTTAAAGCAGATTAGAGTTTATACTGTCCCTATTTTAACTCAACTTGCGAATCTCTGTTTTAGTAAAGGCATTTTTCCGAGTATACTGAAGCAAGCTATCATTACACCTGTTTACAAGAATGGGGACAGAGACGAGGTCGGCAACTACAGACCCATATCTGTCTTACCGTCAATTTCAAAAATAATAGAAAAGTTGATGAATGTACGATTAATGAAATATCTACAAGAATTTAATTTATTATCTCCATCTCAATTTGGTTTTCGTCAGGGTATTTCTACTGAAAATGCAGTTACTGCCTTAACTACGTTTGTTACCGAACAACTTGATAGTAAAAAAAAATGTCTAGCTACATTTATAGACCTAAAAAAGGCGTTTGACACCGTTTCTGTTCCTATCCTTGTAAGTAAACTGAAATCTATCGGAATACGCGGAACACCACTTGAATTATTTGAAAATTATCTGTCAAACAGAAAGCAAAGAGTTAGGGTAGGGGAATATATTAGTGGGGACGTAGAAGTATCTTTCGGAGTTCCTCAGGGCAGCGTATTAGGTCCTACTTTGTTCCTTGTTTATGTCAATGAGCTCTGCAACTTGCAGGTTGGGGACGCTAAAGTGTTCTCCTACGCTGATGATACAGCTGTCGTTTTCTTTGGTGATGATTGGCAGGATGTAAAGCTTAAGACTGAAATTGGCCTAGCCAAAATAGCAGGATGGTTAGAGAAAAATCAGCTGACCTTGAACATATCAAAGACCAATTATCTTTGTTTTTCTTTGCAAGGGCGCTCGCAACCCAGCGAGGACTTTAAAATAAAGATCCATAGCTGCGGAGACACTGCTAATTTGAACTGCAGCTGTTCAAGTATCATCAAAGTATCTCAAACCAAATACTTAGGCGTTGTTGTTGATCAGAAACTTTGTTGGTACCCTCACCTTGAGCAGGTTGCAAAAAGAGTGAGGAAACTAAGCTGGATGTTTAGGACGCTCCGATATGTGGTTCCAAAAAATGGTGAGTGTGGTCCAGGTAGCCATACTAAAAATCTTCTGAACCAGATTTATGTAGCATTGGTACAATCTGTACTATCATACTGCATCCCCATATGGGGTGGTGCAGTAAAGACAAAGTTTATTGAAGTGGAACGAGCACAACGATCCCTTATCAAATCCATGTACTTTAAGCCTATGCGATTTGCAACTGAAGAGTTATATAAGATTAGCGATCTGCTTTCCGTCAGAAAATTGTATATTGTACAATTGGTTCTAAAAATGCACAAGTCCCTCCCCTATGACGCTAAAATAGGAGCTAAAAGGAGAAAAGATATTATTGCGAGAATTCCGCAGACAAGAACCACATTCGCCTGTAGGCAATATAGCAAACGATCTGCACAGATATATAATAAAATTAATAAAGAAATCTACATATATCCTAAAAACTATTACGAATGTAAAAAAATACTCACGAGTTGGATAAAAACACGCTCATATCATGATACTGAACAACTACTTCAACACATTGAATAAATTACACAAAACACACACACACACACACACACACACACACACACCGACACACACATACACACGCACACTAACACACACACCCACACACACACCCACACACATACACACATACACACACGCTAAACGCTATCTAATGCTTCTAAATTTGTATAATAATTTACCTAGATATGTTGTTATTCCTCAAATGTATATTGTACATTATAGTACCTACTTGCATTAATGCACAAAATTGTACGTTCTGTTATGGAAGAGCGGAGTCTCCTAATACAGGCATTACTTGCTTAAAAGGAGGCTTCAATCACAAAACTGTTACACCAAACTGTATGATGCAAATAAACTATTTTATTTTATTTTATTTATTTTATGTATCAAGTTTTAACGATAGGTCAGAAACTGTCGCAACTAATTTTAGTCTACATATTCTGTAATTACATGAAATAGTCATTAACGGTTGAGGAAGCTCGTGAACTGTGAAAGTAGAGTAGCAGAAGATACCTACCCTGAGAAAAACAGTCTTGAGTGTATGTAGTTTAATGTAGGGAAGTCAGCCAACAATAATATAAAATAATATATATAGGTATATGAGACTAGCAATCAACTATCCTATTTATTAATCTATTAGATAAGTACCCCAGATTGGTTATATGGATACATCGTCAATCGAAACAATGGTATGTATGTATAGCTGTAGGTGCTGTAAATTTTATACACACATATAAAAATTACGAAACTCTTAAATACAATAATATTAGTATATTTCTCACAGGTTTTGTGCTCAAGACATCCCTAGATCTTTTGTCGCTAATATAAATTCGGACTAGCATATTTTATTAATTCGACAAAGAAACACTGAATTCAAAGCTCATGTAGCTCACAAAAATAAAAACATTATTTGAAATACTGGAAGGCAAAAAGAGTAAGAAATATGAGCACTCCCTGAAATTTATTCGTGTAGGTATTACATTAATATGGTTATATATATGATTTATATTCAGTACAATGTTTGTTCAGAGGGCGAAGCGATATTATAAACCTGTCGTTTTGATACTGGCCGAACTTTTCTCGACATCTACGTCAGTTTTGTAAAGGTTTTGCATTTTTATAATTCATGTGGTAATTTTAGACTTACTCGTATATATGAAATATGTCTACTATCGTTTTGCAAAACAAGCGACGTTCCCGACGTGATGTCTAGGTCATTTAATTTGTTTTTGAATAATTCAACATTTTATGTATTTTTGTAGATGTGGTTTTCTGTATAGCCTAACAAGCCTAGCAAGAGGTTACTGTGTTTGGCATTAACTCATAAAATATTACTAGCTTATTCAAAGACTTTTACATCCTCACTTTGACTTCCATATACATATTGGAAATATGCACTTTTGTAAGAAGGCATAAACCTCTATATGCATCAAATAAGGACTATTACACCCAACCCCGCAATTTACGACACAAAGACAGACTAGCACTACCAATATCTAGCCTGTCTATGTACCACTCAGGCCCATACGTAATGTCAATAAAAATATTTAATAAAATACCGCAAACAATAAAGGACTCTGAAAGCGAGCATTCATTTAAAAACAAATTACAAAAGTATCTATTAGAAAAATGTTATTATTCTTTGCAGGAATTTTTTGATGACAAACATGTTTAAGATAAGATTAGTAATAATTCTACCTACTGCATGCTCTGGTAGATACATAACCTATTGACATTGTTAACCTAAAAATTATATGTAACTCAACCATCATCCATATTATTTTAAACCTATTTGCGAGTTGATTTTATTTTGTTTGATTTTTAATTTTAACTTTAATTTTGATTCTATTTTGTTTGATTTTGTTTGATTTTACTTGACTTTATTTTATTTTATTACATATACCTATACTTAATTTGTAATTCCACCTGATTATAACTGTAGCATGAGAATTTTGACATCCTTAACTAATTTAAAATTTGACATATTCTTTTGACTATTTCCGACTACCTTTTGAATTAAATTCCTGACTAATCCCGATTAATGTTAATGGTATATCCAGCTATATTCGCTTTATTATTTTCTTCTTAAATTAATTAATTCAATTAATACATTACAATAAAATTAACCTATTTTATGTAATTTGCTGTGCCCAAACAGGGCTTCATGTTGAAACCCATAATTATATTTATGTAATATCTGTACAACACATGATGCAAATAAATACTTTGACTTTGACTTTGACTAAGTATGCTATGAATACTATCCTAGCCTACTAATATAATATTATTGTGGCAGGTTACGAAGTTGTTTGGATGTTTGTAATTCAATGCATGACGCTCTAACCGCTGAAACTGACTGAATTTTGGTACAGGGATAGATTATATAAGAAAACATTGACTACATGTTATCCCAAGACGAAGTTAAAAAATCAGAGTAACTATCAAATATCGAACTTATTAAGTACACTGGCGTAAATAACTCAAACCTGTACTTCGGCCCTATGTCATGGTAATTAGACTACGGAGATGATCACTATACCAGACATTAGATATGCTAGTTTCAAATAATTAAAAATTGCAGTCAATAAATATTTAGTTGAAGAGTTTCAAGAAATCCTTAGACACTTAATATCAGAAATATTCAGCGTCAGATCTTTATGGGACATATTGTCAGTGTAAAATTTTGTTGTTACGTTAGTAAAAGGCCTAAAGTCATTAATTAGGTATGCTGTAATAAAAGGCGAACATGACAAAAAACATTTAATTTAGTTGAAGTAGTTGTTAAAAAATTTGTAATTAAGTCCATCTTTAGAAAAAATAACAAAAAAATATTCCTAAGAAAATACTTCAAGAAACTTTGTAGCTTAGTTATTATCATATCGAGAACAGAAATTTAATTTACTTCGGTGTAATCAAAAAGCCTGGGGAACAGAGCTTTATCTAGATTGCTGTTTCGTTGTTTCGATATGGTATTAAAAGTTTCAGCTGAAATCTTTTAAATTGGTACTCAGTTGTAAATTAATTAGCTTCGGAGATTTTCCCCTTTTTATTAGACAGATCAGTTTCACCGCATGGCATTTTTGATAATGCTTTGAGGTGAAACCGGTCAAGATAGTGAATGAATAAGTGGAGAAGTACAAGTGTCTGTTCAACATGTGTAGCAAGCTGTGCTATCGATGAACAGTATACATAAATCTTTTTTCAAATTTCCTATGTGCGTCAAACTACTAGAATATTTATCGCACATAGGAGCACAGTAAACTAGATACGTATACTACGACTGTGACACAGGGATCTCTCAACCTTCTTAAAATAAGCACACCCCAAACACATCACTTTTACATCTCTATAAAATGTCCATTCACTGAACAAATCTCAACGACACAATCAACTTTATGCGTTGACTTTACACCCAAGGCGTTGGAGTTCTCCTTAAGTCAACGAACATAGCATAACTTATGCACAAGTATATCTTGTAAAGACTTTAATAAATTGTTAGCGAGTTTTGTTTGCTTAAATATGTAAGTTCATTATAAGATTATTATTTCCGTATTATGTTTCTAATTTTACCGTAACATTCATCGGAGTTTTACCAGCAAAACATGTACATAATATGATTACAATTATTTCAGTAAAAACTATCATCTACTGATAATGATGCTAATTAAGGTGATACCTACCTCTCAGTGAGTTGGAGACATCGGAACACATCAGTACCTTCCATTCTGTCAAACGTCATTGTCTATGTTACTACTTTCCTTATAAGGGAGACAGCATACGTATCAACTCGGCAAGAGATTGTTATCGAATCGCCAACGGAGAGCCGTAAGAGCGTGTTTTCTAGTTATTATTTTTATATTTCGAAAGGTGCTACAGTCCGCTTCCAAGTTGATATGTCAGTTATGGCCCTTCTTTTTTACTTTGAGTCCTTGTAACAACGTAAAAATACTCATCCTTTCTCATACGATGTCTATAATATAATGAGTGCGCGTTGCCTCACAACTTTTTATTTCCTGACTCAACTTTCAAACATTCTCCAATATACTTATTTATTATTCTATCTACATATCATCACATTTACATCTAAACTTGTCTCTACTCGTCGTCTTTCATCCGTTGCTTTTATGGCGATACAAGACAGCAGGTCATAAGTTAAATGGTGTTTTTTTATTTCTGCTTACATATTTACAATTTGGTTTATATCTGCTTTCATCCGACTAAATGTCCAATTCTGAGAGAAAAGCCCTACAAAGCTCTCGAGGTTGCGTCGGGGTGATATTTGTGTTAAACTTCTGTCCTTTACTTCGGACAAAACATAAATAAGAAAAAAAATATGTATCTATTTTCTTCACCAATATTATTCAAAAGTAGTCAAAAAGAAGTATACAAATGGCAGACGGTTTCCAAACGATACACCTTATGTACGAAACGCCTTGGAACGGTTTACGAGTTTCATTTTGAAAAATACTCGTCAGGGCATTCGATAGTAGCTACTGTCGCTTTACCCCCTTTCTTTATAACTCATAAAGTTTACGACAGCTTGACCGACGACACTATAGGTATTTCGTGTTCACCCACCCATATAAAGGTTAGAATAGGACAGCGCAAGTAACCTTATAGAATGAAATTGTTTTCGATCATCTTCTAACAAACAAGGCATATAGGAATAATATTTGAATATAAAGTATATGACCGTTATAAAATATTACCCCTGTGGTTCTGTGAGCAGTAAGTCGCGTGCACCTGTTTTTCTACAACAACCTGGGAGAGATAATGCCTTTAATATTTCAGCAAGAAATCATCAAGATCCGTTCATAAATAATGTGACAGTAAACTTGTCCAGTGCTCCCTTATTACTTTCTCGTAATGATGGATGAAAAATACAAATAAATAAAATTACGTGTGCCAAGTTTGGTGGAAATTGGTTAAGAATATGGAGAATCATATTATGTTCTGAATTCCATGGTTAAGAAAAACGCCCTGTAGAATGGAAATGATACGGATAAAAGCAAAATCAACCAGTTTGTCGAAACGGAGTAATGTGAACAGTAAATACAGATCGTCAAAAGAAAATTGGTCGTCAGGACCGTGTGCTTGTCTGTCACATAAAATATTAACAAAAACTCACAATACAATATTTTAACCAATACCGTATTAAACTGTTTTATAACTTCCATAGAAGTAATTATTTTGTTCTAAAACAATTCTCAGTCGAATCTACCGTTACCTTTTTACATTATTAAGGATACGTAATTGACATATAAATCTTACTACGTCGTAAAAGTCGTGGAAGGAAAAGGGTTATGCTTCTTACGGGTTAAGGGACGTAATAAACTCGGGACTAGGGACCATTATTGTAAAGTTGAACTTTAAGGAGTTTTCGAAAGTCAAGTTGTAGTACTATTTATTTGGCTGGATTACTCACTCAAGTTTGGGATTGTTTGTTGTTGGTATAACGTTACCTGAGTGGCCTTGCTTCTTTCAGAATTTCTTTTGCCTAAAACTTCGGTTTAACTTAAGGAGAAAGGGACCTGGATGATATCATACCTTTTTAAAGTACGAAGCCTAACGATATTCTTCTGTAGCTAGAACACCCATTGTGCTATTTGTTTATGTTCATATTGTAAATTATTGATATAATTGTGTTCAGTAAACAGTTATCTATTGATCTATCGAGTACGGTGGTAAAGATCAAATAAAGCTCCAGCAGTTACGCCATGTTTCGTTAAAAATTAAAATGCGTCGTGAAATTCCTCTGCATCGCGTGCCTCTTGTAGTAACAGTCCCAGAAGACTGGCAGCATTGTCACGTATGTAACGTTACAATGCAGTCTTGTCTTGTTGTAATGCTTTTTCTCTATCCTGAGAAGAGGACAACCTTCTGGTCATGAGAAGCATCGGCCATACGCTTCGCAATCATAAATGAATTGCAAAAGTTTGCATTTCGATATTAATTTCAATTCCAGATACGCGATCATTATTTGTAATATTTAAGATCTATAGTGTGCGCTCAGCCTTAAACGTTCTTATGAAGCCGCTATTTATCGGTGAAATATGTACTACAAGCAAACAAGTCCTGAAGTGACCCACCCATCATTTGCGTGGGCTACTTCTAAATGATTGCTAGTTATACTTGTAGTGCAATGTTTGATCAATGACTCATTTCTATGACACACACGGTAAATTTTATTTCGGAGTGGTCGCTACGAAAAGATGCAGATGAAGAAATTAGTTTCATATCTCATCATTCGTGTTCCGTAATCAAGGTTTCTTATACACTTCTAGTTTTAACCGTTTGGGAATGTTTTACCTGTTTACGAATTTCCTTCTTCCTGCAGTACCACTCGGTACTGTATAGGTATTTCATCTTTTCACTTAAACATAGTCCTTTAAGCGGGGAGTGAAAAGACATCTGATGAGGTTAATATTGTATATTCATACTGATGGTTATTATTGTATATTCTAGGATTATTTGTAACAATATCACTGTATTAATTTTACATTTTCACTTACTTTCAGAGTCGAATACGAGTATTAGTTTAAATTGAACGTTAATAAAACGCCGATATTTTAGCTCATTAAATGAACAAAAATAAAAATATTGGCGTTTTTAACAACTTCATAAAGTAAATACAAAAGTTTATCACTGAGAAAGATCCGCACCTGCCTTACGTACCCTCGTATACCTACATGTTTAATGTGACTACCCGACTTTTATAAACTACCTTCTGTTTTATCTGAACCTCTATTAATTTTAATGAAAATGTCAACCTACAACTGAACTTTGATATATTGCTGGTGAAGGTCTGAGTTTAAGCGGAAAGTCATAAGAATATGAACCGTGATGTAAATCTTGGGCCCTATTTTTATGATCTAAAAACTAACAAAGCAGATAAGACGTAAAACCAAACTCAGTGAGAAAGAATATTGTCATCTTTGTATTTACGCTGAAATATAATTATGCGACTTACATAAGTAATCATAACAAAAAGGCACTAACTTTTCAAAGTTTCAACGTGATTTGACTGATTTGTAGGTACGGGGCTGTGTATGTAGGTAGCGACTTTCATAACCCGCCTTTTAAAGCTCAGGTACTCAGTGATGAGACGGAGAGCCGTAGAAGACCTTGTTCTAGCCCGGCACGTCGCTGCTTACGTCACCGAATAACCACCATCATATTCCGTTGGTGACGTAGGCGGTGGTTCAAGCAAGAGATAAACAATAGAAGAGAATGCTTCAATTATGAAAAAGTCAGTATAGCCACTCTTACATTGACTCACAAAACCAGTAAATTAAAAAATACACAGTGAGCCACCCATTATACTTACCTGAGAAATCTTCATTATGTTCCAAAAACTTTGCGAAGCACATAAAGCCGGTAAGATTTACTGTGGCATAACCCTTCTCATACCGCAAGGGTCATTGTCCTGAATCTGTTAAGAGCAGACAATATTCTTTTTACAATATTCAAATGTAAGTTATAGTATTACAGAACCACAACGTTGAATATATGGTAAAACCGCCGTACTATCAAATATGTATATGAATTATTATCTACTTACTAACTTAGAGAATTTAACACCTTTAAGTCTTCAGAAAGTTTAAAGTACACTAACTACCGACCTAGCTAACTATGCAAGAAATTTGAACATAATCTGGACTGCTTTCCAGATTGTGAAGACTGAAGTTTCTTACTTCAATCTTTTGTATAGTTAAAAGACTTACCTGATTGTAAGAATTTATTCTGAATTTTAGTTCTCAAATCACCTTGAAGTGATTGAAATCTGTTTTAATCTGTAAAATGACGTTTTTTTGTCGAAAACAACGAGAAATATCCAAGACAATGAATGCATTTCTCAGTAGATGGGTAACAATGTAGTATCAGGTTCTATAATTTTGTCGACAATTATAAATTTGAAAAGCATGAAAACTTTTGGGTCCAACATTAATTTAATTTCGAGAAATAGCACATGCCCATTTGCCATCACTATGATACCAGCGAGGACTCGGGTCTTGACGAGTGCCCGGCCTTAGAAACGCGAAGACAGGTCTTTGTGGCGGCCCTAAGTGTAGAACTCTCTTGCTCGCTAGGTTTCAAAAATCATCACTGCCAATTTTCTTCACATGTAATACTCATAGTATTACATGTGAAGAAAATTCTATGAATATATCTTTATATCAGAGGGCAGAATTGGATCGACATCTATCGAAGCGTGATGTCATGTAGCGTTTTTTCTTCACCCGAAAGTTTTTACTACTAAAATTTTCCATGAAAACTGCAAAAATTGCAACACGCTTTCACTTCATAAACAATAATGTACATACATTTTACTCAATCGCAAACCGTTCTATATTTAAACATTATTACTTGTAGTGGAGAATTGAGCCTTACCTGTAATAAGTCTGTCATATTTTGTTACAGAAGGATAAAACCGTTCAGGGTACGTGTTATCGCTTTGCCCGGGTCACGTTTTAGAAAACGTGACCAACGAAAATAGAATCATAACTTCACATCCTTAACTGATATTGTTCAGGGATACTAGACTCAATTTATTACAAACATCAATTCATCGAGAAGAACACTTTCTGTGTTCTAATATCAGAATTTTCATAATGCATGTTTATTTAACTGGTTATATTATTTTAACATAATATTAAGTTTTAAACATTGGTTTCCAAATATGAGTAATGAAAAACATCTAATAGAATAGTCCTTCCTATAAGAATAATTTCTTTGATATTGATTGGAATAAACCGGTAAAGGATTCTATAAAATTGATATGAGCAATAATGAACATCGAAGTAATTATGTGGTATACCTATTCACTTTATTTGATTATTCTAATGGTCTGTTCACGGATAACAGCGGAGCGGACAGCGCGGCTGATACGAACAAAGACAGTAGATGTACTTACTTTGTTATTCTCTACACCATCTATAAGACTGGTAAAGACTGCGGGCTTAAGGCATTGAGTCCGCTTGTCTACATACATGAAGCTTTTATAAATAAATATATCTTTCGAGATAAATAAAAGAAAACTTCTCCTAGCTATTCATTACAACTCTATGACCACTATTAACTATTAAATCACTCCAATAATGGATATGGATATAATGGAAAATTAAATATATATAAAATACTAGCTGACCCGCGCAACTTCGTCTGCGTTTTATAGCGTCAACAACCCGTGGTAATTATGCTGTTAAAATGTAGCTTATATGACACGTTCGTAGATTTACCATAGCAGCGCCATCTATTGATTACTTACTCAACCCAGTCGAAAAGTATCGACATTTGTTAGAATCATTTGGAGTTAACAGATAATTGTGACTGTCAAATAATAACAGATTAGCAATAAATTAAAATTGCGACTATAATTTGAGATTTAAACTATCCTATCTCTCAAGTTGGATCGAACTGCACATTGTGTGCGAATTTTATTGTAATCGGTTAAGTGGTTTAGGAGTCCATTGAGGATAAACATTGTGAGACGAGATTTATATATATTAAGATATGTTTAATAAAAAAAAGATTGAAAACAATCATTTAACTTATAGCAGTTAGTTTTTAAATTTTTTAAAACTTTCTGAGTATCCCACGTATATTTGGGTGAAATACCTAACTATTATATTTTGCCAATATTCACATAATTAGGTAGATATGTCTTACTCACAGGAATGTCAATATAAATTTATTTTCAGAAAATGCTTCTATTTTGAGAGTAACAGTCAATATGTCAGAAATGTGTCAAGTCATGCACCTACAATATTTGCTCAGCTTAATCGTTTAAAGGGCCTGAACCCACACTTCTTGAAAGTAATACCTATTATTTCAATCTTACTTTAACTTTATAGTGTGATTCGAACTCGGACATGGACACATAATTATTATACACAAATACACAAATGTCTTCACAGATATTTGTATATAGTATGTGTATGTATATATTGGAATTTTGTAATAAATGTATCCACTACAGTGTTAGTGATACTGTTTAATCTTAGCGGCCCAAGTAAACCATGAAAGTAAAGTCATATTGAAATAGTTACTTTACTATACTATACTTTTAAGAGAAAGTGGTAAGGCCACTGATCTGTATACTTAGGATGTATCTGTAAACTCATTCAATATGCATACCAATAAGGAGGGCAACTGAAGGCCGGTAGCCTCCCTCGTTCTGTGTTTCCGTAAAGTTATAATATGGACGTATCCAGTAATTAGGTGTTTTATGTGTAAACGTGTTCGATTACGTTTATTTTCTACCACGACTGCTGGAAATGGAACAAATTAACAAATAATAATCATAATTTTATATAATTATAAACAGAATATACAACTATATACAAAATAAATACAAACTCATGCTAATAATAATACATAAAATGTACAAAAATAAAAATAAAAAAGTGAAGAGACTGCAACTTTAGAGAGATCCCTCCCCATTGATCTGTACCGGAATTGTGCCCAGAAGGCTTACAACTGGTTTAATTAAATCTTAAGTCAAACATGAAGAACGATCTGAAGTTCTATTGTGAACAATAAATATGCATTAAAACTAAAGTTGCAGTAAGAACTTCATAACTTGTATTCTGAACCATTCAAAAGAGCTATTAATCAGAAAGTTGGCAAGAACATTGAAAGTGAGACGTCCAAATTAATTTGTAATATCACCTCGTAGAAAACAAAAGGTGGGGACAATGCAGCCATGATCACAACTTCTGAACTTTAGCAAGTTTAATGACGACTTTCATCTCTGTATTTGACCCGTTGCCCACGTAATCTGTCTAAAACGACTTAACTTTACTATAATATTATGAAATAAACCGGGATTAAGGAAAAATATAAAATACGACCCGTTAAGAGCACCACATACGAATCCTGTTTTACTTACGACTTCTTTCAGTAAGCTAAGATAAGCTCATTCTCGTACCAAGAGCTTAACTTTTTCAATTTTGTTATGAATTCACAGTAGTATAACAAATTTGATATTCGCATAATGTTGTGTGTTAATCAAATAGCCTGCCTAACCTGTAATCTTCTGGTAGAAGAAATCTCAGTGAATAGGATTTATCTGGAATGATTTAGCAGAAAGACGTCCAGGGCTAAAAATAGATCATCAACCTCCAAATCTGCTGATTGGGGGCGTTCTGTATCCAAGAGCTTTTCACAATATTGGTCATAAATTCCTATCTGTTAATATTCATGATATTATTTAAGTTACAGGAGTTATTCCTGAGGCCTTTCGATTTAAAAAAAAATGTTCTACTTAATATACCTACGTTATCAACTTTAAAATTTCTAAATGTACCCACGATTATTTAGCATTAGTAAAATAAACAATACAAAACTTATGAATAATATAATATTAATTTAAAATATGAAATTGTTGTCGCAAAAGTGATTAAAAATTATTTAACATGGTTCATTAACGAAAAACTCATTAGGTTGAGAAATGAGATTTCCCGTACAAAGCCCGCTCGAAGCCTCTAAACATTGGTGAAACTCATTTTAACTCTAAATGAACATGTCCACAGACTTACACATTATTATTAGTGATTATAATCTATGTTGATTGTATTTTATATTTGCCGAAATTGAAATTTCATAATAATGTTCAACCACAGTGTCCCACGTATCATATCGACTAATATAGTCGGACTTATATCGCACCCCCAGTGCAAAATAGGCATAAGTGATTTTATTTTGATTCATCGATTTTATCATATTTGAAAACTACGTTTAAAGATACATATACTAAATTTTTTCATATTTTTCTTGTTAAATTTGACGAATTAAAACAAGAAATTCGTTTTGAGAGTTTTTGTTCGATTAAATTTTTTCTTACGGATTAGTAGATTAAGTGACATAACGCAAAGAATAAATTGACAAATATGACGTATTACTTTTTACTACGTTTATCCCTAATATTTTATGTAGAAGATTAATAGTAACAATTATTATGATTTAAATGCGTATGTTTTTTTTAAACGCTAGTCTTGTATACACGATTATCTTTTTATTCGTTATAAGGAAATTATCTTAAATGCGCTTACTTAGCCAAAAAGATACCTCTCCACCGAAAGTCACTTCTATTCTAGAGCTGTTCGTGAAGCTATTGAAATCAAGAACTACAAGAATTTCAATCGGGAAGACGGTTTCAAGTTATCTGCGACATGGAATCCAGTGATAAAAACTTACTGCCTCGCTTTTCTGCGTGGTCGGATAGACACCAAGCCATTTGCACAGATAATAGGGACCCTGTGAGTGTGGTATGTGATGCTACCTGAAGAGAAAATAATATAAAAAATGTCGAAAATGTGCGGGTAAATGTACAACCGGCTACCTCACGGACTCGACGACGGAGGGCGTGCGCGGCTGAGATAGTCAGCCTGTGACCACGGCCGGTGTAACCTGGTCGAAACGTCAGGCATTCCAAAGGTTTGTATTACCTATACGATGATCGTGTTAATTCCCGTTTACATATTATTATAAGACTGAATTTGTTGAATTACACTCTGTTCTGTTTCGCTGGCTGGTTTATGAGGTCTATTGGTATGTTGTCCTCGAAGGTCTGTTATTTGGTCGCCATTAGCATATTTATCAATGGCAGTGTAAACTGTTCTTTCTTTAATATCTAGCGTATTAAGAAACATGGTTTTGCACACTTTTCAATCACTCACAAGACATGCATCGCTTTTTGACGGCAAATAATATACCAATGTTCGATTTCGTTCACGTTTACGCTGAATTTTCATAACTTTAGGTTCTATAATCTCGGCTTTCACTTCTGACCCTTCACTTATAGCCTGTCACGCTGAAACTCTACCAGCTGGAAATAATTCTACCACAGAACCTGAAGCAATGACATCTCGTCCAGTGTTAGTAACTGAAGCTAATACAAACCCTAAAAAAAGAAAGAGTAATCCCGAAAAGTGGGCTAAAACACAAAAAAAATTAAAAAAATACAGGTAAATACAAGCCTCAAAAACAAATGCGAGAGCCTTGCAATTGTAAGCTTAAATGCACTTAAAAAATACCCAGCGACAGGAGGTTGGGAATATTTGAGCAATTTTGAACTTCTAGTAACCATGAAACTCAAGGGCAGTTCATTTTGAAAAACACCGAGATTATAGAACCTAAAGTTATGAAAATTCAGCGTAAACGTGAACGAAATCGAACATTGGTATATTATTTGCCGTCAAAAAGCGATGCATGTCTTGTGAGTGATTGAAAAGTGTGCAAAACCATGTTTCTTAATACGCTAGATATTAAAGAAAGAACAGTTTACACTGCCATTGATAAATATGCTAATGGCCTAATGCCTGACGTTTCGATCAGGTTACACCGGCCGTGGTCACAGGCTGACTGTCTCAGCCGCGCACGCCCTCCGTCGTCGAGTCCGTGAGGTAGCCGGATGTACAGTCAGAGCTCATAAGTGCAGTAGCACATCAAGGCTTAAAATGGTTTACCGTGCGACCGTCGCGCGTAGTTTTCACTTGTGTGCGAAATGCATATTATAGCGAAGAAGAGTACAACAATATAGATAAAATGCCTACTAGACAAAGATAGAAGATAGACTAATCATAATAATACCTAATATGTCCGTTTTCATAACTGTGTTATTCTTTAAACCTGCTGTGAGTCATTAGATACTAATACAGTAATTTAACAGGCATAGTGAGTCAACGGATAGCTAAGTGGCTAATGCATGACACTATCGGAACGGAATGATTAGAGATGTCAGTGGTTCGATTCCAACTAGTAATAATTTTTTATATTTATGTCAAATATTTAATTTTGAATAATTATAAATTATTTTTGCATGAAGTTGGCATTAATTGTTATTTATGTGATTAAAATTATCGGGTTATGAAAATAAATGATACAAAATGTTTGATAAGTAACTAAATATATTTCATCTTTACTATCTACCTGCCTACTCAATGTAAATTTTATTGAGGTTTATAGCTTAAGTATTCGTTTTCGCAAGGAAAAGAGGATTGAAACTTAACCTCAATCTTACAATCTTAAACTGACTTGTCCTATAGCCAGCACGTCCCCTTTTCACCAAATTCACAAAAACTACTTCTTCTTACTTAACTGGGTTATTGAATTTATTTTTTGTAATACATAGAAAGATCATTAAGTAGGTATAGTTTACTTACTTGTAAGTTATGTAACCAAAGTATTATTTTTTACAGTTTTGATATTTAGAACAACAAGACTAGTAGTACTTTTTTACAAACATCCAATTAAGTATAATTAGTATTGTAGAATTTCGATATCGCCAATTTGGTTGTGGAGGTCCGATGGCAGTCGCTTCACAGAAAATATTGAAGCTCAGCCGCATCTTAGTTAGACTAGAATGCCGACCCCAACTGAGTTGGGAATAGGCTTAGAGAGAATGATAGTAGGCGGGCAAAATATGAATAATTACTTAATAATAGTTTTTGTGCTAATAATTATTAATATTTTGTATGACCTCCGTTGTTCTCAATACCGCAGAGTAGACGTCGGCGCATGGACCCCACAACATTCTGATAAATATCTGTCCTACGTAAATTGTCACATATTTGCATGCAATGTTGCTTTAATAATTTAGGACTTTATAAATCTTTTTATCATTACCGCATATATTTTCTAACGGGTTTGAATCATGGGATCGTGCTGGCCAAGAAATAACGTTGACCTCTGCATGTTCTCTAAGCCATTCGCGAACTATGACGAAAAGCACTACGCACTGTAACATTATATTATCTAAAAAGTCCACATAACTTCTGCTGTTCCGTGTTCCGTTAAAAACTGTTTTATTGCTGGCGTCCGGTGATGCAGGCCTTCGGAATGGAGTACGCGGCGAGCAGTCCTCAATGATGTTTCAAACTCATTGGCAAATCGTCGTGTTGGTATGAAACCATTGGTTTCATACTCTGCTACCATATAGCACCGCTGGTCGTGGTTAATCAGCGGTGGCCTTCTACTTCTTCAAACCTTCCGGCCTTCTCGTCCTCAAACCTCTTATCCCAGCGGCTCACAGTACTTCTCTAAAAAGAACGTTTTTACATTAATGTAAGCAAATAGATAGAATAGATTTTAATGAAACTTTACAGTAATATAGCTTATATACCACAGAATAACACATAGGCTATGTTTGGTCGCGATAATCGATATCCACGCGAGCGGAGCCGCGGACGACAGCTAGTATAATTTAAAAATAAAATGGTATATTATTATACTTACGGATATGCCAGTTTCATTTGCTATTTCACTTATATTTAATCCATTCATATATAAAGCCACAATATTAGCATTGACTTCCATTCTTATATAACTTGTAGGCATGTTAAAATTAATATTGAATCGATTCACGACAATAACAAGCACAAAACAAGCAACTAAAACCAACAACGTCATTTTATTTTCTCTAAGTCAGTAATTATTCCATTTTATTTCAAATCTACCTTCATACTTTTTACATTTTATGTTGATCTTTGCTAAAGTTTAACTAATAATAAATTCTACTTTAGAATCATATTTTATTCATCAACCTGTTGTTAATTTATAAATAAAACACAAAAAGTGTTATGATTGATCGTAGGATTTGAACCAACAACCTTACATTTTAGTAATCCTTATGCCAGAACCATTCGGCCACGGCCTACTTAGATGTTTGTAACGAAATAATGTATAATATTCCTACAGAAGAACAATTTACATGTGTGCGTGAATTGTCTTAAAAGAAAAAGGTAACAAGTAGCTTTAGAATGTTGACGCTATAGTTGCGTAGGATTGCTACTGCACTTTTGAGTTCTACTGTACATTTACCCGCACATTTTCGACATTTTTTATATTATTTTCTCTTCAGGTAGCATCACATACCACACTCACAGGGTCCCTATTATCTGTGCAAATGGCTCGGTGTCTATCCGACCGCGCAGAAAAGCGAGGCAGCAAGTTTTTTATCACTGGATTCCATGTCGCAGATAACTTGAAACCGTCTTCCCGATTGAAATTCTTGTACTTCTTGAATTCAATAGCTTCACGTACAGCTCTTGAATAAAAGTGACGTTCGGTGGAGAGAACTTGCGTATTGTGCAATACATTCCAGTGATTCGTTCCTGCTACTAAAAGGTGTTCTGCAGTCGCTGATTTGCTCGTCCGGCGTTTCTTTACAGCTGCAATGTATTCTTTGACCCTATCAGCAATAGTCCGCTTTGTTTGGCCTATATATATGAACTACCGCAGCTGCAATCTATCTTGTAGACCCCTGGCGTCTGAAGCGGCAAGACATCCTTCGGTGTGCCCAAGATGTTGTTTACTTTAATGCCTGGTGCGTAAACTGTCGGGATGGAATACTTTTTTAGTACGGAGACGATTTTATCCGTTATTCCCCTGACATAATTGAATTTCGTTTATTGAGAGAACATAAATATTTTATTGTACGGAGCCAATAAAAACTTAATTCGTTAATTATTACAAGTTTAGTCTTAACAAATTCTGATTATTTAAGAATTTATAAAAAAATCAATAGTGGTAATAATCTTCACCGAAACTCTAAATTACTGAATATTATTGTGCAATTTTATTGTTGATAGTACGAACTTTAATTGTTACCAAAACTATAATTAGTATTTTGCCTAAAATAAAAAATAATGAATAAAAAAATGCATTCTCTGTTTTTCCCTGTAGTCATAAATAATAACTCTAAGTAATATGTGTTAATATGCAGCTAACTTTTCTAAAACATATAATGAAATAAGTAATTATTATTGTTTACTTAAGTTATCTTAACAAGCCCCTAAATTGAAAAAAGCGGTAAATATTGCTTGTGCATTTCAAACATAATTTTTATAAAGGAAATAATGCAGTAATCTTACTTATACTACCATAAATGTTCAAATTCACAAGTTCATTACTGCTTTAATATAACATACTTTTTGAAATATGATTTACTTTTCTGGCAAAGTTTGGCATAAATTTAGATACTCAGAATGCTTTATTTTATTGTATTCTGAAAAGTAGCATAATAATTTATTTTTACAATTCCTAATAAACTATAAACATTAGTACTAACTTAAATACAACACGAAGTGCAATATTTTTTTCTCCTTTTTTTGATATAAGAATAATTCTTCTACGTTTGGAAATAAAGTAAATATGCCCATAAATTTAGTTTTTTCGCCATACTGAAAAATCAGCATTTCCGTCTTATGCTTTTTTTCCCCTGAGGGTACGATATTGTCATGAATAGCATGAGTTCCGAGCTAACCATAAATAATATCCACAATCGAAGTTAATTCGAATATGCCTAAATAGCTAGAAAATATTAATGCTTGTATACGATGCGCAATACAGCATGAAATTAACAAACCTGATTATGTGTAGGTAGTTGTTAATTGATCTTATGACTTTGTATTTTGTGTTATAACTTTTAAGTATGTATGGATCGTCATGTTTGGCCTTGAAAGCGACGGATGAAAGAAAACTGCATGTAGCGGAGATGCGAATGTTAAGATGGATGTATGGTGTGACGAGAATGGATAGAATAAGGAATTAGTATATTAGAGAAAGTTCGAAAGTGGCACTAGTAAATGAAAAATTGAGAAGTGAACGTCTGGCGTAGTATGGACATACTATGAGAAGAGATAATAGCAATATTGTAAAAAAAATCCAAAGTATAAATGTGCTTTATCACCAGAGGTCGGCCCGAAAAAAGATGGATGGATTGTGTGAAAGAAGATATGGTAAAGAAGGGAGTGACTGAAGAAATGACATCCGATAGGAATGTTTGGAAGAGAATGACATGTTGCGCCGATCCCAAATAATTGGGACAAAGACAGGAAGATGATTTTGTGTTATAACTTTTATACAGTAGGTAGTTTATTACAGTAAAAAATCATCACCAAGTAAAGGAAGATTTAATGACTATAATTCTTGCATTTCCTCACCCCGCCACCTCATAGCCTCCGTGACGTGGTGGTAGTGCACGCGACTGCTACGCACGGGGTGCGGGTTCGATCCCCACTCAGTACGAAAAGTTGTATGCATGAATATGGCTGTTTGCCCTGGTCTGGTCGTGCCTCGGAGAGCATGTTAAGCCGTCGAATCCGGTTACCATACCAACATCTATGGCAGTCGTTATGTGGTAGTAGGTAAAAGTCCACAGTCTAACTTGGAACTTCGATATCGCCATTGGTCAATGGACCATATTGGTTGTGGAGGTCAGATGGCAGTCGCTTCACAGAGAATATCGAAATTCAGCAGCATCACAGTTGGACTGGAAAACTGACCCCAACTGTGTTCGGAAAAGTTTCAGAGAATGATGAATTCTTGCAATCGACTTGAACGGTCTACTTGCTTGCTATAAGTTAGCTACTTTGCAGTGTCTTGGGCATTTGGAAAAATGAGACCATTGAGTTTATTTCAGCTAAATTTCATTTTTTTTGAAATATTTTGTTACAGTATGTCAAGTATCAAACTGTGATAAGAACCAAATATAATGTTACGCATTTCAACCCTTTCTATTCTCTATGTAACACAATATCTCTCGTATGTTACAGATTTAATATATAAAAGCAAATAATTCGAGTACTTACTGAAATATTTGTATACTTCGAACGAAACCATATATCATTTAAGCTTCACAGTGATTTTAAGACAGGCTATACGAATACTTTCAGACAGAGGCTCGTTTTTCTGACATCTTGATGAGAATTCGAGGTATGTGGAGGAATAAAGGATGTTGTACATCGTTGTGTAATAGTTTCAAAAGCAAGAGTTGTCCCGTCCAAAATATTTTGCTATATTTTATGACAATAATTGCCTTACTATAACATGACCCATTTAGGGATTCAAAAATTCTAATAGTTATGCAACAAAACTATCGTTTTGAGGTCGATGCATTATTTAAATAATACCTTCAATACAATCCTAGATCGGTTTGGTGATGACAAGACGTTATCACCAAACCGATCCCAGATTATAAATGTTATCCCACGCAATACCAAAAAGTTAGTATTATAGTTTCATACTGCATAGAGCTATAAGTAGGGCAATAAATGTATTAATAAAGTTTAAATTAATGGGTCATGCAGCCATCCACATAAAATAATTTTATATTGGCATATAAAGAGCAGAAAGAGTAAAAAAGACATAAAGTGGACATTTAAATTCAATTAATACGTAATTATTTTAATAGACACACGTTTATGTATCATAAAATAGGGGACTTTACGAATGTGGTTGTTATTTTGAAAATAACTGATTTATCGAATAACTTTAAAAACATGGTACATTTAAAATCTCTATTTTTTTCACTATTACGACAGATAGTGTAATATAACTGTTACACAATAATCATACACCTAGGTATTTTTATAGGTCTACCAAAAATAGGTAAGTTCATTGAGATCTCTGGGACCTAGCCTTCCTCACCAGCGACACGTCATGCTAATTGACAGATCTTGTCGCTCCTACAATATTGTTGATTAGCCCAATGAAGAGAAATTTTAAGTAATCGTTAATAAGTAGGGCTTGTGCTACTAAGCACCTAATTAATTTCCTTACGATTTACATTGCATAGCAAGTAATCGGGTGAAATTGTTTTTTCAAATTTATTTAGCTGCTACATTTTCGGGTAGGAATTTATTTTTGGGAATTGCGGGCGTGAGCATATATATGTATGTATGTAAGAACAGTAACCCCGGTTCCAAGTATAGACTTCAGATGTAATTTCTGTTGATAAATTACTATGACGAAATTTTTATATCGTTCTAGTATACTAGCATCTTTAAATGAGCGAAGCATATTCGAAGTGTCATTCTGTTTGTCTTTTACGTTCGGTATTTTTTCTAACAAATAATTTACTTTGCGATTTCCTTGCGAAGAATGTTTTTGTCAACTTGGATCAGCACAAGTGCCTTGAACTAGATTTAATTATTAATTTACCATTAGGAAAGCCTTGCTATGACGGTATTCTCTGTCCTAATTGAGCAGCCCGACCGGGGAAGTACCTCCACCCTATAGAATATGGCGTACCTTGTCACATTAATGCAGCATTGTATTCTGTTGTATGAATATTTGAATATGATCATGATATGCGAAAATTATACAACTTACTTCTGTCACTGTATTAATTAAAAAATATCAACAACGCTTTTGTAAGCGTTGATAATATCACCGAGGAGTACTTAATTAGTGAATAAGTGAAGTTTAAAAAGTTTCGTGAAACAAAGGCATTATAATTATTATCTGTTATGCGCGGAGGTCACGCAATTTACGTAATTTATCTAACTTTTATGCAAACTTCATCCATAAGTTATAGGGCATAGAGGTCACATAAACTGCCCAAAGAACGTAATGGGAAAGTTTTCTTACTAAGGGCGTGTGGTGCCCTGTTATGTAGAACACAAAGTCACAGTTGGTCTCGTACAAATTAATTAAGGCTTTTCGCTCTCCGACAGTATACATAGTTACAGAGAGTGAAAAAATGGCCGGGTGGCAACAGGTTTACTAACACACATATTTCCTCTTTCGAACAATCTCGGATTCTACAAATAGGGATGAAATAGAATTAGTACAAATAGGGATGAAGTAGAAGATAAACGAAGTAAGTACAGAACCTTTGAACTACCAAAGCATAATGAGTGTTCGTGCCTTAGGAAACAATCACAACTAGTGAGAGGAAATCAAAAATTTTAATTATTTTGACAAAAAAAAAGATATTTGTTTTGTTATTCAACCAAAGTTTACCAACACTTCTCATCATTCTTGCCCTATTTCTGATGTCATGTGAAGCTGGTACCTTAAAATCCAGGGTCCCATTTTTTCCAATCTAACTGAGTTGCAGCTGAACTTAGATTAATAATGTGAAGCGATTGCCATCTGGGATCCACAACGTATAAGTATAGGCGATATCAAAGTGCTGCAGCTGCAGTGAACTTTTTAGGGTTCCTACTACCCGTAAAGACTCCTTTATATGTCCGTATAATAACCAGGACCGATGTCTTAACGTATTCTCTAAAGCATGACCAGACGAGTGCAAATAGCCAAAATCATGCATGCTAGTATTTACACTAAGCAAGGAACGAACCCACACCTCCTGCATAGCAGTAGTATCCACACCACAGAGGCTGTCAAAGTTTACAAACCCTAATCACTCTAATATAATCAAAGATTGAGAACAAGTAATCAAGAAATAACTTTCACCTTGGTACACTTAAATCTATTGAGTTTCAACTTCTTCGTCCCAAGTTACCAACTTAAAGCATTAATATAATCTCATCGTTTACAACCATGGCGCTTCTGTCTTTGAGGTTCAACATTTCTATGCGATTATTGATCGTGGTCTCTTAAGAGTGCTAGATTTTCTTCGATTCATTATATTAGAAACCGAGGAGAAATCTGGATATCTACGTAGCAACTTGACGAGTTTCTATACTTAAAGCAAAATATTGTGTTCGTTTATTTTATGAATGATCCTGTTGTTATATTGTTGTAGTAGGATCTTCATTGCGAGCTATCTGCAATCCTCATTAACGTTTATAATTTATGTTATATTACACATGAACATTAATATTACTAGCGTACTTAAACAAAGTCACATACTCCTTCGATACCGCGTTAGCGAATTTAAAATAACAGTTGATGTGACTTGTAACTTTTAGTGATGAGATATTGTCGCCATTGCAACATTTGCTGGCAAAGTTGATAATGGTTTATAAAAAAACGTTATACGTTCGTATCTTCTATTACTCTCTCACCCCTAGGTTTTATATAAACATACGTTTGTCACTCGCACACTTTGTTACTCTAAGGATAACTTTATGGTTATATATGTTCTGGGTGTTTCTATTTATAATAGGTATGTAATTACAAAAAAAAAATATCTAAGTATGTTTATCCGCTTTCTAGAACCCATAAAACAAGCTAGTTAAACTATGCTTACCATGGGTCTAGGTGGCATTGTGTAGATTGTCCTAGAATATTTATTTATTATTATTTATTTGTGTAGCAGCAAGCTTTCCCATAACATACATACATCATCATTCTCTGAATCTTTTTTCCAACTCAGTTGGGGTCGGCTTTCCAGTCTAACTGTAATGCGGCTGAACATACATACATACATACATAAATAAAATCATGCCTGTTTCCCATAGGGGTAGCCACAGATCACGGATTTCCATTTGCTACGATCCCGACGTGCTACTCTCGCTTCATTCACTAAAATAAATCATGAATGGGGTTGATATTTTAAAAGTAACTACGTTAGTTTATCAAATAGATTTAAAAATTCTATATTTTCACTATTACAACAGATGGAGTTATATTGTCTTTGTCGTTTATTTTTATTAACATCTGTCACTAGGTAAATAATATACGACTATTTTAGGTTATCTAATAGTATTATGAAAATATGAGCGTAATTTTCTTGCCGAATTACTAACTCCTACGTCCATCTTATCTTCTCTGTTTTCTCTGTTTGATATCAATGCAAGCAAACTTTTGGTAGTTAAAGCGATTACTTGACTTTCCTAAGAACATTCTATGGATATGACTGCTATCAACTCAGCTCATAACTCGATTATTGAAGAGCAAAACGGAGCTTTGCATAATAAAATGTCTTCAGTGAACTCCATTTTTGTAAGAGTGTATAGCTTTATTCGTTCACTGTGCTGGATTTTCTTAAAGTGCGATAATAACCGATTGAGAGTTCAACGTAAACTGAATTACGCTGTTTATTTCATAAATTGCTTATAGAATGACTTCGTTTCAAAGTCATAAGAAATATGTATATTATTTTATATAATAATATATTGATATTCAAGAATGGAACTACTATTTTTAGTTTGTCAATTCGAACGATAATAACTGGCAAAATGAAAGGTAGGAAAAGGAGTAAACACACTCGGGCTCCGAGATCAAAGCTTTAGATCCAAAATAGGTTGTCGATGATTCTAGACCTATAACCTAGAAATATAACCTTCACGTCTCTATAGATTATAAAAACATAGCGTAATATTTCGTGTGGCAAGGAACAGTTTCTGGGTTCTGGTTAGATTCTGGGGATAGCGGCGTGAGTGTGACGGCCCTGGTGATGATCACGTCCCTTGGCCACGGTAACCACTTTCCATCAAGTTGAGCGCCTACTTATCTGCCACCTAAGTGGTATAAAATAGTATAATATTCTTTGTGTTGCTCAAAAACAACCCGTTATTGTGAAATTGAATGTTATTAATTAGTCGACATTTATGAAGACTTTTGTTATATAGCTAATCTTGATTTATTGAATTAACAATAGTCATTATACCTAGTTTATAAAAAAAAATTCAACAAAATGAATTCAAAAGTACTCGTATTTATTTTTATGTCAATAATCTGATGAACAATAAAATGTGATACTGATTTTTATACTAAAATTCCATACCTATCTAGTATTCAACGCGAATCCAAGCTTGCTTTGAATTTATATTAGTAAGTTGCAAATAAAGTATTGTATAATCGTATTTACAAAAAATACATAGGCACATATTTTACATAAATATACATATTCATGGATACTTACAAAATATTTGCATTGAGCGAGAATCTAACTCGCGACCTTATGCTTTGGTAGCTAGAACACTGTGCTTAACTGAATATCTACGATTAAACACGCCATGACAATTTCACATTAAGAAGAATTACAAAGTTTCATTGAAAGTTAGAACAGAATAAGAAGTCAGTGAAAAATTTGGTTAATTAAATTTACAATTAATCATTCTGTAGGAAGCTGTAGATCTAATTAGGTAGCATTGCGATGTATATTGAACTCATTTGTCGATTGCTATAACAAATTAGCAGTAATTCATAGAGTTCATGCCTCGAAATAAATTCAAGGAGAGAGAAAATGTTCATTCCATGATTTAATATGACTTTTGTTGCGGTTTTAATCAACAAGAAAGTTATGATAAACTTCGCCTCGCATTTCGTAACGAAACCATCGTGTGCCACTGTATATAACTGGTTCATTAGGTTTAAATGTGAAGTAATCTTAGTGAGTATTTACTTAAAAGTTTCCCAATGCCGCCTTTCGAGTGGTAAGAATCATGAATGATATAAATAGGAAAAAAACATATCTACCGATTTAACAAATATAGTTTTTGTTTTATTTAAACGTGTAATTGCGGTTCACTGATGAACATAGACTTCTCATGATTGTTAGCCCTCCTTATGGCCTACCATGTGTACAGTAGTAAATTATAATGAACTAAATTGAGGGTGACGGGTGGAGCCGCCCATCACCTTAGCAGAAGCAAGTCACGGCGGTGGCGGCGCAAATACCCGAGACGGGGGCACCGTAGTCCCTACATTCGAAGGGGGTCATCTCGAAAGTGAGGGCCCTGGGTGTGCCGGGGTACGAGGGCAACTAAAGACCCAAAGACGGCGTACGTTTTAATCGATTCAAATCCGACATAACCTCTCTTTCCGGCTCCGGTGGGATTGGTACTTGTGAGGATTATGCGCACGACAAAAAAAAGTATATTGATTGCTTGAGTAAACTCTGCAAAGCCAAATCGTAAGTAGGTACAATAAGCATCGTGTGTCATCTACGTGATTGAGATCACGTTTGTAGTGAAAGTACAACCAGTGTTAGTGCTAGAAATATACCCTTTTTCAAGTTCTTTTGATACTACTATGAAGTAGTAAAAAAATGCATAAAACTCAAAGTCAAAATGTAATTTGCTCAATGAATATTTTCATAAGAAGATTTGCCAACAACAACAGCAACAGAATCATCTTTTGCTTCGTCTGACTCTGTCCGATGGACTATCAAACATCTACTTTGGAAGGTGCAGAATCGCATAAATAAGTACATGTAGTTTGTCAAACTTTTCGGAGTTGAACAGAATTTCACCACAAGTAATAAACTATAGACAGGCAAAGCAAAACTGGAACGTAGGTATAAACTGAATAGTGGGTAAACCAGTGAATCGTAATCCAACTTCAAGACGGTTACTTATAAAGTCTATTCAACCTAGTGCTAAGTTTTATTTTTTGTACCTAGATAAATTAATACTAGCTTTTCGTGACTCCCGCTACGTAGAACTCTGATACCGTGCCCGCAACTCATGGGTACCTATTGGAGACTGGAATCTATTCGTGTATTATATTAAAGCTAGATACGTTAGAGCGAGCTTAAGTAAAAAACACACAAATGCAAACATCTTCAAAAAAATTCAAATATATGTAATATTATTAGGATAGTAGAATTGGAATTAGTATTTTTTTAATCAATAAATTATTTTATTTTATAGATCAGAGACAATGACAACCTCCTTAACTACACAACTATGACTTGCCATGAAAAGAACATCAAACTGTTATTAGTGGAAAGGAATGTGTAATTTCTTTATCTATTTATTTGTTCACATAGGAAATCAGCATTACTGTAAATAATAACACCCATTGAACCCGTAGTGATTATCAGTTAAACTAGTAGTAACTGATTGTACAACAGAATCAGTATCAACATTATCCAATTTCAAAGACGTATAATTCTCTTCGACGGGCATTTTAGAAATCAATCCTCATATTCCATAATTTCTTAATTTATTGCTACCATCATTTTATTATTGAGCAAATGGCTATTATCGAATATGGACCAATAAATTATCATTGAAATGATCTCAACTGGATGAGGAGATATTGTTATGTGCAGCTCATTGTGGCTGTGGTTTATTGTGGTATTCACCATGCGTAATGGACTTTTATGGGGAATCGCTAAATTATTATTACCCTCTACGCCTTTTTGATGACCTATGTGGCGTAGCTCGGTGTAGCGGTGGAACGTTCGAATGCTACAAAATAATCAAATAATCTACGTAGACTGGCGTAGACGATACAAAATGTAGATATATCTATATGTATGTATTGTGTATATCAGTATTGTATATAAGTGGATACTATTGTATTGTAACACGTATGTGTGAAAGAAAATATTTCTATAAAAAAAATGGGGTATAATATTAAAATAATAATTATAATACTTGACATAATATTACCTAAACGACACCGATCCGATCCAAAAGATAGTCAAATTAATATTATTATATATTTAGAAACAGTATAAATTTATACATATTACTATATAAATTATGTATGTGTTCAATTTCTAGTGGTTGAGGTGAGTAAGTTCTAATTTTTAAAAAATACTTAACTGTAAGAATTATTATATAATGATTAAGTATTTATTTACATTTCTTTTCATAAGAAATGAAATCAGTGCGAAGAAATAAAGACAGTGATCTACAAAATTGTCACAATAACGTAGTCGTAAAATCAAAACGAATTCAAGCCGAGGTTTTAATATGATTACTACGGTGAAATGGTGTTACGTTTTGGAATCCCAGATTTCTTCTCTTCGCGTTGTCAAATGACAATTACTAAAAATCGGGAAAACTGAGGCTTACAAAAAGTTATCTTCGCTTTGACCGTTTCTTTCTTTTTTTTTAACTAACACAACTGTTGTATTGTATTGTATTGTATTGGGACTCAGTTTTCCGCCCCTAGCCTCCCTTTTTGGGCCATTGTGCGTGCAGGACTATTTACGGTGAATAAACAAGTTTTGAACTTGATGTTGAATTAGTTTTTTTATTGTTTTCAGGTTATTTTAAGGGGTTTAAATACGTGATGGTACCCATTGTCTAGCTGTTCATAGGTTATACATATTATAGATCCAAGCACCAAACTCAGTTCTATTCTAAGCATCGGGGTCCATTCTCGATAGTTTGCTATACCAGGGTGACATTCGTGCTAACGAACATGTAGATAGGAGGAGGGGGAACAAATGAAGAATGAGGGGAGGGCGTGAAGAGTGATGCGAAGGGGGAGGGGTCAAAAGAATTTGTGTGCCGGTAGTCTAACAAAGCAGGGATTCATTCCATCGCATAGTAGTTCTCGTGTGATTCTTTCCATATTTCGATTTATGTAGGGCTGTGATGACGTGTCGTCTACTGCAACAGTATGCCTGTCTGCAGTATGCTGCAGTCTCATGCCCTTAATTCACAAGCGACAGTCGAAACAGAAATCTTAAATAATTTCTTTCTACGCAAAGACGCAGTACTTCAATATCTATTTACTAAATTGTGCAGAGCTGATGAATTTTTGAATATTTAACAGTGTCAGGTCGTTAAGTCCCGGCCGCGTCGGGTGTGACGCAGTAAACGGGTTAGGCCCGTCATTTTGCGAAGCTCAATAGTCCCCTTTTTATTATTGGGCAGTTTTATAAACGGCACCAAATTTTCCTCAGGCGTTCGATTACAGCGTATTTCTTTTTAACAAGGAGTCAAACAGTGTGATGAAAATATGGATTATGTAATAAAATATAACATGTGTAAGGAAAGAGAAACATGGAAAAGCCTTCTTTCTGAGGCAAAAGGATGAAATTGGATGTGTTATAAGTAATTAATATAATATGTTTTATAATATTACAATTAAACTATTGACTGTAAATTTAAGACAGTTGTTTTAGTTTCGCATCATATCGCATATAAGATACCTGAACCTAAAGAGAAAGAAAAATGTTTGTGACGAAGCGATGAAACAGTGTTTTGTGAACTGAAATTATTTCCTTTAATCCGTTTTTCTCGGAAAAACCCTGATTTCAACAAATCGACCGTAGCAATTAACAAAGTTGGAACTACATATTTGCCGATTTTCGTTTTATTGCTCCTAAGGTCTTTAAATGTTTATAACTATGTCCTCGCAAAGTTACAAATTTCAAACTATAGTGTATCATAGTATTTCTAGATTAACAAAGTCGGATCTTACAGAAACGTACGAATAATAATGTAGGTAGGTATGTTACTACAAAGTTCGCGGGGCGAGGAAGGGGCGGAGGCGCGCGCGCATCGAGCGGATCTGCCAGTTCGCTCATTGTTAGCGGGGCGACTGCGCGTGCGTGTGTCATATTTTTATATTAATGTTTTACGTAAATAGTGCAGTATTTAGTATATATAATAATGCCTCGATCTAGGCGTATTTTAAATTAAGTAGAAACAATTGTCCCGAACCAAACAATTCAAGGTAAATCAGAAATTACTACCAGTGATGATTTAAATTGTTCCAACCAAAAGGAAAAAAGTAAGTCAAAATTTACTTTTTAGATTAGGTTTACTGTAAAACTGTATTAGAAAGATATTTTATTGTAGACATAAATCGAAATACTTTAAAAAATGCTAATGAATGTAATATTCCGTAATAAACGGTTAAGATTGTAATATGTGTCAAATCCTACATTGTTAACGAATTTTTATATTACTGCCTGTGTCGGATGTACCACATTCTACATTATTGTGCGCTTTGAGTTCGTTCACTTTTGTAGGATATGGTACTACCGACTTTATTAGTCGTATCTTTCTTACAAGGTTTTGTTGGATATGGTATTACCGACTTTGTTACTCGTTCCTCTCTTAAACTTTTTTGTCGGAAAAGGTATTACCGACTTTGTTATTCTTTCTTATAATGAAAGTATTTGTCAAATATGGTAATACCAACATTTTTAATTGTACATCACTAAATTTAGATGTTGGATGTGTTAGTAGGCATCGACTTTATTATGCGAAAACGTTTATAATAATGTAGGTACGTAGGTACAATGTAGGTTGGATATAGTATATACTGCAAAAACGAGGTAGAGTTGACTTTTTCTATTGCCTCATGTGATAGTTTTAATTATAGGTCTATGTTTTCTATCTAAAATTTACTTTATCTCGCAACTAGGGACTCTGACTCCCCATAATTACTATTATTAATGAAAGCTAGTGACAATTTTATCTTTTTTATTCTAGGAGAAGAATCTCCACTCCTTAAAGGTATAGAGAATGAGCTTATTCGGTTGCAAGACCTGCTAGGCGATGACGTATTTAATAATAGTGGTAAGAAGAAGAACCTACAAGAAGATCTTCTTCTTCTACTTCTTGTCATAACAAGAAGTTGCCTTTTTTCCGCTATATCAGATTGCTTGGCCGCAGAATGTCCGTGGTAACTCCCGTGTACAGTGCTATCGTCTGCATAGCAGTGGATGTTGCCGGTGGACAGCATGTCATTGATATGCAGAAGAAAGAGAGTGGGTGATAAGACGGACCCCTGCGGCACACCACCATTTACCTGCAGGAACTCCGAAGCTCGTCCATCACAAAGATCGCGAATACGGCGCCCCTGCAGGAAGCTAGCAACCCCATTGCACAGTCTAGGAGGCAGACCGAAGGCTGGTAGTTTGGAAAGAAGCGATTTGTGCCAGACCCTATCAAAAGCTTTGGCGATGTCCAGGCTAATAGCCAGTGACTCATCATGCTTGTCCATGGCCTCACCCCAAAGATAGGTTACATACGCCAGAAGATCACCCGTTGACAGTTTCGGCCTGAAACCATATTGCCGGTCATTAATTAGGGAGTGATCCTCTAGGTGACGCATGAGCTGTGTGTTGATAAGGTGCTCGAAAACCTTGCACAGCACTGAGGTGACGGGTATGGGTCGATAGTTGGCTGGGTCTGAGCGATCTCCCTTCTTGGGAATCAGCTGTACATTCGCCTCTTTCCACGCCGTCGGCACTGTACCTACCCGAAATGTAGGAGAGTTGGTACAGCCGCGTGAGCATTGGAGACAACTCCGCTGCACATTTTTGAAGAACTACCGCTGGTATACCATCCGGACCACTGGCTTTCTGGACATCGAGTGACTACAGTACTGCTCGGACATCGTGTTGCCTGATACGAATATCAGGCATTGCGTGGCCACTGTTGGGTAGTGTCGGAGGCTGCATACCACAGTCGTCGATTCGGGAGTGGCTGCAAAGAGATTAACCAGCAAATTTGCTTTCTCTTGCGGCTCATGGGCCAGAGATCCATCAGGGTTACGCAGGGGGGCAGCGAAGGCTGGCAGAAGTTAGCTTGCATGGCTTTGGTCAGTCGCCAGACCAGTTTTAAAGATTATTGGTTGTTTTGTGTGTTATTTTAACGTCAGAAGATATATTTTTTGTTCGTAACTAGTAATTTTTGGTGATTTTATTAGATAGATGAAGCAAAAGTAAATACTGTGATTAGTAAAGACGTTCCTTTAAAAATTATTTTCTTCTTCCTAGTGACGAATTAACTAGTACTTGTTATTACATACGAATGTTACGTATGTTACGTACGAATTATAATTATTTTAAGTTACGACTGAAAATTCAACGTATGAGACTAATTGATTCAATAAAATACCCATTTTAGTAAAGATTCTTAGTTTTATTATTAATTATGTCTTGTTTCCGAGTATTAAAAAATATGTCAAAGGCTTTTAAGCCTATTTTACAAATTAATGCTAATTTCGTTCATTTAAAAAAAAGGCGCAAATGCGTATTTAAGGCCTTACATGTAAGATACTTGGACTTTAGAAGATCAAGTTCCTGCTATGAAAAGTCGTAATTACATTCTACGCAATTACGGCCTTTCAGGAAATATTTCTCAATTTATTAGTATTTTTTTTGCTTAAACAAAAGGGAAACATTTAAATAAAATAAATACCTGTGTACAAATTTAAATAAATTATAGTTCAGATTGAAGCCTATATTTTTTAACATTTTATAAAACAAGAACCACTAAACAAAATCAATCACAAAATCGCGGGCCTTCATTTAATAATATCGTCTTCGTCTTCATAAAACTTCAATTATCTCGAAATCAACTTTGAAGTACTGGTAGTTACGGCCTTCTTTCTTATGACGGCAGAATAGTACGTACGTTATACAAGTTAAAATTTTTCTTCAATAATTGAGTAATTTAGTAGTTGACAAAGACTGAGACTGATACTGTGACCAAAGCTAGAAAATAATAATAAATCTGTTCAATGTACCAACCTCTACTTCGATTATTAAGTAAGTTAATTGTCAAATTGAAATGTGCCTTTAATAAAACCATTTAAGCTTTGAAGCCTTTTTTAATACACAATGCATGTGAACACCCTCATATCCAACGTAATACGTACCGAGTAAAATTGTTGGATGAGACACTTCCGACTTCCATAGTACGTAAAACAATGTAGGATATGTCACTTACGACTTTCGTAGTACGTGAAACATTGTAGGATATGTCACTTACGACAAATTTGCTGTATCGGTTCCGGTCAACAATGTAACAACTGCCTTTTCTAGAGTTTCCTATTATTATTTTTTATTATTCACATCATGACCTTCATTATCTTTCAAAACTGCAGCACTGTGCGAAATTTGGTTACAATATCTGGGCATTTGTGAATTTGGTGCAAGTTCAAAACTTCAATTGGCCGTACTGAAAAGTTGTGTTTTTGTAGTTCCAACTTTGTTAATTGCTACGGTCGAAATTATATAATGATTTCTTAAGAGTTAAAATAATATCTATATTTATATCTATTTGTATTGCCATATCATATTATATCTTTATAGGTCTCATTTTAACACCGTGAAGCTACTATTACATACAAATATAGTATTATTTATCTTGACTTTTATCTTGAAGGTGAGGGAATATCCTGAGAAAACCAAACCGCGCAAGAATATATTTTTGACCCAAAATAACACGCAGTTCCCGAGAGGTCGGAGGTAAACCGATGTTCTCGCCGGCCGAGCCCAGGGAAAATGTTCGTTTAACATGTTAAATGAATAAGTAAGCCAATTATAGCAACTGTTAATAAAGTTATGCAGTATAATTAAGAAATGTAAGGAAATTAAATCAAAACGCGTTGTAAAATAAATGAAAAAGCTGAAAGTAAACTATGACTCCGTCCATATGCGCACTACTTGTTTGCTATTGTATAATTTTAATAATGATTGTTTGTCTAATTGTTTTATGAATGTACAGAGCTTGTTTGAGTTCGTTGATATAACATCCTGCTCAGTAGAATAAATAAATTATGTTACATAAAAATTAAATGAATAATGACAAATAGAGACGAAACAGTTTGAAAATAGAATTAATTATGTGTGTACGACGCCCATCAAGGCCCAAGTGAATTGATGATTGACGAATAAGACAATCAGACAATCAGACATAATCACATAATCGATAATAAGACACGTTACTAGTGGTTGAGGTGAGAAGACCGTGTGTTGAGTCGTAGATGAAAGGATTCAGGTTCCAAAAAGCAGGTTTTGAATGTAGTCAAAACTAATGCTCAGATGAAGTGGAAGTACTAAGGTGCAAAAATGAATATACTATAATTATTTCTTTTCTTTCTACTGGTATAATATTATATTTGGTACATAAGCCGACAGTTGTTTGATCTAAGCAATTCAAAGGCTAAACAAAGAAAGATTAGGCCAATTTGTCAGAATACTTGACATTATAATGTCAAGTAGTATGGCAATTTAGTCTACCACAAGAAAAGTTTCCGCAAACCAGATTTCTGGATCTCAAAATTTAGCTTTGTATACACGTTTGAATGATGTCAGTATGATTATTGTATAAAGTATAAAAATTAAATATAAAAATACATAAGAATATTAATAAAATAATAATGTAATATTTATTATGGTGCACTTATTATTAGTGTTCCACACAAAACTATTCAAGCATTTTTGACAAAATAGTTCTAACAGCCAGACATTATGGATTCACTTTTTTATTATGATGTCCAAAGCAACATATTTATAATTTTTATGGTACTGACTTTATAACAGCGTCAAGGCATTAGCAACTTGAGTATCATGTATGAATTTTTTACTGATGCCTCCGCACATTACCGAGAAAAAGGACAAACAGACAGATGGACAGACTACAAAATGATCCAATAAGGGTGCCGGTTTTTTCATTCCAGGTTTAAGGATCCATGACTAAAAAAATCAATGATATTAGAAATTTCTTCTGGAATCTGATATAAAGCAATTATCAACTAACATTTTTGAACACATACTATTCATATATTTATTACTCAGGTGTCTTTATGTTAAGTAAAATCTATGCTTGCATACCATTAACGTGGTAAAGTAAAATAATATTTCCTTTTTTCTTGGAATATCACTAACAATACAGAGTAGAATTGCAGAGTAAAGTCATTTTATGCACGAGTTTCACAATTTATGAATACTATTCCCGTTTTGTGGCCGGTAAATTGCACATTTACATATTTAATAAGGCATTTGTTATGTTATTGCAACAATTTTATAGTAATAAGTAAACTCGGTACTGCGGATCAGCAAATAGAAGGTGCCTTCCAGAAAAATGGACGAATGACATCACAAAAGATGCAAGGGCTGGCAAACAACTGGCTAATAATTTTTTTTGTAGTACTATAACCATAGACAGCCTCCAATGCGTATTAAAATTTCTGTGGAAGTGACCTGTGACTTTTAGTAAAGAGACAATGACGTCATAGCAATATCTATTTCCGTCAAATTGTATAATGTTTTATGAAAAAGCGCTTTACGGTTCGTATATTCTGTCACTTTCTCGCCCCTTGGTTATGTATAATATGTTACTCGTATAATTTCCTCATCAACGAATAACTATATAGCTTTGACGGCATGTAAGTCGAGCGTGGTTGACTTTCACTTAGCTAGATCTTCGTAGAGATGTGTTGACCCTTGTAGGGATATACATTCATAACATTGCTGGAAATCTTCTGTTACCGTTGTTAACCTTTCATAGGGATGCCGGTTTCAAATGCTTCTGACCTACCATTGGTTCTACTAATTAGGTTAGCGTTTTGTGTTGAGCTACTATGTAATTATTTTAGTATTTCACTAATAACTCATTAATTATGCTGAGTTTAACAGTAAGTTTTCAACAGCTATTTATGTGCGAGACAGGAATAATTTTGCAATACGCGAATCTTGGTATTCTATTTTGCGCTCTATTTTCGGTATCTGCATTTTATTGTGTATGTATGAATGACGAAATGAATGAGTGAAATGGAATGTTCCGTAAACAAAACGAAGGTTTGATTTTACAAGTAAAAATCTATTTCAATGAATTTGTGTAAGTATTAAATTTAGGTACTTATTTTATTTATAAGTTAGTAATGATAGTATCAAATTATCATGTATTATTATGTAACTTTATAGAAGAAGTTTAAGGTACCTATATAACTGAATATACTTTTGAAATGATTGTATAGACACATAATAAACACACATTTTATCCTTGTGTGGCAGGCAAATACTTCCATCTCCTTCTATCTTTATCTATGGTACTTCACGAGTTTTCCATACTGTCATTAAAACTTCCAAAGAAGTCGAAACCATTTCGATAGCTTTTGACCTGTCCTTTTTCAATAAAGCCAGTACATTTTGATTATACTTTACTGATAATAAATAACCAAAGCTTTTGTGTGGGGAACGAACTTCAATAATATTATTAACGCAATAAAATATGACCCAAATATTTAATACCGACTACTGTTTATTTCAAATATTTGTGTATCGTAAAGCGAAATAAAACGGATAAAATTATGTTTTTATTACAGTTGTAAAGCTCCCTTGGATTTTAGTAGCTCTCTTGTAATTATTCACTTTTTTCAGAGACAGTGTTGTCGATTCAAATAAAACAAAGAAGCGAATAATGACTTACGGTATGATTCCGTAGCCGACTGCATAACGCAGCAGCAGATACACAACCGTGTTATAGATATGAATGTGTTAATACTGTTTATTGTTTAAACTTATTGCGACTTCTTAATAGTATTTATTTCACATTCTAGATGGCCATCGGGATAGACGTAGTTGAAATGTTAAAACTAATATAACACCTACCATTTATCATCCATGTATCTACTTAGTCATATAGATATGTGGCATCCTCTGTGACTGACTGTGGTGTGACCTTAGTGAACGCGACTGCTAAGCAGGAGGCGCGGGTTCAATCCCCGCTCAGTGCAATTAATTGTATACATGAATTATGGCTAATTGCATTTCTTTAGTCGTGCCTCGGAGAGCACATTAAGCCGTTGGTCCCGACTGTTATACGAACATCTAATGGCAGTCGTTACGAGTGCTTGGAGCTCTAAAAAGTGTGTAGTAATATTATCCTTTTAGCGTCGTGGCGTTAGGTAACAAAGCGAGTTCGAAATTTTATCCTCACCCTAAATTTTATACGAACAAAACTTAACTATGAAAACTACACAATGCAACTAAAGAACTTTTCACTTCAAAAACTTTTTAATTTAATATTCCTAGCTTTTATGACAAAAAGAAGGAAATGTCGGCAAAGTAAAAGAAACAAATCTACTTAAAATTCTGAAATCTGCAAGCGTAATGATACATTCTTGCTTTAAAAAATTCAGTTATATCCCAGGATAAGTCTGATAAATGATCATTGAGCAACGCAATACATTTAAAGTCTCCGGGATTTTTTAAGGAAGCTTTATAAGTCAACGGGTTTCTAACCAGTATTTGTACCTATTAGGATCCTAAGTATATATAAGCGACTTAAAAACGGAGGATCTGCAATAGCCCTTTTATATATAATATTAAATATTGAATAAATACATTTATACGTCATTGTTGAGAACACACTACATCATACTCGTAATAGGTACGGATTTATTCCTATTCTATAATCGCAAGGAAATTAACTACAAATTAACGTTTTGAGATAATCAGACCAAACCATCAAATTATGCAAGACAATTGGTATATACATATATTCAGAATTTTAAGCTGTTTAATAGTAATGTACATTTCATATATCGTTCGTTTGTATCCAATGCTGAAAATATTTATCATTATTATATTTTGATATTAGTTACTGTAACAAGCTCTTCATTAATTTGTCAGTGGCACGAACGAAACATTGACACGTGGTTGTGAGCGACCGTCGCTCGGTAATTGCACGAATGTCGCCGTTGATCGTTAGGTTGATTGGTGTCGCTTCTGGGATCATTAATTTTACCACCCTGCATTTTACTCTTACAGCATTCACGCTTTATAAAAAAATATCCTCCATCATAGTTATAATTTCAGTGACCATCATTAATCGTATGATTTTCTCCGACTTTCCCTCCTAATGACATTGATTATTTTCTTGGTCAGCCTTCCTAAGTCATTGCTTATGAATTCCTTGGAATGTGTTAAGGCTGGCTATTCTTGTTATTTGTGTAAGTTCAGTTGCAATGTAGGTTTATTATTATAATAGCTGTAATAAAATAAAATCTCAAAAGAAGCTAGTGGGTGTCTAAATTTATTAAAATTGGCGTTACACTCGTACTGCATACCCTGAAGAAAAATAATTCACTAATTCTAATGTCCTTCTTGAAGAACGCCATATTGTAGTCGCTTGGGAGAACTCCCTGCCTCTGGTGAGCCGTCGTCACGTATTCAGAAGGTATGTGTCTTGAAAGCTAGGTTGGTTTGGCCCATAAACCAAATGTAATATTAAAAAATGTTGCCACATTTTCATTGTCAACATTAAACGTTGTACAATCACGTTTAATAACCTAAAAGGTTGACCTTAAATTGGTCTACAAAGATTTTCATAATAGAATATCGTTGAAGAGTATGCGTGGGAACAAGTACCTATTTATAAGAATTAGTGTACGATAACAATAATTTAGGGTAACACTTTACCCGTCGTATTAGGTACGACCCAGTTTTATTATAGTAAGAATTTTGGTACACGATATTATAATCACATACTATAAATTTATATAACTTTTATATAACGTTATTTGATTTTATTTCAATCAATGAACGTACCCGCTTTTATGAAGTAAAAGTTTCTTTATTATACGACATTTTAATGGTTAATAAATAAATACAATCCACATAAGTAATACTATTACCTATTTGAACACTTCTATTTTGATTTTAGGAGTCACAAATCGTGCATTATAATCTTTATAAATATAGGTGTATACCTTCAATTAAATTTATGTTTTAGCAGTAATAAGGATGCATTTTGGCTCAGTGATAGACTTTATTGCGGAAATAGATTTTAGTAGGTTGCGAATGTGGTTTGGCAGAGGCTACCTCACCCTCGACAACTGATGGCCCAAGACGACCGTGCGGTTTTGGTCGGTTCGAGTCCGACATGACCACTCTCGTTGACGTCGGCAGCGTTTCCGTGGGAAAAAGGGTCCATACCCTTTATCAGTATTTCACACGGAAGGAACCACTTATGCGTACACAACTAGTGAGTTATAAATCAAAACCACTGCCGGGCTTCACTCAACTTCACGAAAAGTATTCGATGATATGATTTAGCCTTGACATTGAAAATAATATTCAATGCAAAAGTATGAAGAGTACTTACTCACCGGAACTCAGAGTCAATTTCTTGGAAAGTAAGGTTATCGCAGAGTTGAGATGACAAAGTCTTTTGATAGAAAGTTATTTTTGGTTAAATTTGTCAACTTACCTTATTATTTTTGAGTTAACTTCATTCTAAGCGAAATAAATCTCTTAAATTAACTGTAGATTTCAATGATTTTGTCGGAGGTTAGCCGGAATATTACACATGAAAAAATAAAAAAGAATGATTAAATCATTTAAATTGAAGCACGAACAAATCCATAAAGAAACATTTTATTTCTTTGTAGATTTAAAGCTTTTTGAATCACGAAGGTTAAGTCGATACTCTTGAGTAATGGTTTTGTAAGTAACATATAATATTAAAGGTAAATGATTTTCTCCCACAGGACTGACCACTTTATATGCCTACATCCCGTCTTTGATGTAATTTGAATAAATAATATCCAATGATATAATTTGAAACTTAGCTTTCTGTATTGAAGTCTAAAATTTAATGATTCTAATTATATTGTAATGAATAGGTATTCTGAGAAATATTATAGCGATCTTAAGGTTTATTACAAATAATATGTTTATATTTAATTATATAAATTGAAAGCAATATTTATGTTATGCTTAGAAATATTACTTGAAGCTTCGAGATAAAGATATCAAATACAATAATCAATCACTTTCGTATATTTCGTACGAGGGTAGAATTTTGATAGGTTATATAGAATTATATGAGTATGTTTTGATTTTATTGATGGAGTCTTGCTTTATATGAGATACTTATTTCTTTGTATTATCCAAGGCCCATTTGTAGTATTAAGTCTTTTTTTTATTATTTTTTTTCTACTAGGCACATCACCATGATTTCAATGAAGCATTTTATGCTTTTGCATTTATTTATACGGTGAAATACACGATTAAAATCACAAGGTGTCTCCGATATTCGACTAATGGAGACACGATTTGCGTTCGGAATTGGTTAGCTTAGTTGCCTCCGGAAATAGTTGATCTCTATTGCTGATTACTTTTTTGAAGAAAACCCAATTGCTACACAGTTCACAGAACATTCGCAGTTCAATCCGATTAGGTACCAGTCTGTTTTAAAGTTTAAACAGTTTGTGCTCTGAATCTTGATATGAGTGTTTGGTGCAAACTACTCAGTATTAAGTTTATGTGCTAAGTTATTTATACTTTTGATTGAGGCCCTAATTATTATATACTATATTGATTGCACTTGCACACTGTACACTTGCACTTCTCCACGATATTTATTATTGTACCTAACCGGTACCTAACACGGTGATACCGGTTAGCTACAATAATAAATATCGTGAAGCAGTATAAGTATGTTATCAATAATGTATTTATTTGCTAAGAAATTCTCAGTAACAGTGTAAAATAAATTCTTGTTGAGCGCAATAATAGGCTAACTTATGTGAATACTATAATAAGTTATACATACTACACCTCTGCCTCGGCATTCAGGGATACCACTCGTATCGTGAGTGTTCATAAAGTAAGAAGATAAAGAATGTATTTAATCTAGAAAATATTTTATTGCAAGTAATATAATCTCTGCGAGAATTTCAAATTTTGTACTATAAAATCCACAATTTAATATAACTTAGTGTTTGAGTAAAAACTTGAGTGTCTTTATTTTGCAACAATATTAATTCTAAAATTTTAGTATAAATAAGTATTTATTTTGACTTTTGTTCAAAATAATAAAAGTTTATTTTATTTCATCCTCTATAATAATATTATAAAGAGGTATAAAATGTGAGTTTCTGAGGTTACAGGGTATAATCTCTGAATTTACAGAACCGATTCTGAAAATGCTTTTACTAATAGTAATCCACAGTATTTATGTGGGTTATTTTATGAATGGATATAATCATCAACTTTCGAGGGGTAGGGGGCCCAAATTTTTTATCCTTATCAACCAAAACAATACTTATATAGCTAACCACCATAAGTTTCTTAAACAAATTTCTAAATATGTATTGGTCACAGTTAATGAGGAAATTAAAGTAGAATTTTACAAAAACGTCTGAACCGAAGGCCTAAGATTTTCAGCTTTGCCACCTAGGCATGACCGGGTCCATATTGACTCACCTAAAGTTCTTTATCCGAAATTGTTCTTCCTAACGATTTGTAATCCGAATGATCACTCCTCCTAAAATTTTTCATCCTAAAGTTTTTATTCATACTATTTGTAGTGCTACCGTCGATGTTCATAACACTCGTGTTTCCGAAAATTGTTATGACCTCATAGAATAACGCAAATTAGTTACTATAAGAAAGATAGAAGAGAATTTTGTCAAATCAATTTCCAGTTAGTGACCGCACCGCTCTGAATGGAGAATATCTATTTTCATATGTATATAAATGCGTTCATACCATACCATGGTAATAAGCAGTGGCGTGCACAGGTAATAGGTATACATTTCAAAGTACTTACTTAACAGTAGTGGGCGTGCATTCTATAACGAGAAATAGACACTGTATAGCGTATACCTTACCCAAAGGAGATAAATTACAGGTACTTTACTTAGTACCTATATATTTTTCTAATTTGGGTCGTATTGGGACGGAAAACTAAAACAATGGGAGTATGAAATTAGGCGGGTTATGCGTGTCGTTCTTATTTACGCAATGGTGCACAAACTCGACAAAACAACATAACATAAACTCACGCCTATGTCCGCGAAGGAATAGGTATAGGTGATAGCACCCACATTTCGCCAAACAATTTTTTTTGTAAAAACGATTCTTTTGAAAATAATATTCAAACTTGTTCGACTGACATTTTGAACGAATAAGGTGTGTTTTCGGTTTGCAGTAGGTGATGATTTAGGCTTATTTGGTAATAAAGATTTTATATATCATTATGTATACAGTGTCTATTTGTCTCTGTAGAATGCAAACCACTTTTAGATATATCTGAAAGCTCTGATAACCACTAAAATGCCATGCTGTAAATTTCTTCTCCTGGGATGATACACTAAAAGAAATCTAGGTAAAAGGTCCTGTTGAAAACCAGTTTATTGTTTTTTGTAGTAGTGAAGAAACTTACTGGACTTAAATAAATTAGAAGTCTAAGTAGTTTATGATGTTCAGTTGCCAGATAGCAGGGTCAATTTATTCAAAGTTACTCTTAACTTCTGTAGAAAGCTACTTGGTTCTGTTTCAAGTAGACCAACCGCTTCACTTTCTACCTCAGATTTTGGTTTTTAGTTTTAACTCAGATTTGGTTTTAACTGTAACATATACATGACTTAGAATTTTGTCATTATATGCAGACTTTTGTTTTATTTTCAGCTGTTACTAATTGAACATCTCTACATATTTGATTTCTTTTCTCTACTTAGCGTTAGAGAACAATGATTGTTTTCTAAATCGAAATAATAAAAAAATCTTGAAGTAGTAATACAATATTCTGAATGCGAGAGATATTACAGTAAGTGCAAAACCGAGTTAGTCTAACTTTTATTCTTTTTCGTTTATTTGGAGAACAATATGGGTTATAAAATCCATCATCATAACATTTTATACATCAAATCAGTAGGTGTAATAATCACCGCAAATAAAATTTAAAGGTATATTGATTCGAAACGTATCAAGCTTTATTTTATAGTCTGCATAACTTACTTAATACTTTGACAACCGCTGTGACTACGGCAGGCAACGAAGATTAAAGTTGCCCCCTAAAATCCAACCACACGTCCTGATCGTCTACCTGATATCGTGGGGGGCGGATACACGGAAACGAATTCACTGGCGTGGCTAACGTGGCTCTGGAAGACTTTTTTAAAACTTGAAACTTGACATTGACGTCTCGCCATTAATATTTTATAAGACGTTTACATTTACTAGAGACTGGCAAAATTGCGGCTATTCTGCTGCAGAAGCCATTTTAAGAAAAGAAGAAGAAGATTAAAGTTCATGTATTTTTTAACTGACATAAAAAATAAAGAACGTGAACCAAGATCGCAACTGAAATATGACTTTAATGGGTGAGACTGCCACCTGACCTCCTAACCCCGAGGGGAAAAAAGGAACAGTCGGTTACCCGTGGGTCGCGTCTATTACTCTAGCAGACGCAACAGAAGTACGCCTCCTCATACCCGGGAGTTTGATCAATCAAAGACCCAAAGATGGCATGCGTATTGGTCGGTACAAGACCGACATTGGCGATCAGAAAAAAAAGTCAGCTGCCCGTCAGGCTTGTAAATGAGGTTGAGGCTTGCAGTCCAGAGTGAAGTTAATGAATGAAATCGTACTTTGTTGGCGGTCACTACCCCATAACATATTCTAATCGAATTTACCTTCAGACAAATTTAATAAAAACCTCTCTTTTATACCAAAGCAAGGATTTACCTCGCCCTACACTGTTCAAAGCGTTTGAATGTCACTCGATGTTAAACGCTAACATATTTTTATCAATCCACTTGATCAAAACAGCTAATCGCTTCATCTGATACATTAATGGCATTAAATTACTCCAGTGTTACAATATTAAACGGTGTTTTCGACTAATATGAATATGAAACAGTTTTTATAACGATATTTACAGTTTAATTGAGTGGTGTTAGTCACGTAACTTTGTTTTGAGATTTTCAGGCTGAAATTATTGTACATTTTGATCAATTTAAAATATCTTGCAACAGATTTATACTGCTTGAATATTTTTTATGTGACCAGCGAGTTCTATGTAATTTAATGATTATATTTTCATCAACCAGACGTACCTATGATTTATTCCTGAATAAATAATATAGCTTCTCTATTTCTGAGCCTAATCGGGTTAACCGCTTTTGATAAAGATAGTATCAAATATCTTCACCCTATTTCCCACAAAGTCATAAACCGTCACATTTATAATATTATTAGAATTTGAGTAGGTAGTTTAATAATAAATTCAATTATCTTGGCGAATCTAACTAACCACCGATCTAAACGCAACGGGGTGTAATATACTTGATTTTATTCTCTCTCTCTCTCTCTCTCTCTCTCTCTCTCTCTCTCTCTCTCTCTCTCGCTCTCTCTTTCTCTCTCTCTCTCTCTCTCTCTCTCTCTCTCGTTCATAATGAATATCATACTTTATTTAACATTATCTTCATGTACACAATATTCGCAGAGATTACTAGGTGCACTAACAATAATTCTTAAAAAGTTCTTTATTCTTCCCCAATTCAGAAGTAACATGCCCGAAATTTGAAAAGCTGAACTTCTTATCAGAGATTTATGTGTATAAAATATTTACACGTAATGATATTAATCCGGGAACCCTGAAGCTAATAGGACGCATGTCTGTACACGCGAACAACTATAGAACATAAAATCAGTCAGTGCCATCTACCACAACGTGAAGAATCAAAAAGGGTGATAAGTTACCGGCAGATGGCACTGTTTATTTGTCTAAGTAGCTGTTTTTGTAGCGTAGTTATTTGTCATATATGTACTGATATCACTTAATAATAGTTCGAGCAAAATCGTTTGTGCTATCTAACCGCTTTAAACGCATTTGCATCTCGGTTTACAGATTTTTATTGCTCATAAGAACAATACATAGTTCACTTATAATAAGATATACAAATTTGAAATACATTACAATTACATGAAGATCTTCAATCGCGTTGTATACAATTAACTGGTACTAAAAATGTAAACAAAACATTTTAAATTCCTCATTAGCACAAACACGTTCACGGTTTGCACAGAGGACTAAGTACTATATTATACACTAACAGTAGGGCTTATATTATTTGTTCCTCTCTAACTCCGAAGGAACAATACAAAAATTTGAAATATATCACTGCTCCGTTTGGAGCTGGGAAGTCATCATCATCAGTCTACGCTACGATAGTTTGATAATAAATTGAGCAGTGCCATCTACCACTACATCAAGAATTTAAAAGGATAATAAAGTTACAGTACAGGAATTGCTCAATTATTTTGCTAGGCGTGTCGGGGGCATTACGAGAATAGAATTATGTTATTTGTAATGTAGTTTTTTATCATACCTATTGATAAATTTTTATTCATGTATAAAAACTTGAGCGGTTTGGTATATAAGAGTAAGGGAAAAGATGATAAAATGCAGTACACCTTTAATAAAAAGTAAAATGTGCTTCACCTGTACACAAGGCATTCTCCGGACCGCTTTCAAAGCTTTAAGATTACTAGTAAAGAGGGTCGTATAACCTATATAAACCTGGCAATATATATATACTTCGGTATAGTAGGTACTGGTGCAACGAAGTGGATAGTTTCAGGCATAGTAAATGTGAGAATACGTTTATAATTTAATTAGAACTCGTGACTCCCACTTACTAGTTTATACTGAGATCTAGCAATGTTAGAAACGTAGAAGCTTTTTTTTGAAGACGTACTAGTAATCAACTCTACTAGTACGGTCCTTAACCCTTTCGGTTAAGCAAGGGGAGATAGGGCCGACCACTATTCGTTTAATTACAATGTGTAATGTAGCGTGTAGTCAACAATCATGGAAAACAATAAAATCGAATGTAAAATTGTTCTGTCACACTCGTGATTAAATGCTACAACATATTCTAATTCAATGATGAAATCCAATGTGACTGAGAAGGAAGTTACTATTCAATCCAGAAGAAAAAAATACGGCTACCGGTTTGCCCTCTATGATTAAATTAATGTACTTGCTGAAATATGGGTAGCAACATGTTTCTATCTACAACTTCTACAATATACGAGTACATGCGCGGTCGAGCGAACCGCGGATGCTAAGATTCAAGAATTCCTATTCAAAAGAAAGAGAATGTTGTAAATGAAACCATAATCCATATTGCAAAACATTTTCAGAGAATCATGACGTGGTATCTGCAGAACGATCGTGTAAATCCTGATATTCTCACTTCCGTACAACATTTTACTTTGGATATTTCATACAATTGCACCGTTGTTAAAAATACCTGAGGGGTCTTATTATCAGATCTAATTGGTAGGAGAAGAGGGGTGACCCTTGTGCTACCGGTGATCACACGGCATTACGTTAGATATGGTAATGAGTTCTTTTAGCTATTTTAGACATATTTTGTCCCAGATTCATGATTCTCAAAACCTGGATGTAAGTCCAAGTAGACGAAGTCGCGGATACAAGGCGTTACACAGCAGGTTTCAATATGATTTAGAATTTTATTTTATAAATGTAAAAGCTTGTGAAAATGTTTGTTTGTTGCTTAATCACACTCCAACGGGCGAACGGATCGGCTAGATTACTATTTTAATTTTTAGATTTCTATAGTTTGCAGGATTGAGACAAAATTTACTGGTGGCCGGAGTAGCCTGTAATGACAGTCATCCTGGATTTTTAATCTTATAAAATAAATAATGCTGTTTGTTATAGTATTATAAATATTGTTATAACCAATTAGCTGATTGCAGTCCACGGCTATACATGGCTTCTTCCAATGCACTCTTCATTCTTACTCATCATAAATAACCAGGGTAAGCATCCTTTTACACCATAATGAGAAGAAAAGCACATTTTATTTATGTAATAATGCAATCATCCATACATGACTATATGAAATAGAAAAATATAGAATTGTCGATCCATATAGCTTAAAATATTGCAATAAAAAACGCACTCGGTATGAAGATCGTACTACAGAAAAATGCTCATCCATTACTCGCGGATCCTCTGTCAGAACTGTTTGAAAGCCCGTCCATGGTACATTATTTGATAAATACTGATGTAGTTGGTACAACATTACTACCGTACTAGACAAATATAAAAGCAGGTAACATTTTTGTGAATTTGCAAAAACTTGCTTGTAAATTACTGTTACACTCTGTTGGCAGAGAGCAACATTACCATTTATCTTCGGCTTGTATAATAAGTAGTTCCTTTCATCGTATAATATTATGTTAGTTTGGTTAGGTTTTAATATTGACAGTAAGTCAATTAGCCTATCGAAGTACGCTGCTTGACATAGACCCCTCCCAACATTGGTTAGGTTCGATGCGCATATCGAGTGCAGAACGTTTTTAATACGCTTTTTTTATTAGTTTCACTTGCATGTTTGCTTTTATGTGTGATTGTTTGTTTGTAACCGACTCGCGCCAACTACGCATGCGACGTTTTTTTACAAAAAACGTATTTTTTTTTTCATAATTACACTATTCTTAATTCAAACTTATTAAAATTTTATTTTCTCCTTTTTAGTAGGATTTCCTATAAAAGTGTGGTTTTTAGTTTTTTTTAACTATTATTTATTTATTGCAATATAGCCATATGGATTGATAATTATATATTTTTCTGTTTCACATAGTCATGTTTTAACGTGATCTACCATGTTTTTAACGGTTATGTGTATCCGATATTTCGGCGCTGTAAGAAACGCCTGAACCGCCGAGTTAGCTGTTATGGGGCAAATATCCCATCGATTGGTATGATGATGATGTAAATCTCAAATCATACAAGATTACTAATAATCCCCGCTAACCCCTCCAGCTAGGCTCAATGGCTTGTGTTAGGAATGGGTTTACGTCGGTTGTGTAATGACCAGTATTCGGACCCAGGACCTTTCGAGCGTACGACCAACTCCTTAGCCGCTTAGCTACCGACGCTTATTTGTGTTTTCCTATTATGAAGGTATGTATATTTGTGATCAGTTTGTCCGTGCCTGAATCCCCACGTAACTATGCAAACGGGTCAATCGATTTTATTGAATAAAATATCATCAGGTTCATTTACGTAAGTGTCACTGAGTAGGTCTAATGAAATTATGAAGAATCAAACTGAATAATGTTTGATAATAAACGCATGTTTGTTAAATATTGCATTTACATATTTGATTTTTTAGTTTTTGTTTGTCACCGACGGCGTTAGTCTCGATTGCAACCAAAGCATGAGTATCTTGGATTTCCATTGAAACCCGGGGTTTTGTTTTGACCCCCAATCCCGAGAGGAAAGCCTTTGCTCGAACCTCATCCGCTAATCTGCAGGTGTGCCCCATATAAGGTGAGGAAAACTTGGACCCCAAAGATCTGGGTGTGCACTCCCATATGTTTATTACATTTAATTTTGTAAAATAGCATTTTTATTAAAAGATAACGCACAGCAGTGAGTAAGAAATATTATGCAATGAAAGGGACACAGGATAATATTCCTTACTCAGGATAATGATTCTTTGTGAATAATTGATACCCGTATCCGTTTACCTATTAAATCGATATTTTTAAATAAATGATAAGAATAAATTCAAGTCAGAAATAGCCAAGTCCATTCGTCGTTGGTTCAAGACCTGTTCAAGATGTTCTTTTAATGATGACCTTTTCTGACTTAAACTTATACACACAGTACCGACATGTAAACAATTACGCTCAGCATTGTCAAAAATTTTCAAGAGAAAAAAACAAAAACTTCTACTTCTATCGAAATAAAATCCATGTGAGAATGTATTCTACTAAACCGCACTTAGCTAGAATATAATTTATCATCGTTAGGTACTTATCCTTTCCATTTCATTCTGCAATAAAGAAAAAATATTTCTAACTCGCACTATCACGTAACCACTAAAACCCACAAACATTTGGAACATTTATCAATGTTCCAAAGTTAAACCACGCTGTTCAGTAAAATTTCCTTATCTCAGTTGCCTTCGGTAACTGCTGTAGCATTATAATTCTGAAGAGAGAAGGGTGAGCCCATAAAAATGTTGCTAAGAAATTGATGAACTGAACGTTAATGTTCCAACAGTTTGGCTTGTTCCGTATTATGATTTAGCCTCTGAAAATATGAGTGAGAAAGATAGATAGACATAGCGAAAATAGTTATGCATAAAAAAAGAAATATATTTAAATATCAAATTTTTACAATTTAAACTTTCTTTTAAAAATTGAAAAAGTAATGATCTTTTTAATTCTATTTTTGTTAAAGAAGATGTTAAAAATAATACTACGTTATGTTACGTCATCATATAACATAACTGGTTTGTATTTTATATGAATATAGTTTTAATTAATAATATAAATTTAACTGTATTTATTAACAAAAATTTGGACCGTTCGACTATTAATTATGATTATAATAAACATAATTCTCTGAGCCTATCTGCAACTCAGATGGGGTTGGTTTTTTAGTCTTACTTATATGCGACTGAACAACGATATTTTCCGTGAAGCTACACTGCCATCGGACCTCCACAACCAAATTGGCAAAATCAAAGCACTGTAGTTAGACTAGTCGGATTTTTGAGGGCTTCAACTACCCGTAACGACTGCCGTAGATCTACCTATGGCATCCGGGACCGACGGCTTAACGTGCTCTCCGAGTCACGACCAAGCCAGTGGAAATAGCCATATTCATACATAAAAGTATTTGCACTGAGCGGGGATCGACCCCCGTCTTCAGCGTAGCAGCCGTGTTCACTACCGCCACACAATAAAGGCTTTTTTGTATGATTTTAATAAAAATGATTTTCGAAAAAGCATTTGATGAAAATGGGCCTTATTAGGTACATAATTTATTCCCAAGTTATATTAAGTCCCAAGTTACTATCAGGTTAGTTGAAAATAAAATATATTTGATCTCCCTTCAAAATTACAAACAAAATTGTGCTAAATGTGGCATAAAAAGGGCCTACGCAAACGTAATTACGTTATCGTAGCTTGATGACGATATAAATAAATTGTCAAACATACCAGAAACATTTGTATATTCATTTAGAAATATTTTTAAGACATAAACTTTAATGTGGATGTAAAACAAAACCCCAATTCAATTAAACCTATGAAAAATAAAGGCCTAAATTATTAAAATGCATTATCTATTAATAAATGCTTTGAATCCTTATTTTTATTTAGTATAAAAACATTTATAAGCAAATAGCAATTAGCATGGGTGTATCACATAATTAAAATATAGTTATATACAAAACATAATATAAATAAAACAACATTACCGTCTTGAAAAATATACATATAATACTTTACACTTTCCTTTCAGATTTAAAAATAAAAAGTTGATTAATAAAACTAAATAATAAAAATCTATAGTATCTTTGCTACCTACTAATTAAAAAAGTATATTAAATAAATACATATAGTCAACAAATAAATTAAAAATAAAACACACAAGTCAAAATAGTAAAAAAAGAATATTTACCTGAAATTACCACCATATAATATTTAGTTGTTTTCACTTAAAAACACAAACGTCTGTCACTTCAATACAATGTACACTAATCTTTAAAAAAGTATTTAACAACACCAGGCGCAGTTAAAAAATCAATTCATACAAACGTCACATTTGTTCCAAAGAAATTGATTCTCACAGCATTCAGGGTGAAAATTTAATCGCGATCTCTCATGATTCGGAATATCGTCAGTTAGCGACCATCCACAACGATGTACGAAAACGCACTGGGGTGTCTTTAGGTGCGAGCGCGTGAGAGAGAAAGCGATATTGAAGCAAGAGAGGCAGCCAGTGAAATCTATATGGAGCTTATAAACTGGCCACGAAAATACTACGGAAGTCTCAGGCCATTCAGCTTGGACGTCAATAGGTTCTTGAAGAATATTTGGCCACCGTCAAGTGCTAATGGCATCGAGCATTATGTAATGCCTTCGTGACTTGTAAGTACGGCTAATGGAGCAAAATATTCCTTTTCTTACAAGCATGAAATATATTCCAACGGTTTAAAAAAAAAAGTAATGAATTCGCATAATACTTTTTTATACTTAGGTATATAACTACAGATAACATATATTTTTACCAAAGCTGCTTCAAGAGCAAGGAAATAAAGGAAATTAAGTTAAATGTATCCGTAGGCACCGAAATCCGTAGACGTTTGATTTAAGGAAATTGGATTTTGCCACTTACTGAATCACATTGAAAACTTTAATTGTATGAGTTGACTGACTTACTTGCAAGTAATGTTTGAGAATGTTATTTTGCTGAGGGAGACCATGTTGACAAAAAAGCTGATCTTGTTGGATGATTCAAAATGAGAACATTTAATTTTAGTATGACCTTGAAAGTGTATAGTAACAGTTTAATCACGTACATTTTAGAGAAAAAGTTTATTTAAAAATCCAGTTCTGCTTTTCAGTTCAGTTCTTTCATTTTTGAGTTGCCATCGTGATGTAGTAATTTGTTTCACGGCAGCGCCGCTACTCACAGAGAGGGTCCGAGCATAGGTTTCGCTCTACGGGAAGACTTACTACGTCATCTCCAGTGTTCGCTATATTACGCTACAGTAATTTTATGACATCTGTCAGGAAAACAAATCTTGCAAGGAATGTTGACTACGGGCATATTTTTATACTCGAAAAATAGACATTTAATCAATGTTTTAAGTCATCCCGAAAACGCTCTATATGAAGTCGCGCGCTGTTCAAATGTATGGAGTGCAAGAGAATATCGCAATTATCTTGGCCCCCGTTGATTTTGTACGTGTTTTGTTCACAATAACATTAAAAAAATACCAATCGAATTGATCACGTCCTCCTTTTTGGAAGTGGGTTAAAAAGTCATTTTAAATGTAATAAGGAATTATATTAACTTATAAATGTATATTTCGTTCGATTGTTTATATTTTTACCCACTTTTGTGACAAGTGAAACAATATAATATTTTATTATATTTTTCAGTGAAGACTAAAATATTCAAGTCATTTTGGGATGGAGATGATCGGAGTATTGGGAAGAATCGGACGATTTTGTCAACATTTTTATTCCAATAAAACATAACTTTTGTCATTTATCTTCGTACACAGTTTTTACCAAAACATTGTAAGGCTTAAGAATAAATGAACCCCCTTTTATGTGCAGACATTCCCACGGCGCTGGCGGAGCTAGTTATGTCATAATCCCCTTGCGGCCACGGCTATGTTCCTGTTCGATTTGACTAACGTGTGCCTTTATAACTACGCAATTGTTCGAAATAGTAGGAACAGATATTTTGGCGTCATTACTACCTCATTGCATAAAAGTAACAAAAGAAACCATAAATACAATTCCTATTAAAATATCAGTGACAACATCACAGCTTCGCACGAATTTATCTGTGTTTAAATATGTTTTTATAATAATACTAGCTGTTGCCTGCGGCTCCGCTTGTGTGGATTTCTGATGCCGTTCCCACTGCTCAAAGAGAAAAAATTTAATAACAAAATAAAAATTACACAAATTGGTCCAGCTGACTTCGAGTTGCGTTTAGCAACATATCCCGCGATTCATTTCCATTTATATATTATAGATATATTCATAATTAGGTTTAAATTTTCAAATGATTTATCTTTTCATGAAATAAACCTCTGCAATATGGCTCCACTAGCCGATCCATCAACTCCCTGCTAGTTAAGCAAATTACGACCACGGAACGTGAAACTATGATATGATAATAACTATGAAATAATAGGATATTAAAATGTTACTTAAAACTTTTGAAGTACACGCTTCTTTGTAATATTATACTGTTTTTTGTCTTTATGATCAACGTAATGACACAGTTTTGATTTAAGAATTAAATTAATTTACTGAAACATAAGAAGACAATCATACTAACCGACTAGTTGTGAATGATGTTTTAACTAAGTATTCTCATTTAAGCAACCTTTTCTTCTCACGAAAGCTTTTTTAGCATAGACAATAAGAATTGCCGTACTAAATGTCAAGGCTTTCAGTCTTCAAGGCATGTAAGCGTAAAGAGGATACAATTAATAATTTTAATCGTGGTTTTGACACTGAGTAAATTTATCTTAATTTGTGGTTATTTATTCAACATTTTTGTCAATTTATTCACTACAAAAATATTAAGAAAATCTAAAATTAGGCATAAAAACGAGAAGGGTTATTATTGATACCGTTGAACAAGTAGGATTGGTCAACCAAGTTAGATAGAAGTTACCAATTGTGATGACTTCCTTCTCATTGCAACCTAATTGTACTTGGAAGTAGGTATACAAATACTATCAAATTCAGCATTATCAAAATTATAGTTACGAAAATTTTTCGTAGAGAGCTGTCACCTATCTTACGAAATATAAAGAGACGTAACCATATTTTATGTCCGAATTCCGGAACGCTCACGGTTCATTAGAGCCTTTAGGAAAATCTCAAGCAAGAGTTTCTCTCGCGCATTTTTTTCTGGCCCCGTGCCGGAACTCAAAAAAATCTTTCGTACATACAATTACTTGAAAATGGAGTCTTCTGATGCAATTACTTTTGTTATTCAAAAGGAGAATGTTTTTATGTCTTGTTTTGTGAGTTTATTCCGGTTCAAATACGAAATTTTTTGTATAAGGTTTGTGTTTGGCCAATTTGATTTTTTGTGCCCGAACATTACCTTTTAATACCATTATGTTTCATGTTTACATTTAAATGTTTTCTAGATTTGTGCCTCTACCTATAATATATATCGGGGCGTATAAATCGGGGATTTTTAAATTGACATACGTAGGTTAATCACATCAAAGATTTGGTATAATTTTTTTTCTAACATTCTTATTTGTTCACTTTTTCAATCAACCCTCACGTTAGGTAGTAAAGGTCATGTACATACCTTATATATTATAAGATGTTGAGCTAAACAGAAATGTTTATACAAAATAATGTTTATACGAATTCTACTGACGAAAATAGACATATGGTACTTATTTTTGAATGAATAGCTTTCATAAGCGTTTAACAGGAAAACTTTTGGGAGTTTGACATCTTACAGATGTTGCTAAAAGTTAAATAGAGACATCTTTAACTTTATAAGTAGCTGAAGATTTATAGACAGGAATAAAAACATTGAACGCTTACGAATAAACATGTCACTTTTCATTAAATAGTGCCGTGAAAGTCGAATATGTTTTTGCAGTGTTTTGCAACCTGAAGTCAAATGGATTATAAGAATTGCTTCAAAATTCAATAAAAAAATAATAAAATATATTTTTGTTGAATAGATGACAGAGATAAAAAATTTTGTTCTTCATAATAGACATAATTATGACTGAAATTGTACTGCATTTATTGGTCATTTTCTATTTTAGTTAAGGTGAATGAATGAAAGATAACTTTATTAAACATGTGCTCAACAACAGAATGGCTTCATCCATACATATAAATTCAATTTTAACATTATGCTTGACAATTTGCTTGTAGTTTATCAGTTGATAATATTTTCAATAAACATGAATATACCTCATAATGGTTTAATATAATTAGAGATTGTAATCCAATTAGATTTAATAAATAAATGATTCTGATTCAAGTAGTGATAGCATTTGGTGTTGTATAGTATTTAGTATTGCCCTCAATAATGTAGGTACCAAAAACCAAACAAAACGACCTAAAAAGTCTGCTCGAATCAAATTCATAAGGTCACAAAACAATGTTTATTTTACGGGAGGCACACGTTTGTATTGAATTCTAGATTCCTAATAAAATGAAATACATCTTGCCTTCATTCGAGATTGCCCCAATCAATGTTAGCCCGATGATTTGAAACCCTGCTGCTGAAGGTTTTATATGTAATCGTTAAAATCAGTGCATTATAGTATCTAGTATGATTTAAACAATGTTGAAATTTTGAAAAATAAGGTACTATTTAAATGTCCGATTGAAATTCGTCCTGCATAGTAACACAAACACAAACTCTGTCTTGCCAACAGTTTCGCGACCAAAACCTCTTACTGGAACTAAGCCAATTCCCAGATTTCTTTTGGTTTTCCCGAGTAAAGAATCAATATTGAATTACTCTAAGATTAAGTTACTTTTTTATATTGGTAGTAATAATAGAGAAATCTGATTAGATGAGGCTTGAGACTTAGTGAGAGAGGTCAGAACGATACCACCACTGTGACATGGATTGTGTCTTTCTCTCCCTCTCTCCCTCTCTCTCTCTCTCTCTCTCTCTCTCTCTCTCTCTCTCTCTCTCTCTATGTGTGTGTGTGTATTCAAAATCATCGTATAAAAAAAATTGGTTGCCTGTAAAGTCGGTATACGGGCGAAAGTTTTACGTGACAACGACTTTGAGTGGTAAAATAATTTTAATGTGAATATTCATTCGTATAGTAGGAAGAAGGATGAAATAATAGTAACAATTTAAAACATTTATTTATACAAAGAATTATATTTAAAACATTAATAACAAACAAACGCGTGCCTTTCACTTTTTATGTCTGTCTCTCTCGCTCTTATGCGGGCTAACCATGCCCGAGTGGAAGGGACGCGTGCCTCTCACTCGCTCTCATTGTGAGCGCATAACGTGAGCGGAGCGTAACGCAGTTTCTTGAAGTGTCACCCGGCAAGCCAATTTATAAGACGTTGTCACGTCAAAAATATTTTTATAGTGCATTTGTCCTGCCATGAGTACATGTAGGTATGTATTTTTATTTAATATAACAAAAGAACAAACATCCTCAGTATACGTACCTTTTTCTATTTTCCTCACTGTTTAATCTTTTAGACTACATCATTCTTGTACATTTTTTCACTATCAATCAGACTTACTTCATGTATATCGTGCAAAACAATACGTGAATGAATAATGAGCTTAACGTTAGCGAAGGCATGTACTCTGCAGTTTCTGTTTATTCCTTATGAATGTTATTTATAGCGATATTGGAAAATATTTGAAAACATTGTAACGCAACAATAATAATATCACACAATTTAAATAATAGAGGGATAGTCAAAGGCATCAGCAATACACAAAACTACTATGAGATTATGGTTACTTAAATAAATATTAAGATCTAAATCAGTAGCAATAGATATCACATCTTTTACCCCATGCCAATGGCGTAATGAAAAAGATCATCGATATTATTCCCTTTTTGAAAAATGCGAATAACTAGTATCCCTTTTTGAATATTTGTTATTCTTAATACAAGCCCGTTTCGAATAATTTTACTTCCTCCTAAGTCTCCTTATAATACGAAGGCGGCTAGTTTCAGACATTGTCTCTTGAGACATAATAATTAAAAATATTGTACAATATTGTGTTAACTGTGCTAATTGGCACTGAATTGGTGATAAGCTGTGTTGTTAAAACTGTTTGCCAAATTCTCACAAGCAACGCCACTGCGCTCTTGATTGAATGAAAAGTTAAATCTCAAACAAAAACAATCGATTGCGCTATTTGTTTATTCGCTCGTTTATTTTTCAATTACATTCTCAATAAAACTTTCTGGGGAACTTAGCGATTTATTGCAGTTAATCCGACGCCAATGTTTGTAAGATAGTTGCAGATGTTATGGGAAACCAGTGGCATTTTGTAGGTAGTATATGTTTTTCGCTGTTTCCTTTGATACAGAACTGATTTACATTTTATTTTCTTTAATTTTATTTCGTGTATCTTTGTTGAAATAAAGTGAATTCGGTGTTTGTGTCGAAATTCAATTTATTCCTATGCTTTTAATCTCCAAAACAAAAAACTACAACCGTCTCTTCCAGATCTTTTTCGAAGTTTTATCACCTCTCTTATAACTATATAATTTTCATGTATTTTCTGACCAAAACATATAATATTTTACTACGGAATAATATTTATGATCCCCAGGCAGGTGAACAGTTAATATGCTTCCAGTTTAGTTAAGATCCTGTTAAAAAATATAGCTGTGAAATATGAGTTGTCCATCACTGACAAATTTTTTAGATGATAAGAGAGAAGATAGTGTTAGCTACATTATAAGTACAGAAAGGCAGGACTGATTCTGATGATTTTTATTTTTTTGAATTCGTCTATGCCTTAGTTTTCAGAATAACTTGAAATTATCGGCATTTACGTAGAAATAATTAGCAATTGCAAAGAGAGTAGCAAGATTGCATGTGTACCGACTCGCGAACTTGATTGGGGCTTCCTTTTATCATGCGAGAAATTCCCACGGGTATTGACCCCCCTCCCGCACTTCTCCCCCGCCCCGAGCCGATTGAGGAGATTATTTATAATGTGAAAGGTAGTTTGCCAGGTAAGGTAGTAATAAAAGTACCTACATTTACCAAATTGACTCATAGTAATAAACATACTATAAATTCACGCGGCTATAAATTCGACGAATGCAAATGTAATTACCAATGTCACAAAATCTGAAGTCCATTTGTCCCACAGTCACTAGCTTTGGTCTCTCTTCTAATTTCACCAGTCTCTCGAAAATGTAAACTTAATTAAGTTACTGAGAAGATTCAGTCTGTACAGCACTCTGAACAGAAATTGATTAAATCAGAATATTTGAAAGCGTAGTAACCAGTACAGCGGTCGAATAAAAATTCCCTGAAAATATTATGATCATAAAAGTCTGCTTACTTTGTGAAGTTCATACTATCATCGCGATGTATTGTACGGGTCTTCCGTTTTCTTCCGTGTATTATTGTATGTTTTCGTGACAATTTGTTACTTGAATAATTTAAATATTTTTAATAAGAAGATTACTTTTTGATGAATGCTTTTTGTGTAGCGTGACATTTCCTTAAGTAAATGGATTTGATCACATTATTTTTCTGTTTGTTTGATTACGATTGTTTCATTACGTTCTATAATTTTTACATTATATTTGCTGACCTATTGATATATATTATATATATCGCTATTATTTTAGAATTCCCAATGATGTCATTATGACACAATACTTCTAATATAATTTTGGTTTTAATTTAAAATCGAACAATAAATAAAACTTTAAGCATCCTCCGATCACCGATCATCCCTTTAAATACCTAATAAAATAACACGACAAACATTTTGCTTGTCACACATTCCAAATCCAAGGATAATACGACCAAAACGATACGTACGCGTACACGTAAATATTTTTACAGCTAATTACTATAATAGTTTTCACTAATCTGTGAGTAGTTCACAAGAAAACATTCCACACATCTGTCGTATCTCGAGGAGATATTTGAGTGAAGATTAAGGCATATTTATGTACAAGCGACTATCTTGATGTGGAGCTTTGAAACCGACGGAATTTAAAGTATTGTGGATTTGTATATTTAATTTGTTTAGTTGACAGAGTTGTTTGACCTTCGCAAAACGTAGGTATAAACATAATTACAGAGTAAAAATAAAGTAGGTTTAAAACGCTTTTTTCGTGCAAAAATCTTTCACAAATACATCCCCCAATGGAGCCGGTTGAGGAAGTTATGACGGACTTAAACCGACTAAACTACACGCCGTCTTTGGGTTTTCGCTTTAGTTGCCGAAGGTGAGATAGTAACTAACATAGTCCTCACACCCCGGCGGACCCGGGGGATATATAAAACACTATCAGTTGCATATTCCGAGGCTACGCACGAGTCTATTTCTTATTCGATTCCCGCTGCGAATCCTCCAACATAGCGTGAATATTCCAAAGTCGGTTCAATAAATCTGGAGATTCCCTATAATTTCACTGACTCCCAAATTTGACTTATTTTTAATAATAGTGTAGATAGTATGGATGCCAATGAACCCAGTACAAAAGATGTTTGTTTCTTACTATATTTCTGTTGATTTCTATCACTCATCATCTCCCTGCCCTTGTCCCAATTACTTGAGGTCGATTCAGTATGTCATTCACTTACATGCTTTGCTATCATCATTTCTTTATTCACTCCCTTCTTTGCAATATCTTCCTTCACACAAACCATCCATCTTTTTTAGGGCCGACCTCGGCTTCGAAAGCCCTCTACATTTATACTTTAGACTAGAATAGTCACTAAAGAAAAGATTTTTATCTTAACTACTTCTTGCTTCCTTTATTGAGATCTTTCAATTACGAGTATAAACAATTCACTCCTACACCGTTTTTCCACTATAATTTCTATAACAATAGAGCAGATAAGGGGCCCCTAATTATCATCACTTCTCAGCAAATTGTAGTCGATAGATGTAATATCAGAAAAAAACAAACTCCCGATATTAAGATGAAAGCATCAGCTGCGACTGTGCGAACGTAAGGATGATCATGAGGAAACTGTAATATCTTTCATTCCCTGAACCTTTTTACCAACTCAGTTGGGGTCGGCTTTCCAGCCTAACTGTGATGCGGCTGAACTTCGATATTTTCCGTGAAGCGACTGCCATCTGACCTCCACAACCAATGGTCTAATGACCAATGGCGATATCGAAGTTGATGAAACTGTAATATCTTTCTAAACACAAAATGAGAGATTGACCAATACCGTTATTCAAAACACATCACCAGGAGGTTTCTATCGTAGTAGGTAACCCGAAAACAAGTAGGTACTTATGTTAAACAAGTTTCAACTTTTGTAAATTTAATATGTTGATTTATAATTCACAATTTAACTCAAAAATTTACACCTGGCTGGCCTTAGTTAGCAAGTTGTTAATATTTAGTTTTAATTAGAAATGACACTAACGAACTAACTTTTTTAATTTAACTCTGCATTAAACCATAGCCTTATATGACCTAAATTGGCAGTTGCTGTTGATGTAGGTATATTGAAATCACTGCGAGAGAAGGAAAATTCGAAACAAGACCAGACCGTCTAGCCAGAAAGAAATATCCAGAGCATCTCAACATTAGGAGAGGCGTATGTCCAGCAGTGGACTGCGATAGGCGAATTGATTGATTAATTTTGATAAGGAAAATCTATTAAACACGTAATAAACAGTGATCTGCTTTGTAAAACGATTCTTCATATATAATAATATATAAGTTGCAAAACATAGAAAGATTCATATTTTAGAATGCTAAGAATGCTGATATTTAGATTTATGCAAAAAATATTTAATGTAAACGATTTACGAATAATATTTTTTACTTACTGATCAGACAATATTGGTATCGAATGAAAGAACTTGATAAGGAGAGGATGTGGTAGTGCTTTGCCAGTTAGAATACCCCCAACATGACAACGCTTAAATTATCTATTTTTTACTTCTTCAAAGTATTTTAAGTCGGGGATTTTTTTTCATACGCTTTACGAAACTTATTTGTTGTTTTGTTGTTTTTTGTATATTATTTGTGTAGTAAATTTGTTGTTGAAGTAAATATCGGTGGTTATGAATGATATTGTTATGAAAAATATAACTTGCATTAAAAATTGTATTACAAATTAGTGCCCAAATACACGTGTACTTTTTGTAACACGATAGGTACACGAAACAATTTTAGATTTAGGAAAGTTACGACTCTTTCTGTGGCCCCAACTCAATAGCCCACTCCCAAAATCGTAAAGTACAAACGCACCCACAGCTATAAAATACCTGTAAGTTTTGTGAACGTTGACCATGACATTGTAAATTCATATAATGCCTTTTTGCTCGTGCATTGCGTCAAGTAATAATTCTGGTAATGTTCTTTCGAACTTAAATATATTTATTACAGACTAAATTTAAACCAAAAAGGCCGATGTGACGCTTTTAGATTCATTAATAGAGCTTGTTTAAGTTTTATGTGACATCCCTATATTTTAAGGTAACCTAAAATAGATTTTATGTTATACAAATATACCAACTAGCAACATGTTTATTTAACGACAACAGAATTAGAGTTCACATAATATAACGTTATTAGGAATATATGATAAGGTGACAATGCTATTAAATAAAAATTTAACAATCACAAAAAACTAAGACTGAAATTAAAATGCATCTTAAAATTCCTCCTCGTCGCATGCCTCATGGTACGCTATGTTACGTTAGTAAAACTTTATAACAATTCAGCTGAAAGTGTATTCTATTATATTATATGTATTATAAAATAAATATTTAAATAATATTACATGTTCGACAATAGAATAGGATCATAATCATAAAATAAGTATACTAATTCTTATCGTTTCTTCATTCACACTCTCTAATGTGTATGCGCGCGCGCGCGCGTGTGTGTGTGTGTGTGTGTGTGTGTGTGTGTGTGTGTGTGTGTGTGTGTGTGTGTGTGTGTGTGTGTGAGTGTGTCTGTGGCATCATCGCTCCCGAACGGATTTGAACGATGTGAAAATTGATCCAAGATGGCCTCCGCCTCAAATTGGCGCGCTATATATTTTTAGAAATTTGCCAGAAGAAATCAATAAGCCCAACAGCACTTATTAAATTCAATATTGACAGAAACCCTTAGGCTACAAAGTTTTGCGTGATAAGTAAACCAGTTATTTACACAGTAGTAGCCTTTTTCATCTCGCACCAAACCTTATTAATAAAATCCCGATAGAAAATCCTTTAAACAAATAAATTTGCTTATAAAAGTGTGTTGCGGCTTGCGGTTTTACCAGTTTATTTCTTCAGTATGGAAAATAAACGATATTTTAAATTAGTGATATGTAACATACTACGTCTAAATTTCGTTTAGTACATTCAGCATGAAAGAATGTCTCCGATGATAATTAAAATAGGAAAGGAGACTGAAATGATTTCATACAATCTTGGGCCCAGGGTGTAAGAAGATGAAAGTGGTGTCAATTAATAGCTTATATATATTATCAACCTTTTACTGAATATTCTGCGGATTCTGTCAGTCTGAGAACAGAGATATAAGAGATTATGTAAAAGTGACGTTATGTTACAATCTTTAACCAACAGCTGATTCCTGAAGTGCAAAATGTGTTCTTTTGCACTCATAATTATTATATTTACTAGAAAATGTTTGAAAAATCATATGAACTTCAAGCTATAGGTAGGTAACAGGTGAAAAGATAGGGAAAGGATGTCTAAAATAAAATGAAAAATCATTTAATATAGTGTTTTATTCGCCTTATATTTTAATTAAAATGTCGTCTAGAATATGAGCGCAGCAGCCTATAGGTCGTTTCCCTACAATACAATTGCAGTACCAGTAACGCATTACTATAGCCTCCCTTCTTCTACGAGAGCCGTCGACTAAAATATTAATAAAATAAGTTTTATTAATCTTCAGCTACATTAAACAATACATAATTAACTGTTCCGTATTAGGGTAATAAAACATTGTTTGATAAATAAATAATTCTTTGCCATAACTGTAAACAATCTCCATAGGCCTTCTAAATATATATGTATGTATTTTACACCTGCCAGGATGGTAGCTGGTTAGATGAGGTTATATTTACTCACAGACTGAGGTACAAGCCATTGCCGGATCACTGACAGAATTGTTTCATCGTGTAAGGGTGGTCTACCCAGTGTATTGCAATGACCAGTGGATATCCCACAATTCACACAGAAATCCATAGTTTCAATAATATCCAATTCACAAGCCGGCGGTAAAATCCAAAATAACAATCAAAATTAAATCAAGTCAAACGTGTGAGCGATCTTCGGTGTCCAACGTAGTATAAGGTAGGCAGGGTCAGAATCCGTAAAATACAAAGCAGTGGTCGTAAAAAATTACAAATAATCGGGAAAGCAATCAAAACCACCATGTCCACTAAGATCCATTACAAAAATCCATTGATGGATCTTTTTACACTTTTATGTCCACTTTAATCCTCGATCCTAGAATATTTACAAACGCATTGGAAAATACGAAACTAGAGATGAAGTGAATATATTAATATTAGTTAAAAGATTACTTTCAAGATTCAGGTATTAGTAATCCGACCGACTTGCTGATATCAGTAATATTTCAGATCTTGTTTACTATCTGACATGGTCGTGTAATATCATTCTGTTTTCGATTGGTGAATATTAGTCTATGGAATGGATTAGTGTGTGATGTATTCGCTCGGATCGTATTAACTTCGTTGCTGATTGGTTGCTGACTGAGAATAAATATTCATTACTTGGTACCATTTTTATAAACAATAATTTGAAACTTGCCATCGCAAACCATGTTGGTTAGACTATTCTTATACACAGACATAACTTGTATTCTAAGTATCAAGCAAGTCTTATATTGGAAGCCGAGGGCAACAGCTACTAGAAACTAATTTACTTACTTACAAAAAGAAACACAACTGGTCCTAACCTACCTATATCTGTATTTATAAATATAAGAAAAATGTGCCACCGCCTTCAAGTAGGTACTGTAACTATGTTTGTTATTATTATTATTCCAGTCCTCAATCACGATGTGTTAAAGTATGCTGTACCTACTATCATACATAAATCAAAATCATTATTAAAAATATATCAATCTTTCATATCTTCAGCGATAATAATAGGTACCTACCTAATCAGTCTATTCAGCGCAAGAAGATTGACCTATATTTATTAGTGCAATAATATGTCAATATTAATACGATCATAGATCACGGCGGTATTTGAGGATTGGTTGTCGGTAAAATATTACTAATATTCAAATATTAGCTAAGATATTATAATATCATGAAACTAATATATTAAGATTAGCTAATACCAACGAATATCGGTACTAACCCATCTCTACACGAAACGAATGAGCAAATAAAACGGCAACTGTCAGTGTCAATGCTATTATTATATTTTTATTTTTTTACTGTCATGCCAGTGACAGCCTAAAAATACAAGAGAGATTTGAATCGATATTAAATCGATAATCTTTAATATTGGTTTTTCAGTAATTAATTGATATTTGGTTTAATAATATGACTGTAATTATATGCACTATATTGCATGTAAGTATATATACTGCATTTAATTACTTTGAGTTAATTATTTACTGCAAATGTGTAATCGATTACTTAATCGATAAACTACCGAAAACTATTTTCTCATATTTCTCCGCTTCCAGATTAAGAATTGAGGTGATTTTTCATATTCTAAGACACAAAAATATGACTGATTTTTTAGATCATATCTCAACTTATTCCATTTTGGGCCCACCGATTTCCGTCTCCTTTTGTACCTAAATATCACACACATTCTCACTCATAAACACTTTTCACGGCCTCATTTTCAGTCAGCTGTTCAACATAATTATATTCCTAGAATTTACAGTGCACTTTTAAAAATTCAGTACATTATCGGGAATGCAAAAGTATGAGTGAATCAATCAATTCAATAATAACAGACCCTCGAATGCAGCTGCCATAAATTAGGGTCGTATTTATATATCTTAGGTAGAATGTACGGTACGTACGGCTAGGAGTGGAAGTTCTCTCGTTCGCCGTGTTGCTCACGGCGATACGATGATGGTTCGATGCGCGAGCACTTGGGCTTCCGCCACCTCCTTCTGTAAGTATGTCGAGGTGGAGACGGCGGAACGGGTTTGGAGCAGAATTCGAGTCCAAACAGCACGCGATGAGCGGAGGCGACTCAGGCGTCGGAGGACGCAGACAGACCTCCGTCCTGTCAGACGTCCGTCACCTGAAGGGGGTTATCTCGAAATAGATAGCCCCGGATCTGCCGCGGTGCGAGGGATATGTTGCTTACTATCTCACCTCCGGCAACAACTCAAAGATGGCGTGCGTTTTAGTGGTTCGAGTCCAAGATAACCTCGCCAATCGACTCTCACGGGGGGTATCAATGGCGACTTTTCACTCTATAAACAAAGTAGAACGTACGGTAGGACATAGAGGAAAGATTGTGAAAATAAAAAATAATCAATTAAGTTAACATACACCCTTCTTTACTGCGAAAAATAATCCATACTTGCAATTCCAAACCTTGGCAATGGCTGATTTTATGAATATATCAACAATTCTACGCAGCCAAGCTTTTCTTAACACGAAATTAATCTCACTAACATTTATTAAGGTCAATAAAATAAACCTACTTGGCCGAATTCCATATATCCTCTCATATTTAACCGAAGCATGTATACAGAGCATTACGACAAATTTCTTCATCCATCAAATTACGGCCACATCTGTTATTCATCTTTCATAATAACTTATGTAAGGACTCGCAATAGTGGGCTGTATTCGATTATGCGTACTGCCCCTCGTGTGGGGAAATTATTCCTCTTCATATTCCACAAATATGTGAACGAATGATATTTACATACAATTACAAAGAGAAGGTTTTTATTTTTACTATAGTAAAGTGTATATTTACATTGGTCTTAGTTAGCTATATCAGATCGAGAACGTCGGACTCGCAATTGGCAAGTACCTATGAAAACAATGTTGAAAGTAAAAGAAACACAATTTAAAGAAAAGGAGAATTGTTGTTTTCGCCTAACGGCGACTATTTCTTAGAAGGAGTGATTGTGTATGTGTTGTAGAAAAACTCCATCTGAACCTAAATTGTCTTGAATGTAGTGTCTTTAATCTATTAGCATTTCGAAAACTTACGTGACTTATGCTGACAAATAACAAGGCCTTAGCAAAAGGAAGAACAGTAAAGTGTATAATTCGCGGCAGTTACAATGGTCGTTTGAGTGTACCTAGTACAAGGAAAATTGGCTTATTTGGACGACCATTGCACCTGTTGAAATCTTATTGCTAAGTTATTATGTAAGTGTAGTTATTAAAGTAAAGAGTGACAATAAGACTTTTTATTATTTTTAGTTCCCTAATTAAGTCAAAAAAGTAACAATCAAATGGAGTTCAAATATATACCTAACGTTTTACGTTCTTCATTAAATTTCGAATACCTTTTATTTTGAATTCGTATATATGTAAAAGCAACACAGATCGAGATAAATGCGATATGCGAATTTGCACTTCGCGGTATGTCACGCTTTTCTAGCCATATATAGAGCTTTTCTTGCTGTTAAAAAACTAGAAATATATATAAAATTTAACCTAACCGAAACATCTTAACCTAGCTTTGATACTAGTATAGCAAAGTTCTAATAATCCCAACAGCAAAGAATACATTTAGTCTCGTATTTGTTGACAAACTTTGAAACTTACACGAAATATCAAAAAAATTAAATTTGACTCTGGGCTCTGTTTTAAAGCTATCATTTACATATTTAAATCGCTTGTTCATTACTTCGTTGGGGAAGACGTAGAGCTAATAGTGGCATGTTAGTAGTTTTGAGTTCTGAAGGATGTCCGAGGTGCTTTAATAAATCTGAAATATAAATAGGATCTTTATATAAATGAAGAAGTCTTTTATAACGACTAGCGTAAAATATGCCGCCGATATCATTGTGAGAGAAGGAAATCTCGAAATGACTTCCAACTATCTGGCCCTTACTAACAGTAGGCCAAAGCCTCCCGATATTGGGAGTGATAAACTTAGTAAAGACATGTTTAATTTATCGAATATTAAATAGAAGAGTTTCAAGTAATCTTGAATGCATCATATATTGTGTTTCTGAAATTGTTTTCTGTAACCGAAAAAAATATCTAAACTATTTAATGTTCAAGAACCAAGCGGTTCGGTGCGTCTATCCTCTGCCGCACCATTAAGTCTTGGAATTCCTTACCAGCTCACGTGTTTCCTTCTTCCTACAGTCCCGGGTCCTTTAAACGGGGCGTGAGGCCGTCAAGCTTATTGCCGCTATTGTAAGACTTTACGTGTTTGTAGTGGTGACCCTCTTTCCTGAAATTTTGCATTTAGTTTACCATCAGGCGGGGTGAAGTAAAATTGACGTGGCCTGAACAAAAAAAATCAAGCAATAACAGTATTTCATGACATTCAACAATAGGTATGTATGCAAAACACAGTTTCAAACCATAAAGTTGCCCTTAGAAGATCAAAGTATGTGAATGACATAATGTATCTTTATTCTTTACACAAAAGTTAGGCGTGAGAAAATAGCCAAATATACGAGTACGAACTGTGAAACTTGTTTTATAAACCATTATAAACTTTGACAGAAATAGAGATTGCAGTAACGTTAATTTTTCCATAATATAAGTCACAAGTGCCACTGACATTTGGAATTCAGTAACGTGGTAATGAATGACCATGTGGGTCCACCTAGTAATATTTATGTCTATGGATCAATTAGGCAGTATGTTAATATTGATTTAAATTAGGAAAAGTGAATACTCAGACGTGAATTGGAACCGCGACCAGTCCCTTATAAAAGGAAAGCTCTGACCTCTCAGCTACAGTGCCTTGCCTAGAACATTTTGTTACCCTTTTTTACTTATGTTATGTTTACTTATGTAATTCTCTTTATTAGGGGACGTTGAAGATGTGATTATTGTCAAAGCAACGTACCTTTATAATACCTTCTCTAACTACCTTCCTCTTCAAAAGTTGGCTATCACCAAATATATTCTCTGCAGGAACTATAGAAACGGGAAGATATCCATTAACTTGACATTCCCTCACCACCTCAATAAAGAGGCGAGTTTCTTTGACGATTTAAGCATCGCCATTATTGCACGTCTTTAACTAAGTGAGGAAGCTCAAAATTCAGTGTGAGCTGCATAGACAATAAGATCTGCTATACGAGCAATGAATACCAATTTTCATATTTTTCAAACTATGCTATTCGTCATTTGTTGAATGACTAATATTATTATGTCTTAAGATGCTTAAAAAGTCTCCTCAAAGAATGATTGATGTTTAGATATCTATATATATAAAGTAATGTGTGTATTTAACGCAGGTTTATAAGTGCCCGGTTAATGGCAATAGGCTCGTCACGTATTACATTGGGACCTAAACATAAACTGGCGAAATGTGGGTGCTAGCACTTCTGCCTACTCCTTCGGGGATATAGGTGTTATGTTATGTAATGTTATGTTACGTTATATATAGTTATATATAGCCAGGTATTATTTATAATTCAAGATATATCCATAATACCATGGTTTAAAGCTTGTAGTGGGAGTCAGGTATATCGGAAATGTGGCAATTCTTGTGTAGTCTTTAGAATAGCAGTTAATCTGTTTTATAGATCTTGAGTTATACAGTCGATGTATGTGAAGTCGCCTAATACCATGAACCATGCAATAACTAAATAATAAGTGGGTATCGGCGTGTATTCCCACCTGACCAGTTTGGCACAGAACCAACTTAGATATCGTTTACTGCAGTAGACTTCGATTTTCAGATAATGGATTTCTTAGGATCCGGCACTCAGTTGTTCAAACTGCTAGGAGAAGGCAATGAACTTTTTCAAACGTAAAATCCCTCGGTTCTTATAATGAAAAAAGTAAATCTGGTATTATACAAAAGGTAAAAACTGGGGCCTGGTAACTAAAACAAATTAGAGTTGAGTAACACAATAAGCAAGAACTACGTAATTATTCATAAATAAATTTATTATAATATTGGATATTCAATTTAAGCAACTACAACACAATAGTAATTACTATTTGAGTTCCTGTGAATAACACGACGGTACAGTTTTACAGTCGAATTCATGTTCCAACTGCCCGTTTTATGAAAATTTACTTTTGCGCCAACGGTCAATAGCTGTGTTTGGAGGACTCACCATGTCGTGTTGAAACACAGTCGTACGAGCGAGAAACAGTGATGGAGTTGCACACTCTATCTATATTACCATTCCTTTCTCGGTGGAATCACATTTTGGAACGCCCTGGAAAGTTTGCAGGTGTGAACGCAGTGATTGGCATTTTTAGAGTTCATACATAACTCTGGATTTATTTGACCAGTGAATAAATAAATTTCATTTGGGCTAGAAGAGCAGCTGGCGTTCGCAAATCTATATTTTCATCAAAGAATTAATTAAAAATTGTCGCGCTACCAATTAAATCGGTTTTCATTATCGAGGGCATTTTGTGGTTCATTCGAATAAATTTAAAAAGTATTCATATAATTTACCTAATGAACGACGCAAAATACAGATACGCCTTGCCATGCCGTGTCTGTATTTTGATACAGATTCAGTCCGATATAAGAATAATGGCGAGGAGTAAAATTTAATAAACTAGATTTCCACAGAAATAATATGTGAAAAATTTGCAATTTTTCACTCCCTTTGTCCATATTAAGTCCCTAGAGGACTAAACTCGCTATTAAACTTCTAAGTGTACCATTTTAGATTATAGGATATTCGTCTTTGTGTATGAAAGTAAAACCATATAGGATTATTATTAATACAAAACAGAACATTTTCTTTGGAATATAGAAGATTTTTTTGTTTGAATATAAAATAAGTTCATGGATGAGAGACTTTTTGAGTTTATATACATAATCAACACTCTGTTTATTGTCTTACTTGTCCTGGCATAGTCCTTTCGCTAGTTCTAGTTTTTGTTTGAACGACAGTTGCGTCACTCGAAGATGTTTTTAAAGAAAGATGCTTTTCTTTAGAACATCTTCAATTTACAATGCTTACCTAGCCACTATATACCAGAGCTAGAGACACAATCAAAGTAGAAGAAAAAAAAATATCCAACAGTTACCCAAATCTTTTAAAATAGTTTCCACATCCATCATCCATGTAAGTACTTGATGAAATAATAAAAAATTCTACTAAACTCTATAGATTTCCCTCAAGTGCGATCGATGGGGACATTATTTTGAGTTATGATCGTCACCTTCGTCCCATCTGTCATAATAACCGCAAATACCACTTTTATTATTCACAGACAATAAAACAATAAGGTGTGACCCTTACTATAAACGTATCACAATAAATACGTATGCACAGTATTCTAAGTAACGTTGAAAATATTGATAGAGATCTCGTAATCATCGACGTCCACTGCAAAACGTAGGGCTTCCACCTGGGACATGGGTGCTATGTCATTTCACCTTGATAGCCTAAGGTCAATAGCACAGGCCTGATATTTATTACGCCTCGTCTACGAGTACCACTAAGTTGTCTCCGTTCGAAAACTTTTGTAGATCAAGTACCTAATAGTTTGAAAATGGGGTTAGAAATAGGTAATTATCATCTTTCATTCTTTATGTCTCTGATCTGCGAATAAATTAAAAATAAAAGTCGTTTAATTACAAAGCGAGTATAGGATATTACTGTGAAAGCAGAAAAATAATTTAGATAATAAATAATATTTTATAAAAAACTACGATTTTTTGACAGAACATAAAAAGTTGTGTTTTTTGTTTTTCATGGACTTTTTAATGCCTTTTTACTACAACTTTTTAGGGAACTCGCGTGAGTTGAACTACGTTGACTATAGATGCAATGTGGCATCAGCGTTTATGTCCCATCCGGTTATTAAATGATTTTCTTTTTTTGTTATACTGTTGACCTACTTTTCTCATATTGGTGGAGTTTATTTTTATGAAGGGAATGTAATCGACTATATTATTAAACAGATTTAGGAAATAGCGAAGAAAATATTATAACTATTGATTAGCAAAATAATAATTATTTTTGGTATTTCCTGCTTAACACAATTATAATAATTTAAAATGTTATTACATTTTTGCAGTTTGTGCTGACTTTCAATATTGTAAATTCTCAAAGAGGTAGGTAGGTATAGGTGTATTAACGTCCACATTTTGTGAACTATAATTTTCACGAAGGGAGCCTACTGCGGTAAAGCGTGTTTCAATAAAGGTAGAATTAACTAAGTCATTGCAAGAAATAGTGCAAGAACCTAATACTAAGTCTTCTTCTGCTTCGTGTCAGCGGCAACTTTTTTATATTTTTTATCTATGACACGTCAATTTGAGTTCACTGCACCTGATAGTAAGGTGAAGGCAAAGTCTCAGAATATAGAAATAGAATTAGAATAAAGTTAGATACGCCCAGTTTAAAACTCGGCAACACTAACCGCACTCTCCGTCGCTTCATTTAGGTCGGCAAATGTGCAGGTGTGAATGCTTAGCGGACACGGCAGCAGGTAATCCATCAACTACAGATCACAGTCACAACCACCACCACCCGCGTCCAAATAACCCCATTTTACCTGGTTCACTTTTATGGTACAGGCAACCTGAGATTTCAACCTATTTAGGGACTTCCAGGTGGTACATTTCAGTTCATGCCTGAATGGTAAACTTTCAGCGGGCTAGATGTAGTCTGGAAGGGATGAATTTTTCATCAGTCTCCTCTGGTACTGAACGTTCTAAGACAGCAACGAACAGACCTAGGACACAAAAATGAACATTTTACGAATAACCAGCTTGCAGTTTGGATGAAGGAGACTAATTTAAATGTATTATATGGACCTTGCAAATATCGCTGCAGTGGCTTGCAATGAACATAATCACAAGAACAGTTAATGATACACAATTATGGGATTCGATTACTGTTAGATCCACTACTATAATCATTTGTGTGGCTGTGAATATTTGTTTTAATTCCCATGTGTGTCGCCGGTATCAATTAAGGCATTGTGTTTGCAGCTTGCAATTTAGCTATGTATGCATATGTAGTGCGGAATGTTAATTACAAATCTGGTGGGTAAACTGAAATTACTGCACTCGCTTAAATATTTTGCTTTGCGGCACTGCACTGGTTTAACTAAAGAGGAGTTTGTATGTACCATCTTGAAGGCTTGAGATCACCATGTGTTATCTCCAATTAAGTATATAAGCTCATCGCCTGTAACGGTTGACGTAATATCACATAGAACATTGTTCTAAACTGCTTAGTACAAATTTTCTAAATATAGTCAGCATGACTTGTATCAGGACTACGCGACGACTAGATTGAAGTCAAAGTGAATTATTAATGCTTTATCTTTCAAATAACATGATATCACAAAATAAAAGTAAGTAACATTAAGATTATAGAAAGTAGGAAAGGAAATAAAAGCATACATTTACGAAGCGGGTGGAAAAACCAGGGTGTACGAGAGCGAGCGCGTAAATATTTGACACGGTGATGTGTATGCGTATGTATAGGGTGAGATGAATAAACTGAATTAGATATATATACTCGTAATTCAGAAAAGACAACACCAATTTTTTACTTTTTACATAGTAAAAGATCTCGAGGCATATTAAGGGTTAGCATATTAAATAATCATAGGTTTATATGTACAAAATGAGATATAATTACAAACGCAGCACGCTTTCGAAATTTTCTGGTTCAATTAAGTTTGTCTTTTATTTACATGCATTTGGAAGCGACATCCGCATTTACTATTTTCATCATGTTACGAGAATGTTGGTTTTACTGTAAGTCCCTCTTCATTAACATAATTAAATATTTATTTTTAATTGAAATTAGGGTCCATCATTTTAAGGTAAACTACTTTTTTAACCTAAATACGAAAATATTTCCACAAAGTATCTCAGACCCGCGACACAAATGAGGAGCATAATATGAATTCATATATTATGCTCCTCAGTTATAATGTTGAGTTAACTGTGCGTTCTAATTGCTGTCTAGGAATTTGATTCATTAACTTAGAACTAGTGTACAAAGGTAATATCACTGGAATAACTGGATAACAAACATTCTTAAGCGAACTTTAGATTTGTAGTTCTGCTAATATAATGTTGTTGAATATTTGATATTTCATAGAAGTTTTTGATGAGACTAGTTATTAGTTCTATACCTACAATTTTTAACAGAAGTCATGATTAAGTGGACCTCTTCTTGACATAATATGTCAAAAAATTACAGTATATTTTTTTTACTTCTGAATTTTCAGAAGGTAAGTTTAGTGAACGTTGCAAATGAGCTAACAAAATATAGAACACACTACATCTAGTTTTGTGATATCACAGTAGGTACTGGGCTGACGTATATCTAAAATAAAACTTCTCTAGAACTAGAACCTGCAACATTTCATTTGTACAAATAAAACGAAATCTAATACTTTCGCATTTTAAATGTCTCAATCTATTTGATAGGACTGTTGATTAACAATAATTTCTTAAAGATCTAATAATCATAGTTAACCGGCTTAACAAGAATTTATCATACAATAAACTCACGCCTATATCCCCTAAGGGGTAGGCAGAGGTGCTAGCACTCACATTTCGCCAGTTTATATTTAGGTCCAACCATAATACCTATTATATTTAGTTATAGTGGGAATAGGCACCAGCCTATTGCCATTAACCAGGCACTTATAAACCTGCGATAAATACACACATAACTTCGAAAAGCATCGAAAAGTCATTGGTGTGTGCCATGGTAAAACCTGGGACCAAACCTGAGACCTCGTCTCAGCAGTTCATTACCCATACCACTAGGCTACCGCGGTTAACAAGAATACTAGTAATTAATGTATCAGGTAATTTGAAATAGACCAATTTGAATCTAAGACAACACCGTTAATTGGTCATCAGAATAACGGTTCTATTTTCCGAGTCGAAACACAAATAGAATCAATCGGACGCTGCACACTGCAATCCACTCCAATAGAAACCATCAATGTTTCTGTTCCTGAGAGATACAAAATCCACTTCGTCTGATTTTAGTTAGCACTTAGGTAATCCAAATTCTCATGTTACTTAGAAATTGTATTTGTTTTTAGTTGAATTCATAAGTTTCGTCTTTGAGTACACCTTTATATAAATTATCTCTTGGCTCTCTTCCGTGGCTCTACCAGCGCAGATTTCGGATCCCGTTAACGATGTTCTATAAAGACCTTTTTAGAGTTCAAGGAATAAAAAAGAAGAGTTACTCAAATTGGTCCAGCCGTCTTCGAGTTTTGCGCTTAGGAACATATTTCACGATTCATTTTTATTTAAGTTATCTTTACATAAAAATAAACTTATACGTAAACATATTGAGAACTCACTTGTACTTTTCCACAGTATTTTTATTTTTTATGTTTTAATAGACCTGACCGGTTTCGCCTTACGGCATCCTCAAAGGTTTATGATGACATACCGGTCAGGTCTATTAAAACATAAAAAATAAAAATACTGTGGAAAAGTACAAGTGAGTTCTCAATATGTGTAACAACAAATTCCACCAAGTGCCATCAATCAACAGTATAAATAGTCTTATACGTAAACACCACTTAATACAGACAATTTATTAATTTGATTGATAGCAACCAGCAAATTATATAATGGACTAATTCTATTTAAAAGGCAATATAAATTCAAAGACCACCACCTATAGAGAAACCAATTGGCTCATCACATTAACATAGTTCCAAAATTAAACGATTCAACAAATTAAATTTATGGCAAACCAATAACAGCTGGCTAATATTTAAAAATAGAATAAAATCATTAGGCTATCCATTCCAAGAAATAAAGACAGGCTTGTAGCACTAACATTTTTACTTTCTCTTTTCTTACAGATTCGTGAGTTTGTTATTCCTTAATTTAATAGCTATTTCCATTATTTATTATAACCCTGTATTAAAATTTGTTTTTATTGGCCGCTTGATAATTTAATTTCGATCGCCAAATAACAGTAGGTACTTCCTAAATGCTATTTCATTTTGATGATAATACAGCTGTCACTTTCCAAAAATGTTATGAAAGTTGCTGCTTTCTCATTCATGTACAAAAAAAATCATAAAATTATATTTGCCTTTACTCAAAAAAAAAATAGTACTGATAATTGGGTTTCCTCCAATTTCTCCAAACAAAACAGCATACCTATTTATATGTCGATTGATTGACAATAATACTATACTTATATAAGGACAAGTTACGTCTATAATGAAGTTGACATATACCATATTTCAGATAATTTACAGTATTGATATTATATAATATCTCAATGATGTTACTATAACTAATAACTGCTCAGTTATCATCGTCATTCATCTCTTCTAGGTTGCATCCGAGGATCTACCACGGAGTCCCGGGCCGTATTTTTATGGCCAAACACGAGGCCGCTGCGTTTCGATATTTTCTCTGAAGCAAATGACGCTCACTGACACCTGACCTTAACTATATCAAATACCCAACTTACCGATAATCACTACACAATCCGATATACCGATAAAACAAAGTCGCTTTCTCTGTCCAAATATCCCTTTGTATGCTTAAGTCTTCAAAACTACGCGACGGATTTTGATGCGGATTTTTTTTTGACTAGTGCGGGGCAGAAGTGGAAAAATGTTGCAAAAACGGGGTGACGCAGATGAAGTTGCGCGGGTTAGCTAGTATTCATATAAATTTGCAACCAATATTCCACCGAATATACTCAAAAGCTGGAGGCGATTTCGTGATTATTTTGTATTGAGAAATTATTATTCTAAAATTAAGAAAATTGAAAATTTTGATATTATAATCCAAATCGTAATCTGCCGGACTAAACACAATCAGCTCAACAAACAGGATGGTAAAAATGCCTTACATTTCTCTTCTTCATCACCATTCATCTTTACATTTTATTCTACATTCCTTCTTAGGGCTCTGCTCACTATATAGTACTATGTATAGAATTCTACAACAGGGTCATATAACGAATAACAAGGAGATACGAATATTATGGCCGATTTTTAGTAGCATGTTATGTTCGGCATTGTCAAAGTTATGATTAACAAATACCACACACGTTTGCCCGATCCATAGCCTTTAATTCAGAAAGTTGTTATTGTTTAATATATATTTTCTACTGGATTACTTAGCTTGTTCAATTTTGAACTGTATTAAGTCAAATACATACTCTGGTAGTTATAAATAAAAGTACATGCTGAACATGATCAATCACCAGCTCGTATTCAACAGAATAAAAAGAACTGGTAACTATTCAACATGAGATGGATGATACTTTATTCACTTCAGTTTTGTTTCGTAAATTACAAAAGATTGAAAAGAAGATAATGTTGTCACCCTTTCATATATGAGTTACAGCGGGTGCAGCGCTTTTTTTTATAGGTAATCGATAAAAAAAGCGCTGCACCCAAATTATATAATCGATATAAAAATTACTCGCTTGTTTAGCTGTGCTATAACTCAAACATAGTAGACAATAAAAAACATAGTAGTCTTTAAGAAAGAATAATACTTACATCGTACTTTAAAAATGTTTAATTGCATGTAAATTAAACAAAGTCGGCTTTAATTTCAATTGTTTTCACTATAATGATAAATGCGCAGAATCAGAATCAAGGCTAGTAAAGTCGAATTTTTCGATAATAGTATTAAAATTATATTAAACTTAATGAGGTGTACTATATATGCTGAATAACAAAAGGATATCATTTCTCGCATTATTGAGTTGACTTTCACATAATGAACTTAATTTGAATAACCGATACAGCGATGCTCTTTGTGAAATATTTTTTCATTTTGGTCACCGAAAATTGATCCGGCACTTAATCGTTCTCAATTTACGACCCAACTGCGGTTTATATTTACGATTTCCGAATAATAAAGCGAGTTTTGGTTCAAAGGATTTGGGACAGTTTTTTTTTTATAAACCATGAACATAGTGACGCAGAAATAAATAACATTTATGTGTTATTACTGAAAGACGGGACAGAAATGAATTGAATATTTTTCATAACGATAATGCTATAATCGCTATTTGTGTAGTGTATATTGTAATATTAAATAGGTCTAAAACCTACTCTAGTTTATCTGAATTCACACTAAGCAGCTGAAACTCCCAGACCGATGCAAATATAAATTCTTTGCACCGAGCAGAATTGATTTAGCTTCAAAATGAAACATTGCTACACCACCGGTTGTAATTTTTAAATTTAATAGTTAAACTAAGTAGTTTAATCCTTGGATTTTTTTAATTAAATTTTAATTAAAAAAAATTCAATAAATTATTTAGTTTTCTATTCAGTAATGCACAAATGCGTTACTTGAAATGCTTATCTCTTTTCTTTAACTACAAGTCTTTATTTGTTGGAGGGTCATCATGAACATGTCTAGACAAATTTCATCTGAGTGTAAATGGGATTTGTTGGCATTTGCATTTCATTGGAGACCTCTTATTAGTTTTGCGACATAATCTTCTTTGACTGTCCTCAGTTTCAAAATTACTATAGCTAAAGCGACCAAACTCGATTAGAGTGACGATAGGTACGATTTTATACAAGTGAAGATAGATATTTGTATAATCGGTATGAACAATCTTCTTAGCCTTTGTACCAATTTACTACTACGATACTAAATCTATGATATTCAGAGGCTTACTCTTGACATTACTGCCTACGATAGGTGTATATACGGTTTGTGTTCAGATAATGGTTCAGAAGCGTTGTTCGACATGGATGTCCACACACCTACTTTCTATGAGTTCATTATCACACTTTACGACCGGAAACGGTGCGCACTGTACGGTACTGGACTGAACTCCCAGTCGTGGTTTTCCCAAGCGACTGCAATATGCGGTTCGTTAAGAAAGGGTATTAGAAGGTTTCTACAGGATAGGTAGCAAGGGTGTAACGCCCCTAATCGGTGGAGGTGATTATGTCAGACTCACGCCTCCTGCGTAGTAGTTGCGTTCACTACTGCCACACTACGGAGGTTTTAATAAAATATTAGTTAGGGTAGACTGGGTACGGTTGAAACGGTGGACGGTTGAAACAAAACAAATATCTCGTGAACAGTGCGTGATGGGGCGAGGGGTGCAAGGGGAGTACGAAGCGGATGACTAGTCGAAACACAAATTTTAGGTTTACGTCGCGCTTCGGGCGACGTGCTTGTCAACAGGAGGCCCCATTGTGTTTTTTGACGGAAAAGTAAGTATTTAAGTACCTACATTTTTGCAATTATTAAGATTTTTTTAAAAGTTTGAGTATTGAGAGTTTTATTTCTATTTATTTGAAGTTTGTAGAATGTCGCAGTGTGATTAGTTTTCATTTAAATTTATTATCATTTGCACTGTGAACCGTTTTATATCAAGTGAGGTATTGGGGACAGTTGAAACATTATTTGTGGGTACGGTTGAAACAGTTTATTTATTTAATTTTCTTGTTTCTTAGATGCCAAGGGTACGCAAAAAAGACTACAAAAGGTCGGAAAGACTTATCAACACAAGCCTATGAAGATTTTAAAGCGGGATCTTAGTTAAGAACAAAAAAGGAACTGAACCACTGTTCCCTGTTCAGCTATGTACGTAAACGAGATGCGGTTGGTAACGATGAAGATCAAAAAATGGGATATAAGGCTCGCAATCGGGTATTTACTCGGGAACAAGAGCGTGAGTTATCAAAATATTTTATAAGATGTGCAGATATATATTTTGGCATAACTAAAAAGGATATTATGAAATAGGCACACCGTCAAATACGACTTATCACGACCTCAGACTTGGGATGACAACGACATGGCTGGCAAAAATGGTTTCGTATGACTATGAAAAGAAATCCTGAACTGTCAGTACGTGCAGCACAGAGCGGAGGCGACTCGGACGAACTCCACCATAAGCGTGGGCCTGGGGGTGACGGGTGGAGCCGCCTGTCACCCTAGCAGAAGCAGGCCATGGCGATGGCGCAAAGTGCCACCCCATACCCAGGAGCTAGATGGGGACGCCATGGTCCCCACATCAGGGGAAGAGGGTCATCTCAACAGAGATGTCCCCGGGTCTGCCAGGGTGTGAGAGATATGTCTTGTATAATCTCACCTCCGGCAATCAAGGACCCATGGACGGCGTGCGTTTTGGTCGGTTCGAGTCCGTCATAATCACCTCCACTGGTTTTAGTGGAGGTGGCATTCGTGGGGATTTTGCGCACGATAAAAAAAAGTACGTGCAGCACAGGCTACAAGTCTTTCTAGGGTAGTCGCCCTAGAAAGACTTGTAGCCTGTGCTGCACGTGCTTTAATAGGAACAACGTAGATGGTATCCACGATAATTTGACTAATGTTATGGATCAAATTATTTGTGATATTTAACTATCCCATTACGATACGTAAAATGTTATAAGATGATCAATAAAACATGATAATTGATTATATTTTGTATTATTTGCATGTGTTTCAATTGACCCCAAGCACCGTTTCAACCGACCCTGGCATGGGGACGGTTGAAACAAATGACAATTTTTTTTTAATATGATCTTACACAGAAAATACCACACAGTGATCTTAAACAACATTGCCCATTTGTAGACAGATAAAAGTTCTTTTATTTAAGATATTTCCGTCATCGCTCACTTAACAAATCCCGATGCTATGAACGATGATCGCTAAAATGTTTCAACCGTACCCAGTCTACCCTACCTACTATTATTGTAATGATGATGATGATGATGATGAGTATGATGAAGATGTTTAGTTATTTGCTAGTTAACCACATTCAAACGGCTGAAAAAAAAAAGAAAATAGCAACAGATAATAGTTTGGAATTAGATTAGGAACAGGATCATTGCAGAAACAGAAATAGAACACCAAATAATAGTAATAGCTAATAAGCAAAATATTCTACACTTAAATAATGTTTATAACTAGCCTCCTATATTCTTAACAAAAGACCCGTGATTAGCTTTAGCAGAGTGCAATAACAAAGAAAATCTTTTTTAACTGATTCAATCTTATTAAGACAACAATCTTAAAAACAAAATTCAAGTACAATAGAAGCAGGAGTAAAAATCCATGCTCGCGGATAAAACAAGGATTACGGTGCGACAGAAGGGCGACAAGCTGTCATAATGTAAGCCTCCACTTGACGGGGGTTGAAACCTTAAAACATTCTCGTTAATGCCTGTAAAAACTAAACCTGAACACCTGTAACTAGTAATACCTATCTGATTACAAATGTAAATGGTGAGATTCGCTGAGAAATTTATGTCAATCCAGGATTATTCTTTAAAAGAGGTAAATTTTAATTTCATGAGATTCAAGCTTAAACAAATTTAGTCGGTGTTTGTTGTCTAAACATCTAAATGTCCTTGTAATTGAAAATGAATTGAAAACTTATTGAAAATTGCTTAAGATTATGATCACGTGTTAGTAACTGAAACTGGATATTTCTTCGAAGTTTAAATCATCCAACTGAATATAATAAAATGCAGTCAAATGATCAAACATAAGCAAAAGCATCTTCTACGTGCTATTATATAAGTGCTGAGCAGTGGCATCGTATACAATCAGGTTGAAGGACGTTTGATTTAGTGTTTGTATTCTATCTCAGCATAGACGATGGTTAAAGTTTAGTATTTTAGCCTCGTGTAGAGTCAGTAAGCACATCACTTTAATTTTGTATATGTTCCAAATATACTTATAAAAAAGCAATAAAATTGTACGAAATTTATGCAACTGTTTTTAGGACCAAAGTAAGCATAACTTAATTATTGTGTTGTTAAATGTGTATGGATATTGAAAATTTTAAAGTCAGTCCTATAACTAAACATCATAATTTATATTTTATTGTACTTAGCTGAAGATGTTTGGCCATTGTTTCACATGACTATAACCATGATATCCTAAACGCTTCGAGTTAATGTTCCAAACTTAGTTTGTATTTTATGCATGACTTTGTATGGCCATGGAACTTTGTTTAATTACCTGCTAACAGTAATTACCTATTTCTAATTCAACATTAACGAAACAAACTTCAACAACAAAGTGGAAACATTTAATTTCGTTATTATGCTTTTAATTATAATTCTAGCTTATGATTTCTGATGAGTTTATACTTGAAAGTTAATAGTATGAAAGTACTAGTATGTAAGTAATACATTTTAAACAAGTTTGAAGTGTTGAGAGTTTTATTCTAAGCACCCATGGATCACAGGTATGAATATGTGGAATACCCGCGTAACACCTAGGTAATCCTTTAGTATTGTAATATAGTATAGTAATTGCCTATTCCAAGCAGCCGAAAAACGTACAAGACTGCTTCAAGCCTGCTGAAGCGTAGAAGAACGGATCTCAGGTAAGACATCCAATAAACCCATCTATTTCTTACAAGCAGCTGATACAGATTCTTTAAGACTTTTTGTCTGCGAGTAAAAATAAAGTAAACGTTTTGAATTACGACCCACAGCTCTCAACCAACGAGATCAAATGAAAATAAAGTATTGATAAGGACTGCTAGAAATAGGAGCCATTTAAAAAAATATCTAAATTGTTTTAGCACGTTATTCGCTTTAACTATATTTGAATATTTTGAAATCTTAAGTCTACACTGTAATTAATAATGTATCAAGAACCATACAATTAACATAGTTATTTCTGTTACCGAATAAGTAAAATATATTATAAGCTTACATAAAAAAGAACTCTGTAGAGTGACAAAAAAAAGTACCATGGTTCACCAATAATTGTTTTTTAAACTTGTAACTGTTACAACAGATTTTGTGTTCAAAATTAATACACATTGAAATCTCTTGCATATGTCTATTTTAGTCGAGAAAATCAGAGTAAAAATATTCAAAACCCCATTATTGAGCTCAACATCTTAATTCTCTGACAATGGACGGAGCTGAACAAAAGCTTTCAATGTGAAATATCGTCTAGGCCTATTGTCCGAACGGTTGATATATTGACTTCTATCAGCAGTCTTCGGTGCAGACACCAGTTTTACATAGAATGAGTTATGATTCGCGGGTCTATAGCTCACGAATCACGCCTCTGTTCATCATGGTTCCGTCAAGGTATGAAATCTGGCACGAATCAAAATGGTAAAATATATATTTTATTTATATCTTGGTATTCTTCTTCGTCTTCGTCATCTATGTACGTGCTAAGATTTATATTTCTATAATACCCTGCAATAGTAATAAATCACTCAAATATGAAAGAAAACCGACTGCTATTAGTCTGACCTCCAAAACTCGCTAGCTATACGGAATCAACCGTTTCAAGTTATTTTTGCTCGCATGTTCTGTAGCAGAGTCAAACATAGTACAAAAATATTGTTTTGCCCCATGTACCCAATCCAACACTTGGCTAAATTCTTACCATAGAAATACCTTACCCCATCTGTCACGACGGATCTAAATAATCCCATTGACATTTAGGGGCTTTTGCCAACCGTGCGTTTCTACTCTAATTCCCCATAACAGTTTATTACTATGGTTGGGGGTTTATTTGCTACCCGATGGCTTGTCAATTCTATGTAATGTGATCATCACAAAAATTAGTTTTTTCTTTTGTTGTATAATATATTATTTCCAGTTAATGATATTTAGTGAGCTATAATTATTCAGAGAAAACTGGTCTTACTAATTATTTAGTTTGACAGTTAATTTTGTTCAGAACTATACCAGACAAATTCTCAATACAAAACCTCAAATCCAAAGCGCTTGTTTGTGTACCGTATTTCCATTGTGTTTTTGACATGGCGGAAATACAGCGCTTATGCACCTCCGCGGCCATTATGATATTAACCATAATTAATTATCATTGATTTTGTGAAATTAGATAAGCTGATGAGCTGTTTGTATAACGTAAAATAGTTTATTATTATTAGGTATGAAACATGTGTTAACTGGTATATATATTGAATATTTTAAACCCTAACTTTTATTTCAATATTTTTCCTTCTGAATATTTTTGTCATTTGTTTAACTTCATTAGTTTGGTTACTTTGTTAGTATTTTTTAAACAATAATGTAATACATCACTTCTACAAATAAAACCTATAACATTGTGTAACTATAGTCGATTTTGTTTTCTGCACTGACAGCACAGACCTTTACCTCTCCCCCCTCCCCACTTTTTTCTACATGATCGCTAGCACGAGTGTACCGCCCCTGGTATTGCAACCACTTTTCATCTGCTGAGTCATGTGCTTGTCTGCTATTAAAGTGGTGTAATAAAATCTCATCTTACTATTATTTCGATGTAAAAAGTCAATACTCTCAATTTTACTTAGTTAAGTCAGAAGGCAATACCCTTAATAGTCAGAAGGGTATTTTGTCTTCGCATTAGTTTATTTGCGATAAACACGAAGTAGGAAGTGCAAAATTTTCATTTAGCATGTTTGTCTTCTAGATCAATAATATGACGTCCAGCCATCCGGTCAAAAGTTTCGCTCAGTGACTTGATTGTTATCCTTCAGATTTACCGGCGTTCAGCAGTTTACCTTAGTTGAATTAACTGACCAGTTCAACCATACGCTGTAACATATATTTATTTACCATCTTAATTAATAAGGAAATAAAGGACATGTTGTATATGTTCCTAACGTTATATACCCACGCAGTGCTACCTATAAACTAGTAGACTTGATTATTCGCTTTATCAATAGACATTTGGCTTCTGACTAATTTCATGCTTTTAAAGTAACGATTTTGCGTTTAATGATACCTCTAACCCCATTTTGATGGTTATTTGATTGATAGCTTTATACTTTGAGTTCGAATCTATTTAAATATAAATATTAGATACCTTTAGATTGTTTTACTAAGTAAAAGATATTGTTTGAACGTAAATTACCTTATATGTTGTAGATATTCAATGAGGAAAGATTTTTTAAACTAACCCGCTCAATGTTAAATATCGTATCAATAATAGAGTAGCTTGTTGTGGACGTCTATTATTTCGAAAGTAAGAAGAATGATATTTCAAATAGTGGTAGAAGTAAATAAACATTACATTACAACATATTTATTAATTTTGCTCCTGTGGTAATGATTTAGAGGTAAGAAATTTATATGGGTAGCGTTTTTGAAGAAAAGTTGATTAGATTCCCGTATTTGAGCAAGAAATGATACGGTATGAAGGATACGGTTAATGGTGCTGCAAAGAGTTCAAGGAATAATGATGTAATCACGATATTTTTTAATGAAACCCGAGACGAGTTACTCGTTTTTTAATTATTTTCATGTTAGATATATTTATTTTGTTAGGACCTCTTTAGAATGTTTCTTACACTACCATTCTGTCGATTGTTGATTTGTTGACCAAATTTGGCTGGCATAACATTTATTATTTTACACACTGATGTCCGTGGTTTCAACCTATGTCGCAACCCAGGGGAACGTTTTCCTTGATATACTTAAATTAGCTTATATGTCATTCCAGACACTAGTTTATTCGTGTACCAAATTTGTTATAGCGTAATGAGCATCCAAACATTTTCGGAAACTTTCACATTAACAGTATTAGTACGAGTGGGATTATTTAACTTCTACTACTAAACAAAGTTATATTTTCTACCAACATACCATTTGTACAAGTATTAAATTTCATTGTAATAACATTTGAGTACTTCATTATTATCGCTAAAGCTTACTGAAACCGTTTTCTCTCACTATACTCGTATATTGTGTTACGTTAAAGTTAAATCCTCGTGGGATTACTGAAGAAAATAATTTGAGTCTATTGAGGCTTTGTTCGATTTTTCTTCGTTTTCTGTTACCTTAGTAACTGAATACCTACAAGCCTGTTGGAATACGAAGAGCCACACTTTATATATTGTGACATTACTTTGATAACATTGAGAGTTTTTAGAAATACTGCTAGATGCATCAAATATTGTGGTAATAAATGATGCTAAGGGGGTTTGTATTAGCAAAATATAACTTCTTCATCATACATCGTTACTGATAATTAGTATTTGACACAGAGTACTAAGTAACTTAAAAATATTTTGTAACATAAACATAAATAAGATTATGTAGTTTTAAGCTCAGGATATTCTAGCTACCAAAGTGAAGCAAAATAATTCTTTAGGTAAATATAAAAATACATAGTAAATCCCGCTAAAGCTAAAATCTTTCGACTGAGATTATAAGACATGAACTAAAATAGAAGAACCTTTTTCAGTGGATTAGAAGCTTATATTGAGAAAAAAATAAAGAACGCTTCTAACAGTACATTATTTATCTTAAATAAGTTAGTTATTAGTCTATTTTTGTACTTACAAGTAAAGTAAAGGATAGTTTAATTTCACTACTCACTAAACGCAAACCTACGAGAAAGCAGACCTCAATTTTCAAATCTTATCACAGATCTTTTGGTTCACAATTCTAAAGGCAGAAATTTGAAGCAATTCCATTAGAGTGTCTTTGTGCGCCGAAAATATCATTGATACAAACATTTTTGTGAATACTTTTCCTCATCTTTATTTTGTCGTCTTTGGCCTTATCAACGCAATCCTCAATACCAAATTTAAGTATTATAACTCTGTTACTGCATTCGCAGTCACGTTCTGTTTTTTCATAAATTCTTGAATAAATACAACTGCTCTTGTTTACTTGCATTATTATATCCTTACCACGAAATTCAATATCTTTGTTTAAAAAAATTCACCGTATTATTTTACTATATTATATTTTTAATTCATATCTTTTCGATTTTCGATTTCGATATCTTGGCGTTTCTATAATTATCTTGGGCAGTTTCATATTTCACTCAACAAATAATTAGACTTACGATTCAATGTAGCAATTTAGAATAACGTTGAGCATATTATCATAAGAGAAAAAGTTATCTCGGATACCCTGTGCAAATTAAGATGAGAAAAACAGTTAATTCATGTAACCTTAAATATAAATATAATGGAAAGAGTTACTTATGACACGAGAATGAGTTCTTTTGGATGCCATATGATAAGAGGAAGCTAGAGGAAGATAACTTTAATTACGTATACACATATATTGTTACTTTCGTTTGATAAATCATATAATACGTCTATCATTTAGATACACAAAAGCACAAACCGAGTTCGCATTATCATCCGAGTACCAATACTGTTTGCATATTATATGCATACCATTATGATGCCCGTGATTACATACTCTTCTCTTACTTATAAATTCGTATAACTCGACTTTAATGAGAGCGCCTGATGTCTGCATCTGCGTGGTATTTGACGTGGCAGATCATTCATCTGCAGCACAGTGTAGCAGCTATCAAAAGTTTATTACTACCTACTACGGTGTAAATAAATTTATTCCGTCTTAAGTAAATGAACCCTCAGCACTGGAATGAACTGTTAAGTGTTCTTGTGCGCCAACGTACACCTGCCAATTACTCCTTCAATATTATTTACGTCGTTTTTTGGACTGCATTGAAATCTATCGCAGACTGCTAGTGTGTATTTTTACAAAAGGTTCTTATCAAGAATAGTTTTTCTAGAGCTGTCTTGAGCTGCTTTGTAACAATCTGCCAACCACATTTAATTATATACGCGGGTTCAGATAGACTATTTCTTATCAGATCTATATCTATTTCATTCTGTGACCTATAATTTTGAAAGTCAGTAGGAGTTTCACCACACATTTTGTGCGATATTTCTACTCTCGCCATTATTGCCAATCAATCAATTTCTGAGCACTCTCACAAATAACCAAAATTCCTGTGCAGCTCAATGGCTTGCTTTAGCAAAATCACATTGATGACCATTAGACCATCCACAAATATTCCAATTAGTTTATTCATCAAGAACTTGAAAGTACTAAACTCTAAGATATCAAAACTAATTACAACTAAAACAATTAATTCGCTCTCTATTTCGAAAAGAATGCTATACTCGTACAAGCAATCCAATAAAAGATATATCCATTTTGATATAAATAGCACAAATTAGGCACTCGGCCACCAACACACCGCTGCGGTTTTGGTTAATTATCGAACTTTATATCTAAATGCACTTAAAATATAATAATTTAAAACATAAAGTGGTTTTTGAAAACAGATATGTCAGTTCCACAAAGTATTTTATTTACCACATTACTAATAAATATTAAATCAACCCGATTCTTTAATTTTGCAGTGATTTCAACTAGCAACAGGATATTTACCCGTGATTTCATTCATCAAAGTTCAACAATTTACTTTCGACTTCTAACTAACCGAGAACAAATAGTAGGTGCTCGAGACAGTACGCGAAGAGTCAAAGGGTTGTTTACATTTTCAAGATACAAAGAAAATATTTGATTTCACGCTGCCACGAGGTCGAGCTAGTTCAATTGATTTTGCATTGTTTTACGTTTACGTGATGAATTTTGGAACTACTATCGTGAGAAAATATGAAAAATGAGAAAAGAGTGGAAATAATTTTAAAATGATTTTTTAAATTTCAAAAAATTGTTTTTAGCTTTATGCTATTATATTTTTTGCTTCTCTCCATTATAACTGCTTAAATGCGATGCCTTCATTAGATTTGAACCTTTTTATTATTCAGGTGAAATTGAAATTCGACAAGCATGTTATTGTTCTGTTGACAGTAGGTACATACTGAAGTTTAAGGGATTGATAAAATTAATGTAATTGTCTTGTTGATTTTTTTATTTTTCTTAGTTGCTAATATACTAGATATTCAAATATATTGAACCTAACTTAAGCTCGATTTATTTGAATGTCGAATTATTTCAAGATTATTACACATCACTTCAAATGCAACGGATAATTTCACTCCAATAATGATTTGGGCATGTCAATTTAAATAAACATTCTAGACACTCCAAAAGCTTTTTGAAGTACTAACCCTATTAAGATGCCCTTTTACAAGTTAGTCTCTTAGAGTTTATTACTCTGAAACATAGGTTTAATACCTTTTATGGTAGGCATGAATAGTCCAAGAGAGTCTTAGGGCCATTTTTTGAGTGCTTTATTTTCATCTGAACAAATATTTAAATTTACTAAGTCTAAAGTGATTTATTAAATTAGAAAGAGAAAACAAATCATAATTGGTATTACAAAGAGTGATATACTTACAACATATGATTTGTATTTTTCAAATACGACGAAAATAAAAAGCAAATAATATTAATAGGAAGTACAGCCAAGCCCAAGGAGGGTAAGGGGTCCCTTCCACCACCTTGGGGACCCAAGCCAACCTCACCTGCCCGTGGTGCCCTCTGCCGACCAACGAACGAGGCTCTGGCTACCCGCCAACCCGCACTGGACCAGCGTGGCGGGTATACGGTCCGAAAACCCCCCAAGATGTTGGTGTGCACCAAACGGCCCCAAGTGCCCGGGGGCTCCAGTCGCAACACTGACGCGCCTGACGGGCGTCAGTCGAGCGCTGGGGCCAGGGGTGCTAAGAATCTGCGGGCGGGATCCCTCCGTCGGACGACCAAAGCATGCACAATGGACAACCGATGCAAACGTAGGTTGTCACTGGTGACACACAACATCTGCACAATGAGGACAGACGAGAAGCTAGCAGAGCTGGAAGAAGAATTGAGCAGGTTGCGCTGGGACATCGTTGGGTTATGCGAAGTCCGAAGAGAGGGAGAGGACACAATAACCCTGAAGTCTGGCAACCTGCTCTACTACCGGGAGGGCGACGAGAAGTCGCAAGGTGGTGTCGGGTTCATCGTCCATGGTGGTGTCCCTCATAAACAACATCATATCCATCACGAGTGTGTCGAACAGGGTCGCGTACCTGGTACTCAGAGTGTCCAAGAGATACTTGCTGAAGGTCATACAGGTTTACGCACCGACCTCGACACGACCAGATGATGAAGTGGAGGCTATGTATGAGGACATTAGTAGAGCCATACATGCCTCTAAATCACACTTCACTATTGTTATGGGGGACTTCAACGCAAAACTGGGTACGAGAGGTGATAACGAGTTGAGAGTGGGGCAATATGGGTATGGGAGGCGTAACCGAAGGGGTTGGAGGCTGGCCGACTTTCTTGAGAAAGAGCGACTCTTTATGATGAACTCTTTCTTCAAGAAGCCGCCCCACAGGAAATGGACCTGGATGGGCCCCGGTGGTCGTACCAAAAATGAGATCGACTTCATCATGACGACGCATAGACGGATATTCAATGATGTCTCAGTGATCCATAGGGTGAAAACCGGAAGTGATCACCGAATGGTTAGAGGCACATTGAATATTAATGTTAAGCTGGAGAGATCCCGTCTGATGAGGTCTACGCTCCGACCTAGAGCTTCCCATATACAGTACCCCGAGAGCTTTCAACTCGAACTTTCGCATCGCTTCTCTTGCCTAGAAGAATGCAGTACAGTGGACGAGATAAATAACAGGTTGGTTGAAGCTGTTCATTCAGTGGGTTCCAAATTCTTCAGGCCCCGTCGAAGAGATAGACCACAGAAGCTCACCGATCACACCCTCAAACTCATGGCCGAACGACGCTCTATGAGGCTGCAGTCTACCAATGACGCTGAAGCACATCGGCAGCTCAATAGACGTATCCAGCAGTCTTTGCGACACGACATCCGTGCCTTTAATACTCAATGTATTAAAGAAACGATTGAGCGAAATAAAGGCTCCAAAGTGTTCGCAAGAGACTTGTCTATTGGGCAGAGCCAGTTGACAAAGCTGAAGAGGAAGGACGGCAGCGTCGCGTCGACTAAGGCAGATGTTTTGGGGGAGATCGAGGGGTTTTATGGACAGCTTTATACCTCAGTCACTAAGCCTGCTACTGATACGGTTAAAGATCCAAGAGCCAAGCTAACCCGACACTACACCGAGGATATCCCGGACATCAGCCTGTACGAGATTAGGGTGGCCCTCAAGCAGCTTAAAAATAACAAGGCACCAGGAGAAGACGGAATCACTTCGGAACTTCTGAAAGCGGGTGGAACACCGATACTTAAAGTCCTTCAGAAGCTCTTCAACTCCGTCTTATTCGAAGGTACTACGCCGGAAGCATGGAACAGAAGCGTGGTGGTCTTGTTCTTCAAGAAAGGTGACAAAGCCTTTCTTAAGAACTACAGACCCATCTCGCTTCTGAGCCATGTTTATAAGCTGTTTTCGAGGGTTATCACGAATCGTCTCGAACGCAGGTTTGATGACTTCCAGCCGCCCGAACAAGCCGGTTTCCGAAAAGGTTATAGTACCGTAGACCACATTCATACGCTGCGGCAAGTCATACAGAAGACTCAGGAGTATAACTTGCCACTATGTTTAGCGTTTGTGGACTACGAGAAAGCCTTTGATTCGATCGAGACATGGGCAGTGCTACAATCTCTCCAGCGGTGTCATATAGACTACCGGTACATCGAAGTGCTGAAGTGTTTGTATAAAAACGCCACCATGTCAGTCCGAGTACAAGATCAGAGCACAGCGGCGATACTGTTGCAGAGGGGAGTGAGACAAGGAGATGTAATATCTCCGAAGCTCTTCACCAATGCAATGGAGGATGCCTTTAAGCTACTGGAATGGAAAGGTCTCGGCATTAATGTTAATGGCGAATACATCACTCACCTTCGTTTTGCCGACGATATCGTGCTCATGGCAGAATCGCTGGAGGATCTAAACACAATGCTCGACGACCTCAACCGAGTCTCTCAACAGGTGGGCCTCAAGATGAATATGGACAAGACCCAGGTTATGGCGAATGCTCATATTCTAAGGCCCTCCCCAGTGTCAGTTGAAGGCTCGACCCTCGAAGTTGTAGACAAGTACGTCTACCTTGGACAGATGGTCCGATTAGACGGATCAAACTTCGAGGCGGAGGTCAATCGTCGAATCCAACTCGGCTGGGCAGCGTTCGGGAAGTTACACAGCGTCTTCTCGTCCAAAATACCTCAGTGCTTAAAGACAAAAGTCTTTAATCAGTGCGTGTTGCCAGTGATGACCTATGGCGCCGAGACGTGGACCCTCACTATGGGCCTCATAAGAAAGCTCAAGGTCGCACAGCGAGCTATGGAAAGGGCTATGCTCGGAATCTCTCTGCTAGATCGAATCAGAATTGAGGAGATCCGCAGACGAACGAAAGTGGTCGACATAGCCTACAGGGTTAGCAAGCTGAAGTGGCAATGGGCGGGGCACGTAGCAAGAAGAACAGATGGCCGTTGGAGCCAAAAGGTTCTTGAATGGAGACCGCGTACCGGTAGACGAAGCGTGGGACGGCCTCCTGCGAGATGGGCGGACGACATAGTCAAAGTCGCGGGTACCCATTGGATGCAGACCGCCTCCAACCGGTCGGATTGGAGGTCGATGGGGGAGGCCTATGTTCAGCAGTGGACGTCTTGTGGCTGAAATGATGAATGACAGCCAAGCGGGGTTTCTATCCAACTGTTATTCAACTTAAAACAACATACAAAAATATCTTTTTCTTAGTGTTGTGTTCACACTAGTGAGTAGGGTTCACCAGAATTTCTTGGGAATGATTTCGTTACGAAGAAAATAGTTTTGTAATTATGTAAAAAAATATTAATTTGTAACATGACCTGAAAATTAAATGAACCAAATAATTGTAAAAAGTTATGTGGGGTCCCACATAACTTTTGACAAGTAGGAACGTTAATTTTCTTTAGTATCCATTTCCACATTTAGTTTCACAGTTAGCACCGAATTGCACTTCACTGTCCTTCTATTGTTTTCTGTTATCTAAAACTATTATTATCACGAGCGAGGAAAAAAGGCGGGCTAAAGAATACGACATCAGAGTGACTGTCATGTAAACACAATATTATAATAACTATATACATAAAATATACACATATACTAATTATAATATAAATACAGAAATGAAATACAAAAAGTAGAGACTGCAACTTTAGGCATCAAAATATTCCTTCCCATCGATCAATCAAGCAACAATTATTTGACATAATATATTATGAAACAAAAGGTATTACAATATTTATGATTTTTTAGAGAATACGATAACAGATAACAATAAGTATTTCTTTGAATAATCAACTTTGACAATATTAAGATATAAATTATAAATTTGTACGCCGTATGTGGCAGAATATGTGGGAGTAAAGCATTGTAGCATCTTTCGTACCAAATTCTGGTAAATAAATTATTTATTTTACCAACAATTAATTCTTGAATATGCATGAAAATGTTTTACATCTATATTTCAAATATTTACCTATTAAATTCTTGGGCCCGTTTCTGGTTGTAAAGTCCTCTCTATATGCATACTTTGAACCATTATAACATCATTAGTTTCTATTAGGTCCTTATTAGTTTTTTATATGTCTCGCTTTTCAATTTTTCATTCACTGGTGCTTCTGACAAGCAAAAACGTTTTTGAAAACAAAATACAGGTAAAATAAATTCTGGATAAATTCTCCTTCACAGTTATTCACTTATAATAATTAAGATTATAATTAAGACTCTCAAAGTTTAAGTTCAATCACATTGTCATACAATGCTCACTTAATTACAATTTCTAAGACTACACAAGTATCATTATTGTGTTAGAAGAGAATGAGCCAAGATTCTAATATAGCAACCTATTTGATGTAAACTGTGTGGAAAAACACAGCGAATTTATGAAAGCCTGAAATAGATTCAATATAATATAATATAATAAATTTATTTATTTTTTATGAGTAGGACCTTGTAATTTCCTTTTTCAAAAAGATTTTAAAGTTACTAGTGTGTGTTAAACTACTTTCTTTAGTGTTCAGACTTTTGTTTTTAACCACAATTTAGCATTTCATTTAGTTTTCAATAGGTAAGATGAACTTAGTCAGTGAAAAAATATTGATGTGCATTTTACTAGCTTTTAATTATTTTTTTTATAAAAGTTACTGGTATGCACCTGTATTACCAAATGTATTCGTCATCAATCATTTTGATTTCTCAAAAATATATTAATCCCAAGATAATAAATTGTTACATTTTATTCTTTTCTCAGATACACACCGTTTGCTCCTGTTTGTAATAAGCAAAAGTATTTTTTAACTTCGCTCGAAAATTTCAAAGCCCAATCTCAGTAGGTATAACTTATACTTTCATTTTCTTAAATGAATCCCTAAGACAAATTCCTACTAGACAAAATAATTTTATGTTCCCCTCTCTCACTTGACCGGTTTTATTATAACTATCGTGTTACGTCAGTCACATCCGTTGGTAGATAAAGCAAACCATCCATAAATTGTAATGGTTTCCCATCCCATTTATCAGGGTGATCGTTATTGAATCCTGTCCAGTTGCAGACGGGCGATTTTCATTTAATAAATTCAACTATAATTCCTCAGTGATCGTTATTTGATATTAAAAGAGATACGACATAAGAGATTTCTTTACGGAAAAATATGAATAAAAAATGCCAAGCAGCCATATATAATATGTATATAAAGATAACTAACATTCTAAGCGATCGAAAAAATTAGCATGTAATATTATTGAACCTAAAAATTTTGACTCTTTCTCATGTAAAGGCCTCCTAGATTTTGCAATAGCTTGTAGCCAGTAAACTGATGAGATAGCAAATTTACTTAGAGACTGAAAAAAGAAATGATATTTAAGCAATTTTAAATGTACAATTGGTATACTAGTGACAAATGCTAAACTAAATGATGCACACGTTGCGACAGACGCACGTCTGCATCCCCGACATAATCCACACCGCATAGTCAAGTAAGCGTCCAGGGCCCTACAAGCGACATAACACGTTAGCAATCCGATACAATATGTTATTTATCTGATATACAGTAAGGAGCTCAATGTAATCTATCAGGATTGATGTCAGTCGTCAAAAGGGTATCGAAGAATATAGTGGTTTGTGTTTTTATGTGCGGCGTCTAAACTATATCTATTGAAACGAGATCTCATCTGTTCGACCAAAATTTTTGAATTTTGTTTCAGTATCGAATAGCATATTTTTATAGCATAAATACTTTGGGTAAATTTCGTAATAATAATAAATTTTGATTTAAATTATAGTTTCGCCCTATTAAGTTCTGGATTTTATTCCCGGACACACGTGTTACCTTCTACCTACAGTTTCGGGTCCTTTACGCGGGGCGTAAAAAGGCTATTGTCGAGGTCGTCAAGGTAAGAATGCCGTTCGGTTCCAGGGACAGCTACTTTAACGGCGGCAACTTATCATTGGACTGCACCCTTGCTTACTATCAGATGAGGTGAAAATAATTTGATACACTGAATAATAAAAAAGATACGAGATGCTCAACTCCTGTGAACATATATTCTAACCTTTCTAGATTTAGTTTATCGATGTATGAAATGTACTCGTGGTGCGTTATGATGCATAAGAAGTGGCGGGAAATCTCTTCTGGTTGTATTTTATTTTTCAAGCATAAGCGGATTGTTATTCAGGGGGTATTAGCCTACATTACCTGACTATATGCGTATCGCATTAGTTAGTGTCGTGTAGTATACCTCATAATACCTATATATCTCATAATACCTGATTATTTGTAAGTAAAATGTATAGAAATGAAACAATGAGGAAGCGTTCAGATTTGTATAATTATACTTGGTTGCTTTTCTTTCATGTTTCTTATGGTACCTATACATATTATGTTTGCAGAGTTTATAGAATAAACAAATGACACTGATCACACCCTATTATTTTATACCTGCGGCCTACAAGACGACGTGAAGTGAATCGTTCATTCCCGTCACGTGCGGTTCCAATGGTTTCCCCCGATGTGACTGTTCGATATTGTAGTGATTCAGCGATTTGCACTGCAGCATAAAAAGACATTGCTTAATAGTACTCGTAGTACTATATATCTTTATTCAATATCAAGAATTAATGTAATAAATTGTATGGGTACATATAGGATAACTTACTATTATGATGTATCTAGATTCTCTGATTTGTTCTTAAAATCTCTTAATTTATGAGTTGGAGACATTAAATTAATTTACATTTATTTGAAGTAATCATTATACTCTCACGCAGTGGAATGTAAAATGTTAATTGATTAAGTAATTATCATTTAAAAATAAATATAAATTTTAGAATTAACTTCACATACTCAATAATAAACGTTTTCAAGATTTAAATGGAATAAATCAGTAATGTAGAATTAAATCAAACGAGAGCTTACCTTGCATTCTGCATTTTTTTTTTAGTAATTAATAATAAATAAAAGTTGATTCAATGAATACGAAAGGTAGGACGTCCCCTAGCCAGATGAACTGATGACCTGAAAAAGGCGGCTGGGACAGACTGGATGCGGAAGGCAGAGGACAGGGAGCAGTGGCGCACATTAGGAGAGGCCTATGTCCAGCAGTGGACTGCGATAGGCTGATTGATGATGATGATGATGATTAAATGATAATTATTTGATTTTTATATCCTTGCCTATGAGAGCATGCTCGTTTCTGGCACTCGCCGGCCGCTGCCACGGCACGCTCGCTTCGCTCGCTCGGCTCGTGCATAACAGGTCACAGTTCTAGCCTAACCTAACCTATCCGATTCGGGGTACTCTGTGTCGGGGTGTAAACAACTATTTATTATGGCGCTTCGCCGGCCGCTACCGCGGCACGCTCGCTTCGCTCGCTCGGCTCGCGCTGTTGGGGTCACAGTTATAACCTAACCTAACCTATCCGAGTCGGGGTACTCTGTGTCGGGGTGTAAACAACTATCTATTCTGAATTTGTGCCAAATAATCTGTACTCTAAATGAACGTTATGCTAAATGAAGTTATACAAAATTTTAACTATGCCAAAGGTAATTATGCCAAATAAAATTCTACTATCTTAAATGTATGCCATTCTAAATTCAAAAGTCAAATATTTTTTATGCCTAATAAAATAATGATCGATTAAAGAAGTTTCTGCGAAGTGAGTTATCCCAAATAGGTTTCGGAGTATCAAGTTTCTACCAAAAAGACGGCACCCAGTGATAAATGTATTCACAAAAAAAAATCTAAGTATGATTATCCGCATTCTAGAACCCATAACACAAGCTGGTTAAATTGGGTCTAGGCGGTGTTTTAATTTATTTATTCTTACTTGCCATATCTCTCTGTATGGTGTAATTCATGATCAACACTTCTGTTGTATTTATAGGTCATTGTAGCTTCATTGTTGGACTTTAGCAATAAGGAAATATTTTAGCTTCAAAAATCAGCAGAAATTATTTCCTTGGTAAAGTACTTTCATCATTACATAATACATACGAGTACTTGACCTTGTACAAACCTGTATCACTGAGCTTGTACTCCCAAAAGGCCAAACGTAGTTAGAAGAGCAGGTAGGAAAATTTTCATTACGGTTATTTTCTTGGATAAAACATAAATTATAGGCCGGGACTCCAGTGTAAGTGATAAATGGTCCAAGGTCTACCCTCAACGTCGACGGACGATAGTATATCTACGTTTAATCCTTCGAATAGCGACTTCTTTGTTGGATTACAGGTATAACTGCTATATATTATTTTAACACATTCTACATTACTTCCTTCATGCTTTTGATTTTAGGTTATGTAATTTTTATTCTTTCTTTTTATTGGGGGCTACGCTGCATTGATCTAATGGTTAACTGTTGAATTTACAATCGAAATAAGTCCACATTCAGACCAACTGGAAGTTCCTACTTGAAAAGTTTCTACGTTACTATAAGTCTTTCATCCGTGCTCTGATCTCTAGAGCCTTGGATCCGCTTAAATATAATGTGAATTTACTTTGTTTTAAACTATATGAAAGTGACTGCTAGAAGTTGTAGTAGAGGCCAACCGCTGACAAAGTTGTTCCGGTAGCTCATGTGAGCCTCCCTCTATTTACAAGCAGGACCGATATTATGCAACCATCCAAATTGCAACCACGATTAAACCACTGATCGTTCAAGGAACAGTTAGCGCACCAGATGATAATGAGCTCATAAAAGTATAAAGGCTGAAAGAATTGTGCGAGAAAATCTATGTGCAGCTAAACTAATATGGTACATAGAACACTTAAAGATGTTTTACTTAAAATTTCAGGGGACGTTGTCTGCACGCCGCGCCGCTGCCATGACAATTATGTCATGTAGCTGCCCTTAGACTTCAACATGAGAAAACTATCTCACTTTTTTAGTTCAATCTGTGAAGAGAGTCTGACTGACATATTACATAAAACGTATTATGTTAAACATGTAATGAAAAACTTTTCTATACAAAGTGTTATATAAATACACTGAATGACAGACTGCGAGTGATTACCATACCGACCTCGCAACAAGAGCGGTGTCACTCACTCTTTGACAGTTTTATCCCCTTCTCACTCTTGACCCTTCTCACCAGCAGGTACACAGCTCTTTACTGTTTAACTGTGATTTACGTCATATCTATTTATTTTAGTGCTGTGAATACAGTGTTATCGAATAAGTTCATCTTACAGCAACAAAAATCCATATTTCGTTTTTTGCTAAATCGAAAGTAATCTGGGTTTTGTTCATACCCAAACCCTTCTTCAGATTCATAATAAAAGCTATTTAGTAAGGAATAACAATAAAGAGTTTCACGCACATCCGAATACTCCCTCATATAACAGTGGGGTGAACTAACACAGAACGACATCAAGGGGTGGCAAAGTCGATGATCTCCCAACAGAATTCTACTATCATATATTGTGTAGTCACTATGCCAGTATAATTTGAGATTTGTTATTCAAATAGCCAAATCTAGAAGAGAGACCTAGTTTATTTGGTTATGTGCCCCTCTTTAGATTCAGTGAATATTATATTACTTATCAGTATAAGTAAGAATCACGAATGTAGATTCTAGCGAATACGTTTACGCTTGTTTCAATATGGTCGTATAGGACTTACGAAACGCAGTATTTCGAAGGGGGATAACATGATACGCTTTCGATATTCCCATTCTCGTTTTGGTATCTATAAAATTTATGAATATAGGCCTTTTGTGTAGATATAATATATCAGAAAAATGAATTCAAGTTTCCCAATTCATATTGTACGCTCAACAAGTGAGGCTAAACAATTCGGCTAAACAACACAAGTATTGACGTTCAAAGATTAGGTGACCCAAAATTTTGTTACATGAATGTATTTACTGGAGAAGACCACTCCATTCAAGTTTAACTGACAGTAAGTGGTTCCCATGAGCTATGATCACTTTAACGCTAGATGGAAAGGAGGTGGGAAACAAGATAAATATAAGCATAAGAAAAGCAGATTAAGTTGGTACTAATACATGTGATAACTTGACATTATTCCTCTGTAGGGTAGTATGTTTTAAAACATAAAAGTCAGTCTTGATTATTGAACGGATAGGATATATATTTACTTTTATATCACGAAAGATTTCGCTTTTGATAAAATGTACTAGGTACATGTAACTACATATTGTATTTTATCAAATGCGAAATCTAACCATGGTGTAGGTTCCAATGAATGGCTTGTGAAATGTTACGTCGCATTTGGATAAATGATTCATCGATCTCAATCAACTCATAAAATGACATAGAGCTCTGCTGGTGGTGGTATCATCTGATGATTTATCTTTGCGTTAATTCCATTCGCATCAGAAGATGTCACTTCAAAGTACGTGGTACATTTTTTTTCAGTTTAACTGCGTTGCGGTTGAATTTCGATGTTTTCCGTAAAATTACTGCAATTTGCCGTCCGCAATCTCCCTGTATGTGATATAGTACTTTCACCGGTTTGTGTAGTTTAGGTCCCCAACTACTTGTAACGAGTGCCATAGATGTTCTTGTGACAAATGGGACCGACGACTTAACATATACATATATATGCACTGAGCGGAGTACGAACCCACGCCTCCTGCGCAGCAGTCGCGTTCTCGCACGCCACAAAGGCTATTTAGAGCTCTGCTGGTATACTTCTTGCAAAAGTCACTGTCACTATATCAAATGAAAACAAAGCGCAAAACACACACAGCGCGGGTGCGGCGCGGGTCGGGCCCGCGACGGGTGATTTTTTTTTGTATTCCTTATAATTGTATGGACGACAACACACATAACGCGGGCGCGGGTCGTGTCAAGCGCGGGTGCCGCGGGTGTCACCCGCTTTACAAACCATGGCGCGGGTGCGGCGGGTGGGCGCGGGCTAGCGGCGTTTGTTTTCGTCGTAATGTACGCATTCTCCTATAACCGTTCACACATACGGCGGGTGCGGGTCGTGTGAGACGCGGGTCGCGCGGGTGCCATTTTGCTTTTGTAATTATTTACAAAAACTAGTACATTTTCGCTATGAATCTCAATGAAAAAATTATTGAATGTGGTCATAAACATGTTTGCTTGTTTGTAATTCTCTAGAAGTGATGAAATTATCCGTTTTCTAGTCTTTTTTTATAGATTTCGTGAATTCACCATTTTCTTTTGCGAGCTCTTCTTTTTAAATTAAATAGAAACAGTTTCTCTTCTTCTCGCCTATTTTAGCGTTATTTTAGCTTCGATCATGTTTTTATACCACTTAGGTGGCCGAGAAGCACACAACCCACCTGGTGGACAGTGCGGTTGCAACACCAGGGGCGTCACGTATGTGCCGTCGACCATTATAGGGAAGAGAGTGGAAGGGGGAGGGGAAGTATGGACCTCGGAGCAATCCGCATTTTTCAGCCTAACTCCGTGTTTGTCTGAACTTCAGTATTTTCCGTGAAGCTATTGCTATCTAACCTCCACAAACCATTGGCGATATAGTACTTATTGAAGTTGGACCAGTTGTTTTATTTTTACCTCTCCACCTACACGTAACGATTGCCATGTATGCAATGGCGCTGAATGAAATCGAACCCGCGTCTCCTGCGTAACAATCTCGTTCACTACAGTTATGCCACAGTGGCTTGTTCATCTGTGTCCGAATTTCCCGACATTTTCAATCACTAAAACGGGCGGCTTCACTGCTTTTGGATGGAACGCCAGAAGTATCATATCTTTGCAGTGTTTCATTATCTTGATTAGATGTAAGTTCGAGTATTTATGTATAAAAATTAAAAATGGTGGAGTATCAGCTTAAGGCTTAAATAAAGTACTCCAATGTAGTAAAGTGGCATATTATTGTAAATTTTGATTTTTTTATTTAGTTCCTATCTCCATAGGAACCTCTCTATAAGCTTTTCACTACTCAGTTCGTAATCATCTATCATCGACAATTATACAAATACAGTAACTTCATAAGAATTATACTCTAAAGAAAAGAAGAAGAAGCCGCCCGCGCCCGCTCGACCCGCGCCCGCACGACCCGCGCTATGTGTGAAGGCACTGACACCCGCGGCGGGTGGCGCGGGTGAAGCGCGGGCCCGACCCGCGCCGCGCCCGCGCTGTGTGTGTTTTGCGCTTAAGTCCTTGACAACCTAAAGGTCATTTTTTGACTTTGAAAGTTAATGTACCTAATTCTGAACAACATTATAATAATAGCTTTACTTAATATTATAAACTTGCTAGACTTGCCAGACTTGCTGCCAAATTTCACTCATTATTCTATACTTAGACTAATAACGTGGGTTTATAAAGAAACACTAAAAATACACACTTTAGAGAATCAAATCGAGGAGAAAACTTCGAACGCAACCTAGAAAAACACTTATAAGTTAATGATGCATTTACAAAAATTAATAACCGTCTATATAATAGTATGTTAAAGTAAAGTATCGCGTCGTTTTAATATAAAGCGATAGAATGAACTAGCGATACGATTGTAGCGTCATGTTGCATGACTACGCAAAACGTAGAGGAATGAAAATACGAACGTTATTGTCATCCGATCGCAGCAAGCGAACGTGAATGAGATCACCTACCTACTTGATATTACTTACCTTAATCACAGAATCGTTCGAATAACATTCGCAAGTTTAACTTTTTATAAGAAGGAATACGCCCAGAGTACTGTGCTACGAGTTTTCAAAGAGCAATTCTTATGTATATTTGTACATCTCTAACACTTGATTTTCTTGGACTTGAACTTGAGTTTGAATAGCTTTAAAATTTATCTATATAGATTTGGATTCGGAATAAAAGCGATGTTGATCAATACATTTTATAAAAATCTCGATAGATCCATGTTAGACGCTCAGCTGTACATAATTAAATATTCCGTACAGAAAGGATATTGCTTGTTCTGCATTAAGGAAAGTTACCTCAAACCGAAAGTAGTTACCGTGGCTCATGGACGTTTGCAATACTAAGGGCGTCACACTCGTGCTGCTGACCATGTAAAAGGGAGGCGACGGCAGATGGAGGAAGATTAAGAGAGAGTTTCTATATTGTCAGTGCAGTAGACAAAGGAAAGTTTCTCGGTCTTCCCACTGACAACGTCAGTGACGACAAACCTCTCCAGTGAGCACTTACTCACCGCCGAAAACACAACACATGTGTTTTTAGGGGAACACACACAGACATAGTGATGTCTGTTATGACAATATTTTCATTTCAAATTAAATCATTTGTTACAAATTTTGTACTTGTCACACACCATCTATAAGTACCCTGCGACCATGACTACTGATAAGTAGCCAAAATGTGAGGCTAAAAGTAAATAATACTAAATATATCGCGATAGTAACCGTAAAGTTCAAAAAGTATGTAAAAGTACGACGCAATGCTTTGTAGTCGTATTGATGTGGAATTGTCTTTCAATTTAAAGAGAGGAATTTACGTTAGCAGGTCCCCTTTAACTCAAAGCTACTCATCTGATGGTGATGTAAGTGATGTGTTGATAGTAACGCGAGCTTCAGATATGGGATAATGTATTATACAGGATAGGAGCAATAAATAACTCTTAGAAAGGTAATTTAACAGACAGACAAGGTTTGCGGCTGTACCACGAAATTTTGTTTCTAGGTTACACGATGACCCTCGTCATGAAATAGCATGTGGTTTTAGTCATTTAGGTTCCGATATAGTCATTTAACGATAGGGCTTTTCCGGTGCTCCCTCGAAATCGCTCAGTTGGCTATAAGATAAAGAAATATCTGAGTAAGCTCTCCGTCAGTACATTTTAACAAAATGTCTACACGACTTTTAGCCATAATAATATGATAAGTATATTATATATTCTGTGTTGTCATTTATAATCTCTTGGCAATATATATGAAGAAAGAATGAATGAATGAAAGATAATTTGAAAAATATATTATTATATAAATATTTATGTTTTTCACATCATAGCCAACATAAGGTATTTTGTGCTATATTAGCAGAACAAAATATCGAGGTCCTTTGAGAGCATTTAATAGACTAAATGCAAGATTAATTTAATATGCCTAATCCATTTTAATAGTATGAGTTTACTAACAACTAAGCAATTTCTCCTAGAGTAGTGTATATAGTTTGACCTCAGTACACTCTATTAGAGAGAAAAATATGGAGGTTTTGTATATAAATATTTTAAATTTAAATCATCCTTCTATAAATCAGCTGAACGTTTTAGATGAAATGACCAAAATTATTATACGTCATTAACCTCGTTGGTTAATTTCAACAATATAAAAAAGTGATTATCCTTTTTCACGTTCAAGCCCTATCCAGCAAATAGTATGACTTACACAATATACCAACCCATATAATGTTTCGTCATATCATTCCCTCGTGTATAAAAATCATACGATAAAGCCACGTTTTCATTTCCTAAACGCATATGTCAGCAATAACTCTAAGAACAGAGGCTAAAGTCTTCCAAAGCTTCGTGTATCGTGTTCACAAATTTTTGTCTGTAGCTCGTATCTCCGATCTGAGTGATCCATGAGTCTACGTGCCGCCTCTTTCATATTTATCTCATATTGAAGATAGGTGTATGTATTATATGGGCTTTATGATGGAACTGTCTAGATTGCTTTTGCTGAGATGTAGATGAGGAAAATTGGTTTTGGTCTGTTATTATCCTATTGTCAGTAAAAATATATTCCTAGGTATATATTTTTATCACTTTAAAGTAATTTACTTTAGTCCAAGATGGTTTTAGATGACGTTCAGTTTCATTACGTATTCGTAAGTAAATGAATATTTTTTGTCTTGTGCAACAGGTAATATCGAATCGAAAAAAGTGCATGCACGTCGGGATTCGAACCCGCGATTTTTTTCGATACAGGGGGAAAACAGTTTCTCAGAAGTCATTATTTTAATCGATTTCAGTCAGAAATTTCGTCAGAATTATACTTAACATTCTGTCGCTCACAATCACTAAGTAAGTGCTTATAAGAAATTGATTAAATTTATGAACACATTTTTAAAAAAAGGAACTCATAATATCATACATAATACATAAATAAAATCACAAAAGAAAACAGAGCAAGGCTCCATATTCTTATGGCCCGAAAGAAATTTAGTACTGGTTGTTTTGCAATAAATCCTTTTGCACATGTTACCCTCGCATGTATGATAGATCGACATAATATGATGACACAACCCAAGCATTGGGACAGAAAACATTATGAAAAGAATTTATACGAAAAGATGGAAATACAATAAAAACGTAATTTAATTCATCATTGCTACTGTATGTGAAATATTGGTTGATCATACATTTTTAAAATAATACCTTTTCATGAAAAAAGATAAGGGCCTCACCGTGCTTCAGAGAGCACGTTTAGCCATTAATACCAGTTGCCATCCAAACTTCTGAGTCATTCCTTAAACGGATTGTTCGAATTCAAAAACGTCCTGCACCTGGTTTTTAACCAAGACAAAGTCAAATATCGTTGAGATTATAAATAATAATTGCAAAGTAATAACGTCCCATATGAAATACACAAATTGGTATTTATTGCCGCAACACAAATAGGTGTGGATCGTGAAAATACAATTCCAACTGTGGTATAATTTATCGGTTGGAGGTAGAAGGTACATTGAAATATAAATTTTCCCTTTTTCAGTTTTTCCCCGGAATAGGTCAGACATACCATAATCAAACGTGGAAATTTGTGAGGCTTTTTCGATTTCAGGCCAAAGGTCCCAAGTGTAAAATAAAATGTTGTGCGAGTATAATACAGATAAGCATTTAAAACGACAAAGATAGAACGTGTTCATTTATTATTTACTGAAAAAAAAATGCTGTTGTTGTTTTCTCAAATTTTATGACAGCGACACACGCATTGTCGTAAAATTTTATTTTCAGATATTTTCTAAATTCACAGGCACAAGAAAGGGGTCTTCTTTTTCTTCGGTAAACGCGTAAAGAAGCTGCTTCTGACTTGCTTGCTTATTGGTAAGGCTGTCAGTTGGCACCTCGACTAATACCAGTGTCGACCGGAAACCGTTCTTACCTCAAAAACACTGAAGGGTTTAACAAGAAAATTTAAAAATAAAACAATCAAGCGGGACGATCGTGTAAAAAAATTATGGAAACGGACTGAAAAATTATGGAAATATGAATGAATATTTATGTAGGCACTAACATTGTTGCATCACAATACACAACGTTTGGCCTGCATCACTACGTTGGTTGTACTGACATAAGGATCATTTGAACAAGTGTAGAAAGTCATGAACTGTTACTTATTTAAACCATTAGAACTACAATCAAAAATACTTCTGACAATTGGCATCATGAAACATCACATAATAAATAAAATAAGATAACACTTGACACTCACGCTCTATCGAAAGATATCCATAAATCTTGACAAAAATGCCACGTCTTTCGGTCATATGTTTCTTAAAGAGATTTGTTCTCATTTTGCATTCATTTATATCTTTTTTAGGCTTAGTTAATCACACAATCCCAAAAAAGCACATAGCTGGTATTGATAGCTGACTTCGTACCTCATTTTACGCAAATTACGTAGTTAGAAGAGTGTGAAATTTATGACAATAGACCTGTAATATGGTGAATTTTGACCATTTGGCGACGACTAGACTAGACTAGACATTAACGTAACACAGTAAAAATGTCAATTATTTTGTGAACTTATTTATCGATACGGTCAATACCTGTGGGTGAGAAGGGTGCTCATTTGGGCGCGCCATTTGGGCTATTACAAGCTATACTCCCTATGAAGTAGTCCGGTAGACGGTTTGAAGAATTAGTAAATATTGCCATGGAAGGTGTAACCGAAGAGGCGGTAGAACGTTTTTCATATTCAATGCCTTACCCCTATTTTTATCGGAAATAATCTGCATTTTAGAATCGATAAGTACTTATATTTTTTCTTACTCTTACTAACTATATTAATATAACTTATATTAGCTGTTGCCCGCGACACTGTTACAATTCTACTCCCATTTCTATAATCTATGTCAACCTATTCTGCGGATAAAAAATAATCTATACCTGTACCAAATTTCAACTATTTACGTGCAGCCGTTTGAGCGTTATCGAGTAACAAATACTTAAATATCTTCCCAAATTTTCTCTCTCCACCAGGCGTAAAGACTTGCTTGCGAAAAGATTATCAGCTGGGATGAATAATACCAGTAAAAGCGATTTATCGCTACTCATTATTATCGCCTGCAATTAAGCTGAGTAACGAGTGCAATGTAGATAAGCTGCTGTTAATATTGTTCTCACGAGACTGTTATTTCCGTAAACTGTGATATGCTAATTTATATTTGTAGACTGTCAACATGTAAACACTTTTGACAGAGAAAGAGAATACTTAAATCTTTTCTATTCCATATTGTAATTAAAATATTAAAAAAAGGAATTTTTAAAGCTAACTTTTATTTGAATGCTCTAAAATGAAGACAATAAATTTTCAATGCAATCAAAGCCACCATTTTATTGAATTATAAAACTTATATTGGTATAAAAAAGAGCTTGTCGCATGAACACAAACATCTAATTTATGATGGTGTTAGAAATCTCGTGACATGCTTTTAGTTTTTGGCAACATTAAGGTTGCCCGACGGCGAATCTTTTGAGACCAAATACCTACTCGATGGCGGCGTGGTCCACTGCCGCTGGCTGCCTTGCATTTTATGCGTTCACTTGAGTACTCTTCATACCGCGGCTAATTTCTGGTTGGACCTTACTTGCGCCTAACGAAAATTCGAGGCCGGATTCCATTTCTGAGTTTTTCTTTTCCTAGACAGGTTGTAGACCAATGCTATCGACACACCTCTCACAAATTTTAAGACAATATTTACTATTGAAAAGTTGTAAATCTTGTTCTAGGACTTGCGATTTAGGAGACCTGTCAACGTTACAGAGCTACGGGATAAATCCAGCAAAGTCAAAACAATTGTTGAGTATAAATAGTATTAAATGTTTCACAATTGTCTTAGATCAAGACGGATTGCTTTATCTCCCAAATCTAGATTAACTATGTTGAGACAGTGACTCAGTGAGTTCGGTTTCATTATTCCGGCTTCTTTGTTTACCCAGATTGACTCATATCGGGATGTTTTTTTATGTTTACAAGTAATAGTGATGTAAACTTAATTAAAATGTAGTTGTTGGCACAAAACAATTGACTTTTAAATAAACGTTTCCAAAATGAACTTATGCTCAATACTAATAATGAAAAAATGGTCATAATAATTGATTAAATCAAATATTTAGGCAGGTGTATTTATCTAATTGCAAATTTAAAATTACGGAAGAACAAAAAGTTATTAAACCTGATATAATAAAATGTACTCAGCTTATAATTTCACTAAAATCCACATACAAGTGAGTAGGTGTACATGAACATGATACGAGTACACATCCCATAATTATCAAAGTTCCCTTCATCTTAATTGAGAATATGAGTATTATGGTTCTTTATGTATAATTGTTTCATAATTGCACGTTTATCCTTATTGTTAGAAATTACTAACGAAGTACGCAAGAATCTCTTCTATAAAATATTTACAGACATTTTTTTATAGATTCTCTTTAGAACATTACAGTTATTATCTTTAGAAAAAGATCATTCCGACTAAAAAAACTAACATCAAAAAGCATTTTAATTAAAAAGAAAAATGGCCGCCTCAAACTCACAAAAGGGTGTAATTAATCATACCTTATCAAAAATATTCATAATATAAAACGACTACATTTGGTTACAACGCGTATTTTGTTAGGAAGTGAACGTTTTAACTCAGGGTTTGGTAGTAACAATTTTGAGGAGCGAGTGGAAAATTGAACTTAGACCAAAATTAATGATATCCAAATAGGCAGGTACTTCATTCATATTATTATATTGTGTTAATAGCCTTGTGATTTTAATAAACTAGCCTAAGACTACTGGGTTTCTTAATAATATCAGAAGATAAATTTCATGGTTATGTTATCTTTATTAAATATAAAATAATAAAAAATAACATTATAAATTAGAATGACGAGACTGTTTTCGTTGTTTCAGTTTAACTTCAACTTTTTAACTACCACTTCATCATTCCCTGAACCTTTTTCCCAACTCAGTTGGGGTCGGCTTTCCAGTCTAACTGTGATGCGGCTGAACTTCGATATTTTCCGTGAAGCGACTGCCATCTGACCTCCACAACCAATGGTCTAATGACCAATGGCGATATCGAAGTTCCAAGTTAGGCTGGTTGGACTTTTGAGGGCTCCAACTACCCGTAACGACTGCCATAGATGTTTGTATGGCAACAGGGACCGACGGCTTAACGTGCTCTCCGGGACACGACCAGACCAGTGTTCAAACAGCCATATTCATGCATACAACTTTTTGCACTGAGCGGGGATCGAAGACGCGCCGCGTGCGTAGCAGACGCGTGCACTGCCGCCACGCCACGGAGGCCTTATTAACTATACAAAAAGAGGCAAATTAAAAAATAGTCTACGTATTGGAAAAATCTAAGAACAAGAAAATGTAACGATGATTTGCCTTCATAAAGTATAAAAAATGTAAAGAAAAATGTTTAAATTATTTTATTTTAAGATTATTCAGGTCTTTATTCTGTAACGAAAATATATTCTTTCATATTTTAAAAAGTATTACACAAAATCCAACTGGATTTTTTTATATTAGCGTCCAAGTAAGTAATAGGATTAGCTCTTTAGGGTTCAGAAGTGATCCTTTGTATCTAGTACAAGAAATGTAAGTTAATTTAAATTTGCAATTTACTCTATACGTCCTGAATGTGATATATCAGTGAATAAAACGAATACATTTTTGTTTGTGTTACACAACACTCTAATACAGCAATCACCACAAATTACAACGTGTAATTACAATTATAATGTGAGGTATTACTGCAAAAAGCAAGTGTTACAACCATTTTGTAAATATGAACACCTTTTTGAGTGTTCAAATTATAGTGTACGATACACTTGTAATTTTAAATATCATTTAGTTTTAATTTGAATCTCTTTTACATTCAACGATTTTACTTAGAATAGACACTGAGGAACTACTAACTAAGCTCACTAATACAGTGGTATTAATTAGCTTAGGTAGCAGTTTGATATAGGTATCCTCTTAACCTATTGATGTCTATTGTTATTGAATTTCAAGATAACCCCTTCATACTGATTATAGTGTTTACCTTTGACGGAATCGGTTACTGTGGACTACTTCCTTTGACAAAGTGTAGGGTTTGTTGTATTTTGATGCCTTTCACTTGATCTATGAGTACAATGTGCTTAATAAAGATACGATTGAAATTGTACACTCAGAAGAATATATAAATACTCTCATGTTTAGTTCTCTTCAGCGTATTTAGAGATGAATATTGAGTCTCACATTTCACCAACTTTTGTATTCGGTCCCACGTAATAGGGGGTGAGCCTATTTCCGTATTCCGGGTACAATAAAATTGTTGACTCGAGCCATGTATCTGAGGTTGAGTCTGGTGTTAAGCAGCTCTATTTCTTGGTCACCTTGTACGACACCGCTTATCACCGCAAGAGATGGAACCACGCAGTGAATCGCACTAAAATGAATGATATTGCTAAGTAATATACTGGTAAAATGTATCTGTCGTATAGTGTAAAAGTTTGAAATCAAAATTGCCAGTAATTGAACAACACTAGCCACTACGTACTGTGTATAAAATCAGAAATAACGACATGTTTCATCATTACTACGACGCATAATGTGAGGGTTGCTTTAATTATAGTTTATAGGGTAGGATATGGCCCATTAGTTTTAATCACCCACCACTGATTCGATTTGTACCTACTCGATGAAATTACGAAGAGAAAATATTCTATAGAGTAATTTTTGTATTATTATTATTTGCAACAGAATTAATACAGTTGCCAACAGCTATACTTAAGCTTATATACCAACTATTTGGTACACACCAGAAAAAATTATAACATAAAATATTGGTATATGATGGAATAAATATTAAAAATAGTACCAGGAACTTGTTTTATAAAAACGTAATTAATCTAATGGAGTAGTACAAAATTTTAAACTCTCTATTTATGACAAATGCCTCATTTGGGATGCACACCCATATTATATTGGATATTCAACTCTACTCGGAGAGTGTGTCTTCACTCGACTTTGCACTTAACTCTACCTGTCGTTTGTCTTCTCCTTCACCCCTTTCTCCTCAACCATTTCTTAGTCTCACTTTATACCCCCTACCCTCCTTTTTGTGAGACCCCTTTACGCTTCCTCTGGCTGTCTCTGTACTCCTTCCCCATCCCCCTCCTATCGAACATTGTTATCCACTACTCGCCTCTACTTCCACCATTACTTTCAGTTTCACCTACCCTCATCTTTCCCTTTCACTTTCTCCTTCATGAAATCCCACTAACCAATATTTTATCTACAGCTCTCTATTATGTATAATATTCCAACCTTTGAACTACAAAGAACGTGTTACAATTATAATAAAAAATATAAATGGCAAAATACGGATTGAGAACTTTCAAAAACATAACTCACATCAACTTAAAATGCCGAGATTAATGCTACGTATTTTATTACAATGATTAATGAGCGCCACATGCTTTATTTACGAGTTTATTTTCAATATCTTGTTGCAACGTGGAAATAAGAAGAGTTTTAAATACATTCATCATATAAAATAGAAATGTTTTACAATCGCAATCTTCGTGAAGAAAAATGAAAATCTTAAACGGCAAAACGGATTGGGAGTATTTGAGAACATAACTCAAATCAAGTTAAAATGCCAAGATTAATACTTTGTATTTCATTATAATGATGGATGAGCAACTTCTGTTTTATTTGCGATTACATTTTTACTTAAATATTTTGTTAGAAATATAATTAGAGTAGAATTGAGAATTATATAATATTTAATAACAACACTACGAATGTTTAACTGATTTTGATTGAATTGCTTTTCCACTACTAGCAGTATCTATAGTAAAACGATGATCCACTTGTTTACAAGGGCTTCAGCTATTTTGTTACTCATTTTTTTCTTTTGACGTACTTCGTAGTTATTTTGCGACTGGATATTCACTTCGTGTGTAGGTATGTTGTATTTTCGATTATTACAATATTAATAAACTATGAATAAATGGTGGATACTTATGGAAATTTGCACATAATATTACTCCTCGTTCTCCATGTTTCCAATCCCCAATAACTGCAGAAAAGTAACTGATGTGTCGTCGTCGGTTAATGTAAATAGTAAATTAATATAAACCCAATTGCAATAGTTTAACAAAATAAACCTGTTTAACGCTTGTTGTATTAATCGCAGTGTACTCTCGCATAAACATTTTCGTTATATGCTAATACTAATAGCTCTGGTTGTTATAAATAGGTATTTATGTACAAGTGTACCGTCAAAAACTTGGGCAAATTGTGTTCAAAATTCAAATATTATGAAAATTTGTTAGTATAGGTGTCAGTCATTTCACGCAAAGATATTTAATACAATTAAGGTTAATGTAATACTGATGTCAATTCAATTTCATGTCATGTCAAGTCAATTCAATCAAAGAAATACAATCAAGTCAAAAAGCAGACAGATCAAAAATTCCTTTTGTATATTATGCTTTTCAACGATCGAAAATGGTGCTTCCAATTGCAAATTAAGTCAGCTCATAGGACCCTCACAGAAATCCTTTGACATCAAGAATATTTGGAAGAATGGAATATACCTAGCTCTAATTTAAAATATTTTAATGCTTTTCAATCAATCTATTAGCCTATCGCAGTCTAATATTGGCTTCTTCTAATCTTGTAGTAGTTGTATAAATATATAATATATAGAATAGCTGTAGACTTTTGTTGTTAATACCTGCGATACATCTTAGAGATAATAATATTCTCATCATAAACTTTGTATTATTTTCAGTTCCATTAGAGATAATACACCTGTCTTCCTTTTTCTTCCTTCTGACTTCTCGAAATCGGGAGGTAAGCCTCGTTTACTTCACTCATGATGATCTTGGTATCATCCCAGGAACACCTCAGAATTTACCTAAATTCGTAATTTGAATGAATACTAAACCTTAATAAACATGAAAAAGAACCAACACTGTTTTACGATTCAAGAAAATAATATTACATGTACATAAACATAGCTCCTATCAAATATACACGTTTCAAAATATGGTTGCCAAGTTTGCGCCTCTCTGAGTGTACGCTCTAATATTTCAGAACAGTGAAACGGTTCATCGCTATGCATCGCATGAAATATTACTGTTTCATATGTTATTAATGTTTGTTTTCGTATCTTTACTGCATTAAATGAAGGTTACAAAGTAGTGGTAGGAGTGTGCTTTTAAAGGCAGAACCACATTTTGTTGTGATATTGCCTTTTTCGGCTGCAGAACACAAAGTGTTGAGAATTCATCAGTCTCTCATAATCATCGTCATCATCATCCTTGCGTTAATCTTTTTAACGTATTTTTTTCGAACTACTCAAAACACTCTATATAAAATCGTACCTAGTAATGACGTCGCAGCTAAGTAGTGGGTAGGTATATTGCAAATGTAGTGCAAGAGAATAAATCGCCTTTATCTCATGACAACATGACATGTGTACCTTATATAATATAAGAAATCTAATAATGTATACAGTTTGACTTATTATGCTACGTTAATATATTTTAAATACTAAAAATAATGAAAAATCATAGTTTCTGTTAAGTTGGGTAATATATCATTTTACAATATAGGTAGATATAAGGTAAGGCACCTTGTCATTCCACCTACTATGCAAAATCTATGAGATTGAAGACTTCACCAACATATAAATGAATACACACAAAATAAACCCAGAACGAAAATACCTACTTGTCTATCACAAATTATTGTCACCATTTTAAAGGGGCCTACTATAAGTACTTGCGGCTTGCGGGTTTCTAAGGGGTCCACTTAGATCACATTACCATACATGCAGACAATAAGTATAAGATTGAACATGAAAGTAAGTGAATAGTAAAATTTTGCGACATGTAAATATATAAACTTATTCATGACTAATAAACATAAACTTATCATGCATAAATATCTTATTAATCTATATAGTACATGATAACATGCACTAGTGTGTACGTTATATATATAAATAAAATTGACAAAAAAAATCACACTATAGCCATTAAACCTGAAACATTTATAAACGTGAATTTAAAATAACATGACAACTAATAATATAATGGTGAATCAGATGAATAATGCAAAGATATAAAACAAACTCAAATAGCATTTACTATTTAATTTCATTGCCATAAATACATTTAAACAGAAGTCAATACATCATAACAACAAGAACTTTCAAAGAATTCACTTTCGTTAACGAACCGTCCCGGATTCATCAATTTAAAGGTATGACAAGTGCCTGAGCGCTTCTGGATATTATATGGACATTCCTGAATATCGGAATGATTCAGCAAGGGGTCGTTGGCACTGCGTCCTGTCATCAATCATACCTGTCATACGGTCCGTTTCGAGAGACTACTGTGATTGTCTTTTGGATTTTTTTTGTCCCCGGAGACCATTTTGCCGACTATCCAAAATATCATACATATTTGACTACGTATATAATTATCTATATTAATATTATAAAGAGGAAAGGTTTGTTCGTTTGTAACGAATAGGCTCCGAAACTACTGGACCGATTTCCATCATTATTTCACCTCTAAAAAGCTACAATATCTAGGAGTAACATAGGCTAGGCATAGGCATAGCATCACGCTACCATCCAAGGAAGTGGAGTAAAAATCATAAATCTCAATTGAGCCGGTAAATTTCTATACATTGGTGCTAATATCCACAGCAAGGAAAAGTAGTATAGAGAGGCAAGTAGAGAATCGAGTAGAGTCCTAGCGCGATAATCGATACCACGCGGGTGGAGCCGCGGGCAACAGCTAGTTTTAGATAAATTAAATACGTTGAGCTATAAATACGTAAACGTCAGAGTAACTTTTACCGTCACAAACATTTAGGGATTTTACACACTTAGTAACAGTTCATTCATTGGTGGTAAAGTGATAGTTAAGATTTGTGAAATCAACACTTAGAATATGTTAAATATTATTTAGTTATTTTGGTAGCTGCAAGAAAAGTATTTTCCAATGAGCTACCAACATCAACGGGTCTATGGAACTGGCGCACTCGTATGTTCTTTCTCACATTCCACTATCCGTTAAATAAATCCCAAAGTATCAAATATTTCTAAAAGTATGTACGAGGTACGTATATCATTATGGCGTTCATTCCCGTTAGCAGTAGGTATTATACATACTTATTAATTTGTTATACTTACTAATGTAACTAAATACATGTTACAATATTTCTTGATGACGTATGACTACTGTTATTGACAGGGCAACGGGAGTGATTGAGTCAGGCGACCCAAAATCTTACCATTGTATTAGGTATAGACAATTAATTATAAACACAGTATCTAATCATTCAGCCGTAAAAGAAAAAAGTAGGCAAGTGCCAATAGAGCTCGTAGTTTTAGTATAAACTTTGAAATTTATTGTGTGTGAGTAGTCCACAAAAGAAAATATATTGGGGGAGGGAGAGGAATCCACCACTCACCCACGATCGCAATAGCTACATATCACTAATTGTCATAGAAAGGAATGCAAAACCGCACTTCTCAAAACAAATAAAAAGCCTTCTTACCCGAGGATATACGATTTCGTCTGTGCAATAATCTACAAGCGTGAAAACAAACCTCGACTCATGTTTTATCTCTGCACGAAGCATCTTGCTACTACAGAGCAACTCTCGTAGAGAGTGACCCTTTAATATATTTTTAGTAATGGATTTTCGCCATATAACGCCACTATATATCACGTATCTATTTCCAACAGTCCAACAACCTAATATACCTACCAGGATCCCTTTAGAGATTAGCCAAATAGGCTGAATTAAAATGCTGAATAATTTTGTTCATCTATTAGAATCGTAAATCTGTCTATGGGCAGACCAACCAACCGATGTTAATGTACAGATTAATGAGGCTTAACGTTCGTGACACTGGATGTCGTAATTCCTTTCATTATGAATACCCAACAATAAACGGTTTAGAATCTACCTACAACAAAACCAAATTGAATTACACATTGGAACAATTCGAGAACAATGCGTTACTTCCACTAGATTGCAGTTCGTGAATCCTACTGGATTTAATACATCTATCTCATTTTCTATACAAACTCTGGTAGTCATAATTCAATGTCATATACAGGACATTCTACAAAGCCGTCAAATAAGTTATGCGTAATTCCGCTTAGCTGAAATAATATATTCTGTTGGGATAATCTAGTACTATAACTTCCATCGTTTTAATGGGATTACAGCCTTTTGGTCAACTGGGATATAAGCATGAAATGGCTGGGTGTGATTTATTTAAATTACTAGGTAAGGCTTTGAGAATATACAATACACGTTATCAAAATTGTGTTCAAGATACACTGCGATAAAATAAGACGACATTTAATTATTTTTTACAGTAAATATAATAGAAGTTTAAAAACAGTTACACAACAAATTCCCTAATTCTTATCTCATTTATCATACAATACAAGATAGTCGTCAAATCACACATAAATTATTCACTTTATTAGACGATGATTTTCTCTACTTTTTTCTATTGACTTATATGTACCCAAGCACATTATGATGACCATTATTTATGAATATGTTGGTAAAGTATTATAAATACCAGAACGCGCGAATGAGTGGATAACTTGTTCAACATGTCAGCGCTAGTTAAATCACAGCGGACTCGGATTTATTAAGAGACTAGTCAACAATACGACTCGCATGTATGTCATAGGTCGTGAAAATCGATGGGTTAATACAGATGAAGTGATGGTACGAGTATTTCAGTTTAGACAAGCTTTACCTATATAATTTAGAGAAAGTTAGGGCTATACCTATATAAATTAGAGAAAATTAAGTGCCATGTTGAATAAATCTAACCACAGAACAGTTACATTATTAATAAACATTATTAATTATTGCAGGAGTATCAAACATTAAATAAGTATTTACATAACATAAGACAAAGTCATTAAAAATAATGAAAAATTGACTTTAAATGCACAACCAACATACACACTTAATAAACAATAAATACATATATAACCACGATAACAATAAGTTCCACCAAGTGCCATCTCGTGTCATCAATCAACAGCTTAAATAGTATACAATTATTTTGATTAGACTAACCATATTAAATTAGGTGAAATAAAATTATATTACTCGTATGTACACGAGTTATATGTTTGTTTTCCAATTTATTATTAGCCTAAATAGCAAAGCAAAGAAAGCAAACCCCACTTTCTCTGTCAGATTAGAGATATCGTGGTTATAGATCAAAAAAACCCACGAAGTTTCATACCTCGAACCAAATAAGCTTGTATATTTCCAAATTTGTTTCGTCGCTTATACAACAATACCGCGTAAGTCGAAAAATGGCCATATGATGTTTTATACGTCATTGGATAGATCTTTTCATTCCGCATCCGATAGCGTAATTTAAAATTCCGAAATTAGCCAATAACAGCACTTTATTCAATAGAAACGGCACCGCGCAAGTCGTCGAATGAGTTTACAACCGCACAAGTCGTCACTTCGCCATACTAACTCGTATCGTAGTGAGGCCGCGCTGCAAATAAACATTTTTTTTTATTTAATTTTGACTGATTTATCAACAAGTCTACTTCTTCTGATATACACAAAAGGTACGCTAACTCAATTAATTATTATTTGCTGTGATAGGATAAACGTCTCACTCTGTTCAGGACTCCCGAGTTTACGCGAAGCTATTTGATGATGCTCTCGATATAGTTCGTGTTGTGCAGTTTGCGGCGAACATCCATACCGAGTATATTGAGGTTATCCTGTAATGGCAGTGGCGTGCTCTGAAGAGTGGGAGGAAGAAGGAAAGAAGATGTCTTTGCTGTAAACGCACATGTCTGCGTCTTATTGGCACTGAACTCGACCAGGTTCTCAGATCCCCATTGGGAAATGTGATTGAGGAACCGGTCAAGCCCAGTGACAAGAAATTGCCTTTTTTCCGCTATATCAGACTGCTTGGCCGCAGGACCTACAGGAACTCCGAAGCTCGTCCTTTACAAAGAATGCACAGTCTAGGAGGTAGACCAAAGGCTGGTAGTTTGGAAAAAAGCGATTTGTGCCAGACTCTATCGAAAGCTTTGGCGATGTCCAGGCTAATAGCCAGTGACTCACCATGCTTGTCCATAGCTTCATCCCAAAGGTTACATACGCCAGAAGATCACCCGTTGACTGTTTCGGTCTGAAACCATATTGCTGGTCATTAATTAGAGAGTGATCCTCTAGGTGACGCATGAGTTGTGTGTTAATGAGGTGCTCAAAAACCTTGCACAACACTGAGGTGACGGCTATGGGTCGATAGTTGGCTGGGTCTGAGCGATCTCCCTTCTTGGGAATCGGCTGTACTGCTGATGCATGTGCTGATGGCGTGGAAAGAGGCGAATCTTTTTCCACGCCATCAGCACTGTACCCGAAATATAGGAGAGTCGGTACAGCCGCATGAGCATTGGAGACAACTCCGCTGCACATTTCCAAAGAACCACCACTGGTATGCCATGTGGACCACTGGATTATTAAACACAATAGATAGCTCTTCATACAAATGTACGGACGGTAATTCAGTAAATGATCATTCCAACCAAAGAACTCGAACTCGCTGTATGCGAGAGGATAATACCCCAACCAGAAGAAGGTCTTGTTGCTGACAAGGTATCAAGCTTTCAATCCAAAGACTCTTACTGCTGGTATAATTTCTAGTTCCCAGACGGAAGAAGTTCTCGCTGTAAGTTGTTAAGTAAAATAAAATATGTCGCGTGTGTAAATAAAATATCAACCCTCCAACAGAAGCAAGTTCTTGCTGTTGACGAGATATTAAGGCCTCAAGCGGTTCGCGGTTTTGACGGAATATTCAGCCTTCAATGAGAAGAAGTGCTTGCTGTCAATGAGATGTCCTGCCTTAAACAATAAAGTAAACATAAAACGTTGTAAGATTCTATTTTTGTTCCTTTAAAATATGAATAATAAAAATGTTTAATACCGCAGAAGTCTTTGTTTTGTCGAACTTAAACCGCACAAGTCCAACGAGTAGTTCTACAGCCATAAATAATTACATCAATGACCTATAAAAGTAAAAATATAGCCAATTTAAATAAATTTTCGAATTTGCTACACATGAACGTTATATTGAAAACAATTAAAACAGTTATTTGTGTCTCCTGAAAACTTGTCAAAATTTAGTTGTGCGGTATTGTTGTATAAGCGACGGTTTTCGCATTTAATACGTAAGATAGTTAAAACTTTCAGTTATTATTAAAATTTTCATATTGCCGAATTGATGCACTTTTGTGTATAGGTATACGCATAAGAATGATGTGCATTTTCTGTCCATTTTCACTTGTATTTTGTTTTCCTTCAGTCTAACAATACAGCTTTGAAAGAAACAAAACTGGACGAGGCAATTTTGAATTTGACAACCATACCATTTTACAATTTACATTTACAAACATAATTCCAAATCCGTTTCGACAATAGCATTGTGGTCACCCTACTTTAACACCCTTCTGTTAGTTTCCCAGAACTAATTCACTAAAACGAGGTTGACAATAAGCGACGCGACAATAACATGACCATTATAAATTGATCTGCAAATCACAACGAGATCAGGAGAGACTAAAGACTATTGATAGAACAAAATGATTGAAGTTCAATTTATAGTGTCTGTTTTCTTCCATATTGTTGTAGCACTAAAATATTTATTAGGTAACATGATATTGTTTATTGATATTATTACAAATAACAATTCGTGTTATTTCATCATTAAGATTAAATTTTTGGGGCGCCCTGACCTTATTAACCGTTTATTAATGTGTTGCATTCTCGACGGTTAATAGGATAACCAGAGCTCACTGTAGAGTTTATATACTGTCAGTGGGAAGAGCAGTTTGTCTCCTGTACTGGCGGTCAGTTTTTGTGATTTTCGGTCATATCACCGGATTGTTCAACCGATTCAAATTGAATGAACGTAAAAAATTCCATTTCGAAGCAAGTTTTTTCGTTAAGTCGGTCTAATCAATACCTTTTAAAAACAACTACATAAATATGGGTCTCCATACTTAAAAATAAAGCAAACAAAAGATTCATATAAGTTTCCTTTCAACTTCTTTCTTACATCATAAATCTATAAAAATACATCTGTATACACGACTAACAGTATAAGTAATGATTACACACCTGTATTGATACGTTATTATTAAGCACGACATTTGAATGATGCTTAAGGTCACTGTTATTAGGCGTCGATCGATAATCGCTTCAGTAATGTTCACAGTTGAATAATATAACAGTATCTCATTTTTTTCATTTATTCCAAGGGATAAAGGAAAACAGTCAAACACTAGCAACATTTGACGCGCAACGCGTATTGATCAACCAGTTTGGCCACATGCGATGTTGCCAGCTGTTGCTGCCGCGAAAAATACCGCGTGGTTTGTTGTTTGTTGGACAATTGATCATACAAGTATAGACAACATTGGTTCTTCCTTGCCGCACGTCTCTACTTTAAGGCAACATCGCAGTTTTGTGGGTTACATTGTTTAGGTATATTGGGTGGTGTATCTTCTGGGTCTAAACTAACCTCACCTGCGAGTTTGTTTCATAAGATTGAATTATGAAAGTAGTTCATTAAATTATCAAATTATTATAATTAAATCCAAGAACATAACAGTTGCAGCCAATTCTCTGCAAAATTACCTTCCATCCATTTACATAACTTTAGGGCTGATTTAAAATTAAAATAAGCCACGTCCACACCCTCTGCTTCTTGCAACAAAGCGGGGCTTGTTCCTACATCTATTAATCTATTAATATGTATTCCCCCTTATATTGGGGAACCTCATACTAATATAAAATGACATCTGGAGATTTACAAAACTTTTTAAATTCTATGTCTTTATCAATAAAGTTCACAATGCTTTGGAAATTATTTAGGAAAGGCACACAGAATAAATAAGGCTGATTTAATAATTTAACATGGATTAATTTTATAGCTTATCATGTAGGGATCGTAGAATAACTCCCGCAATGTGACCGTGACGTTCTTTTAAGATTTAAAATGTCAATTTTGAACGGATAAGTGACCAAATCACGATTTCCAGAACCCTCGCCAACCACACCTTTGAACCGATATTTAATTGATGGGTGAGATTCTTTCGAAGGTTTGTCTCTCGGTGTTGGGGTAAGAGGGGTCAATGATAGTCCAATTCTTGTGAAGGAGAAAAGTGAGCCCCGGTATTGGATAAGAATTGAATACTAATTGTTATTATATGACTAATTAAAACATGGATAAACTAAGAGCGATGAAGAAATCACATTTATGTTTCCTCTTTTTTGACTTATTTGGATTTAAAATTTGCTTATTATTAATGTATAGAGTAGTAATTGCGTGTTATGAAAGCGAGTTTATCAGCGTTCCAAATTACTTGAACACAACATTAATTAACGTATTTGTTCAATGTACAAGGAATATTTAAATAACGCCAGGACCGACTCAATTTGCTTGTTTTACTAATTTGCAATGAGTTCACCAGTAATTCAATTTGCATAGAAGTTTTTATTTATATTTTTTCATCTGTTAGAGTAGTTTATCGAGTAAATAAATAGAAAATATTGAATTAATTGAATCAAAATCAATTATTAAAAAAATTAGAATAAAACGCGACGTGGAAACTTTACAGCAGTCATGATCAGATAATTGTAGGTCTAGACTAAAATTGAAAAAAATAAGTTTTTGTTCATTACATTCAAAATTTTGATTAGTATAAGATTAGTAGGTATAATATAAATTTGGATTATTAGAATTGGGATAGTAAATAGTACCTCGTGTATTTACTATCCCAATTCTACATATAATAATAATAATAATATGTCTTAATTGTACACCAAATATAATTTATCACCGTCATATGAATTGATATGGAAATACCTATTGTTTATGAAGTACAGTAGGCTCCAAAACTTCCTAGACACCTTAAGATCTTAATTCTTTAACAGCCTAAGTCTAATTTACCCCAATGTAATATAGATAGCGTTAATAAAATAAACGATCGATGTCTTGTTTCTTTATAAGAAAATAAGTTAACTCATGCAAGTAGTATCCTAAACTCAATTTTAATAACAAGTAAATCTATTATTTATCCAGTAGCTTCTACTACTAATTGCGTAATTCAAATTGTCCAGGAACTTTTTAAACCCACTGTACAATAAACGATCGCTCTGTGGCAATCTATCTGATCAATAGATGCTTAGGTATAAACAAATTAATCAAAACTGAACACTAGTCACATCAATAGCATTATTGAACCGCGCTTAAATATGCTAAATTCAAAACAGGACAAAAGCGTTTATATACCAACAGTTGGGTGCACAAAAGAACAGTTGTCACATCGCACACATTCGTGCAGATTGTACGGATTATTGTGCCGCTATTGTTGTGTCGGCTCTGCATAATGTATCCGGGGATAGTGATAATATTTTATGTACGTTTTAGCAAATGAAAATGTCTTGAGATTAATGCGAAGGGAATTGAATGTAAAGAAACATGACTTTAATTTTTAAATACACAATATAAATTTGACAATGTATAAGTATTTACAGTACTAAAAATAACGTTAATCCAACCAAATCGTAATTTATTTACGTCAATATTATATAGTTTATCCAGACTACTACCATGTGCCTTTGGAAGCGTCGTATTTATTTGAAGAAGAGGACAATAGGATACGTACAAACAAATCATTATTTCCCTCGTACTTCTACTAAAAAATATAGTTTAAGTGTCCCAAAGAGTGATTTACAAATATTGCGGGTTCAGTGTAGGCGTGGGTCGGTTTGCCATCCATCGCCCTTCATATAATAAAGTAAAAAAATACTATATGCAAAATGACCCGGGCTCAATCCACAGTCACGTTATATGTGAATCACGCACGCCTAAATTAATTTTAAAGATTTCATTACAATTTCTAACTTTATCGTAAAATTAACCTGGAAAATCTATGGCCTAATTCTACTATTAGCATTCTAGTCAGCAACATTACTAACTCGGCATCATAACTTCCTACTGTACCTGTCTTTTGTGAAGATCTTCAGTATTATTCCATTTAGACTACGTGTGGTGCCTCCAGAATCCTACAGGTTGCTCATAAAGTCACGTATGCTACTTGAACGTTCAGATGGAAATGTACCTACCGTACTGCAATATTGCAATCAAACGCCTTACTTATTGATATATAAATTCTCTTCCTGTACGTGTTGTGAGAAATATCGTGTTTGCGTAGACGTGTTTAATTTTCTGACGATTTGTTTAGCATTTTCCTTTGTGTTGTACAAAATTTCCATGAAAAGATGAATTATGCTCAGATCGTTCTAAGAGCAAAGCCTGCTTTTATATTTAGACGCAGAAGACCTTAAAGTAAATCATCCGCTGGCGAAAATATACTATAAGTAAATTGTGATTAATGAAACAACACATTATTGTAAATATTTTCTATTTGACTTGAGATAAATCAATTCATTCTTCTTAGTTCCAGTCGCATCCGAGGCCTTCATCTCCGTCCGCTTTTTCCTGACTAACTGTGATGCAGCTAAACTACTAACTTCTTTCAATTTTCAGCCCTTCCTTAGAATGCTGGAATAAAAAGAACATGGATTTTTTACTTAAAAAGGTGCGTCAATATGATTTCACCGTTCTCAATTCATTCGTTTTATATTTCTGGATTACGTTATTTTTTTCGTTTATAAAATCTCCTCGGATTCCGCCTCTACCAAAGTCTCGCATCGACTAAAACGAACACCGTCTACGGTTTTTGAGATGAGATATGGAGAGGGTCCCCGATCATGGGGATGTGCACCTTGTGCTGCCGCTGCGGCCTGCTTTTTCTAAGGTGACAGGCGACTTCACCCGTCACCCCCAGCTCCGCATACCTGAGAATGTTTAAACCGACTGTCGGAGCATACAATGTTCGCAGTAGATATTAAAGATATGACTGAATAGCCAGCGCATTCGTGCTAATTCTTCCATACCGATGGATAATTATGATTTACGAAGTTATGGTATAATACCTATATGGTTCTGAAGTAACACCTATAGTGTGGTGAATATTTATGGACACTAAATAGCATTTACTTTAGCCGTATTCTACTGGGCATGATAGGCTCGCGTGTAACCATTATCACCTGATGAAAAGTGATGATGTGGCCGAAGGTGTGGCACGCTTGCCTCTAAGCACACGGCTATTTTTATGTGGATACAACAGAATCTGTATAGCGTAGTTTTAATTACCTTTCATTTTTACTACACTTACTAAATATGTACATATACCTACTCTCACCTCTTTGTAAACTTCGAAACATGCATTGACTTGTATATTTCAATACCAATAATCTGGAATCCGGCAGTTCCACGTAACTTATCTTCATTTCTAAATTGAGTTCGGTTTCCATTTGGGCCTAATATCTGAGAGGAAATCCTGACCCAAAGTCGCGATGACAGATCAGCAGGTATACTTACAGGTGAAGTTGAAAGAACCCAAATAAACGGCCCACCTGACGGAAATTAGTTACCGGCCTATGGACGCTTGCAACACCAAAGGCGTCACACCGGCTGTGCTGCAAATCCGTAGAGGGTAGGAGGGATTGTTAGTACAGAAGACAAATCAGGATTTCTCGGTCTTCCCACTGTCAAAACATAATCTCTCCACTAAGCTCTGGCTACCCTACTCACCGCCAGAAACACACACACGTTTTTTCACGCCGGATCAGCGGTGTCACCTTTACAAGATACAAATTCGCTCCTGCGTGGAATACTGCACGCATCTCTGGGATGGCTCCGCAAAGTACTTACTAGGATGCTCCCGATAGGTTGCAGCAACGAGCGACCCGCATTATTGGGAGTACTGAGGTCACGAATACCCTAGAACTTTTGCAGATTCGTTAAGATGTTGCGTCCCTGACAGTATTATACCGTCCCTATCACGGTGTATGTTCTGTAGATCTCATCCAATTAATTCCACCCTCTCCTTTCCTGCACATAACAACACGTGCATGGTTTAAATGTCACCGCATACGGTGCAGAATATTCTATTAAGAACCATGCGGTTCGGTGAGTCTTTCCTCCGCCACACTGTTAAGTCTTGGAATTCCTTACCAGCGCACGTGTTTCCTCCTTCCTACAGTCCCGGGACTTTTAAGCGGGGCGTGAAAAAGCATCTGATGAGGCCGTCAAGCTGAGCGCTACTATTGTAATACTGTACGTGTTTGTAATGGTGATCCTCCTTCCTGAGACTGCCTTCAGCTCATCTCGCGAGGTGAAGTCAAATTGACGTGTCATAAATATTAAAAAAAATACACAGGCCTTTATTACTCATAGACTTATTTTATATCTATCCTAATGTATAAATTTCCATTTAGAAAATTTCTCGACATCACGCTATTTTGTACGATATTGCTATGAATCTTCCTTTAAACGTGTACCTAAAGTAATGATTTATAATATAATATTAATACTAGGCCCGTAGCGTGAGTACTTCCTACATCATATTATTTACTACTAGGTATTCATTATTGAGTAGTTCAAATTGTGTACAATCAATATCGATCTGTTTTCGATACCTACGTTATATAGTAGCCTCCCAACATTGGGACAGGCCTGTGTCCAGCAGTCGACTAGACGTGATAGACTAGTTAATTTATTGGTTGAATATCTTGTAAGATTGTCGAAAGTTTATACGCAAATTACGTATACAACAAAATAAATCGAATTTTAACGAATTTTAACAAAATTTAGAGTGAGTTACTTTATTATTTATAAATTGCCAATTTTTTCCGGGAGTCACTTAAAACAAGTACAGATTCCTATTATTCATTGATAAATGAAATCATTAAATGAAGGCAAACGAAAATTTTACACAGACAGAGGCTCTTTAATATCATTATCAAAATAATAATGCGCTCGCTTTTGTTGCTAGCATTAACTGTACTACGTTTTGCTTTTTACAAATGTCAATGAAACCTCACATACACATCATTCTAATTTTATAACTAGATTATTCCAAATTTATTTGCTGTCGTACTGAGTAATACTTAGAGTACAAAATTTTGAATAGTTCATTTATAATCCTGATAATATCGCCTAATTTATTTATTCAATTACATTTATTACTTTATTTCACTTTTATCCTTATTGGTAGGTGATGGAACCACTAACCGGGCAAATTTGATAAAGCATTGAGACCGAAAAGCCCCACCAACAAAATAGTCCACGCTTGTAAAGATCGTTATCACCTAAATTACACTATTACTAACACTCAATGACTTTATATTTTACTTAGAATAATTACCAAGGGTTTTACATTTTCGTCAAATTTAATCATAGCTGTTAATGTAATTGTTTTGGTGTTTTAGATGTTTATTACATTAAAAGTATTCATATATTTTATGAAGGGTTGAACACAAGACATGCTTTTACGCCAACACAACTGTGCACTCCTAACAATGGCGATTTGCAGTGGTTGTCAGCGGTTTAAGCTGGATTTACATAAGAGCAAGCGGCTGGTGACAACACAAGGTATTCGTTGAAAGCGTTATTATTTACTCACACAGCGGTGTGTGCTGTGTTTTTTCAAATGACAACCACCATTGTCACACAGTTACTTAATTCAGTGTATATTTACTTTTGTTGTAGTAGATGAAATGGTTTCTAGTTTGTTGATCAAAACATTTCTGGAATGATTGGTTATCGCTTATTGAGTAAATTAACTTCAATTTTAGTAAGTGTATTTTTGATGGCATCGTTAAATTTATGAGTTTTTAAGCAACTAAAATATACTCAATCATGTTGATTAATGGTGATATTGCATTTGTCAATGACAATGAAAAATACTGAACTTGGCACATAAAGTTAATATAATATTATTAGCTATTGTTGTTAGTAGAAATAACTTTAACCTTACCTAACCTTCATAACTTTTAAAGCGTCAAGCCATTTATTCTTTTCAACCCTCGACATAAAAACAACGGGGCGCTATAAGATAGACGTGTCTGTATGCATTTGTGGCATCGCAGCTCTCAAACAAGCTCCTACGATGCCACACACACACACACACACAAAAACACACAAATACACACAAACACACAAACACACACACACACACGATGCTTTTTTACTATAAACATGAATTCATTTCTTGGGATTAATTGATTTTATGTACCTATATAGTAATTTGATGAAAAAAAATTACGATTCTACCGAAGGCCACTGACAAAAAAGCTACATCCCTACCCAAAAGAACTTAAGACTTAAAAAGGTAGCTATAGTAGACCGAAGAGTCCGGATAAGATGAGGATCGAAAGGTGTGGCGCACATTGAACGATACCTTAGTTTACTATGGGTAAAAAGGGTTTATATATTCAAACGTTATATACGCAGACGCAATCACAAAAAGAAATCTGAAAAATGAAACCGTAACACGGTTCAAGCGCCCAACAAAAATAGCATAAAAACATTACTATCAACCCCACAATAAAGGAAGCCATAAATTATCCAACGTGTGGCACTTCACGCGTACAACAAACAATGGTTAAACCCTCAAAAATGGCAATGTCACACACTCGGCACGTGACAAAAGTGTGAGGACAAATCTCTCGACAAAACCGTGACGAACGATAGTTAGTCATAAATTATGTCCAGCTGTCGTACACACGTGTTAGAACGAATTACTTTTGGCGGTGCTTCCAGTTTTTTGGAGCTTACATCTCAATTTAAGACGTTGAATAACAATTGAATAGCTACCGGTACTTTTTTTTTGTATACATATATTATAATACACACATATGTGAGCGTTTAATAGTGCGTAGTCCCAATTTTTGTTGGTTTTACAATTGGTTGGTTCTTCAAGAAGGGCATCAGAAGGTTTCTACTGGGTAGGTAGCACGCGAGTGTAATGCCCCTTGTGTTGCAAATGACCATAGGCCACGGTGACCGCTTTCCATAAGGTGGGCCGTATGCTCGTGAGTCACCTAAGTGATATAAAAAAGGTAAGAGATGTACTAAAGATTTAATAAAAAAATATGTAACAAAATATTTATTTGGTTTTCTATTTCAAGACCATCGCATTTAACTACTAAACTTATATCTTAATAAACTTAACTCAATCTTATCTTATCACATTGAACGTGAATGTAATGACGAAATGAACATTTCGACATAATGAATCAATTATAATTGATTCATTATTCATTATTGCTACAAGCGCTTATATAAAATAATAATAATTATTATACACATATATACGCGCTTGTAGCTAAGGATACTATTACAACTGCTTCAACCGTTTTTTCCGATTCAACACAGCAAGAAGTAAAGGAAATGAAACAGAAAAGAATAAGGTAACCTTAATTAAAATGACTGTGTGTGCAATTAAAGAATATGCTGCGCAAGTAACGGTAAGTGCAAACCGTGACTAAAGGTAGTTGGCAATAAATTATTTGAAATTACGAGTACGAGGCGTGCGTATGACACGCATGCCTTGGGGGATACTATTGATGTAACTTTGTGACTTGCAAATATGTCGTTTATAGCTGCTTTTTTATTAATCATTTCAAAACATATTCCGCTTGTAACAAGTTATGTATTTTATCGTAACATTATTTATCAAATGTATTTGTCTCATGTCTAATATTATACCGCAAAGTTGCCTGACAAACATAATTGTTGCTATGAATTTCTTATTTTATTTCAGAAAAGCCAGTTAGTACCGTGTGTTGACTATATACTTTTTAAAGTTTAATGTTACTAAGAATAAGTAACATCCTACAGTTCCCCCTGTAAGAGAAAGAGCACTTACTTTTGCCCATCTCAATTTAATTTGAACAGTCGGCATACTAATTGTTTTTCAAAATTTTCTGTACATCCCACAGTTGATTGAATAATGATCCTTAATTAATATTGTGAAATGATACTAATAATTTAATACAATATCAGATATAGAATCCTTAGTGAAAACCATCAATTAAAAAGGTTTTTTAAGCTGTCTTAAGACTTCAAGTAGCTGTGTAATATGTACATAAATAACAACCTGTAGAAGCAGTAGAACTAAAATCATATTCAATAAAACTATTAAAAAAAGTGTTTACTACTGTAAAGCCTACCATAGCATTGCTAAATGAATAATAAATCATATGATGAAATATGTTACTAATGTTATGTCCCAATATCATGTACCTATGTTAGTTTTGGTTTGCTATTGAGTTAATTACAGACGGATCTTGAGGCATTTTGGCTGAAACATCAAGGGCGTATGTTTATAGTTTGGTAAAAATCGGCTAAGAAATGTTACGTTCATTTTGAGCTATAAAAGATTCTATTTCTCGGGCCGGAGGTGCTCCCTCCTAAAAGTGTGCTCAACTGTTATAGCTCGTGAAAAAAAAACTTAAACCGCAAGACTAGGTCAATAAGCGGAACCTCCCTCAGCAACAAATTGAACCGTTCAGGAACATAAAGGCGACGTGTTGCTCGTAGCTCTAATCAGTCTTCAATCTTACAACACTGCCGCAGTAAATCGATTTCCAAGAATTCTGCAGTAGTTGTATGGTAAAAAGATAACTGCTATAGGTTTACTTGAAACTCATGGTGTATGGATGTAGATCAAATCTGGGTTGAACACTGCATTCATCATTATCATAGGGTTTTTCCCGGTTTTTGATGCTGTAAATTGCTCAAAAATAAAGTGTAATAATTGTGAGAACTATGTATTGAGAAATGGTTGGATTCAAAATAAATGCCAGAAATAAAAAATCTGGTAATTATTGAGATACATGAACGTTCGTCCACTTCATGATGGCAGTGATGAAAAGTTTATTCAACCCCAAATAATTAACTATTTTTATTGAAAAATTTGAATATTTGGTGAAGAAAAATAATTTTGAAAATATGTTTACAGAACGGTGACAGAGATACCCGCGTACTAACATAAAGAAATATAAATATTTGAATCCATAACCTTCTTCTTTCGGAGTTTAACCGACTCCGAATGAAGAAAGTTTTACTTTTATTTTATTTAAATCCTCATTTGAATAAAACTATTTTTGACGACTTTCATGACGATTTATATTCACGAACTTATTTGATATCAATAATATACTCGTATTCCTTCTCCAAAATATTTATGGATCATATAGAAAATTTGGCAGACAGATTGACGTTTCCCATAACTTGATAAATATACTTCAACCAAGTGCCTCAGGAATATCTTGTTATGCTCCCATGGGAATAAATATGATGGGCGTATTCTTATCTGTAGCCACACAAAGGTTTTCACAATTTATCAAAGTTATCATTCATATTGCACCCCGTCATTCGTTATTAATGAATATAGATACTTATGTAATGACGTATAATACCTGTACCTAATCTTTGAATAATTCAAAAGCTTTAAATATATTCAAAAATTTATTCTTTTTGTCCTGAAATAAGAAAAAAATGCATTTGTATTTGTGAAGTTGTTATGAAACTGACCTTTGTTAACCTGATTTTGTAAAGCTTTGTGTTGTGTCCGAAAATTTCGAATATGTTGTCATAAAACTAGAGTTTAATTTATTTTATATGTAGTGCACTGTGTAGTTTGTTGTTTTTGTTAGTTAATAACGTTGCTGAACAAAATTCAGTCACTCCTTGAATATGCGGTGTAACCAAACACCCCAACATTGTAATTTTGTTAATTGGACTCATGTTTTGCTAGGCACATTATAATATATTTTAGATTAGATGGTTATTTAACTACTATTATTACCAGAAGCAGAAAAGCCCAAGTAAGAAAAAACAGCGTTGTCATCAGAAGTACGTCAGTGTCAGTGTGTTAACATAGTGTTTAAAGGGTAGCGGTTCCATATTGATTACACTCTTCACCATATCAGAATTATATGGAATGAAGTTGTCTGGGTAACTAAAATAGATTCCTGATACATTCCTACTTATACAGTTAAGGAAACTTTAAACAATCATACTTTTCTCATTATTGCCGGTTTATATAGTTTTGAGAACAACATCTTTCTTTGGTTATTTAGTAGGCAGCAAGTGATCTTCTGTATTTTAGTACATCTAAACAGATTATAGGTATAAATATGATAAAGATAGAACGCACTATTGTGAACGCTCGACTTTAGACCTACTCGTAGATAAGCCACCACAAGCGTTTATATACACCTGGATGTAACAAAAATCTAGTTTTAGAGTACAATAGAAATAAATTGAAATATTGCGCATAACTGACATACGAGTGCTATCATTCAATCAGAGGATATAAATAAAAAGTTTTATAAAACCGAGTGACACGAATCGGGATAAGGACTGTGCGCTCGCTGCCCACATGAATGTTTTAGTGCATCTTTACATACTATGTGTGAAGTTGCAGCTTCTTACTTCAAGGCTTTAAGGAATGAAAGCGAACAAAATTGTAGGTACAAAACATAATGAACTTTATGGCAATTTCGATATGATCTTATTTAGCAGAAGTCTTGAGAACACGCGATGATTCCGGAGAAAACACGCGACTTTTTTGACTTGTATGTATAAATCTATACAATTATGCACTTGACATAAAGTCCATTATACTATTACTTACAATTTCGTTCAATTCCATTCCGCGCGCGGTGTAAATTGAGCCTAATTCAATTTGTAATTTTCTGATTCCTCGATTGAAATAGAAAGTGACATGAGCTTTTATACCTAGTTCTTTTTTATAGGTCTGGTTACCTTACACAACCTCTTAAAAGTAATATAGTTTCATCTTAATCTACTTACATAGTGTGATTCGAACACAGACCGTTGTCGGACATCGATATTTGTGTATTATATCTTGTAAGACAAATGTAAATTCTTAGATATTAATCGAATAAATTTATCCATTACAATAAGAGATTCTGTTTGACCCATTTTAACTGAATATAAATGTAAACTTTGAACCTTAAATAGATTCGTGTACAGTGGGCTTCAAAAGTTCATGGACACCTTAACATTTATAATCCTTCAACAGCCTATGTGTAGTTCAACCAAAGTAAAATAAAAAGCGTTAAAAAAATGAACTGTCAATATCTTGTTTCTTTAAGACTAGTAATTGTGTGGTAGCAACACTTCATACTTACATTATTTTTAATTCAAACTGTACAAGAACTTTTGTAAATCACTGTACATGATTAAATATTTTCATTTTATAAATGATTTTTTGTTTTCTTTTAAACAAACATTACACTTCGTTTTTTGCTGAACATTGTTACCACATCCAGTTCCCTTATATCAGCGTTACCACATATCACGCATTACCCCTAGGTATTGCCGGTTCATAAATTATGAATCTAGCGACACGATACAATCTCGGCCGATGGGAGTATTATACTGTGATCGTATCTGCCCCCATCTCTCCTGCATGAATGTTTTTCAAATTTTCGCTTCACCGCCCAGTTTCGACTGGTCTCTATAGGTGTGATTTGAATATTGAGATTTGAATAATAGCAACCACATTTACGCGTATTGAGATTTGAATAATTTGAACAACAAGTACTCCTACTAACAAAAGTAATGAATGTTCTCACACTGAGTTGGGTAGAGACCCATTCTACTACATCGCCATAAAATTTAAGAATAAATATAAACTACGAGTGTGTACGTCAACAAATCTGTTGTCAACTTCGGTCATGAATTTCGCTGTATTGCGTGTCTTGCATAAATGCTACATTGACCTCATTAGTGATATTGACTAATGTCCTCGTAAAACAAACGATATGAAACATTTGGTTAATGGTGGTTCAAGGCATATTAATGGTAGCTGCATTCGTTATGTTTACGGCACAATATTAATAATAATTCCACCGAATAACTCGTACACCTTTAATACTCGTACTGTTACGACTTCTGTGTGTAATGAGCTAACCATAATAATGCAAGGGTCCAATTCAGTAATGGAAAGTTTTGTAAACGCGTGCTTTCCATTCGATAAAGGACCAAAAATAACTGTATGTGACCAAAAATATGGTGGTAGAAATTTGATGGCACAAATTTGTCATAAATTTCGACCGGGTGGGTACCACCGTGCACATGTGCGGAAAACCCTCCATAGTAATCCAACCTCGGTTGGATTGCGTTCAGGGGTCAGCAAGTGCATAGCCGGGCAGAGGTGGTGGTAGTCGCAGCATTAGTGGGACCAGTGGGTCTTGGCGTAGTCTGGTGGGTATGGCGCGGGGCGACCCGCCGAGCAGGGAGACCCGTAGAAACGGTGGTGCCGCTGGCCGCCCGCGGCATAGTACAGGGGCCCAACTGGGGCTAACCACCCTGGGAGGCTGCCTCACCAGGCCGCGCATAATCCCGATATGGTTCGTCGTGCCGGATGGTGACCGGACGGGACCCCGGCGACCATATTCGGGGGGGTACGGGGGCCCTTCCGTTCGGCGCATCGGCTCTCACCATGCCTCACAATCACAGATAAAACCAATCTCCCGCGCTTTGTCACGCGATGCTGCGACGACAATCACCTCTTTTTTCACGCCTTCTCTTACCCTCTACCATGGCAGTGCATATTAGAGATTATGGCAACACAGCGGCTCTTCATGTTCCCACTAGCTCGCTTTTTGAGGTGCAGTCCACTAACATCTGTGGGCTCCATGCAAACCTCAACGCCGTCCACCAACATCTTGAGACGGCGAAACCAGCCATGCTCTTTCTGACGGAGACACAAATATGCCGCCCTGACGACACGACCTACCTGCTCTACCCCGGCTATGTTCTAGAGGAAAATTTCCGTGCCAAAGCCGGGGTATGCGTGTTTGTTAGGGCGGCTGTTTGTTGTCGCCGTTTGCGCTGCCTTGAGGACCCATCCTTTTCTGTCCTGTGGGTACACGTAGACCATGGCTGTACTAGTCAAATCTATGTGTGCCTTTACCGTTCCCATACTGGAGATGCCGAGACAACTCGACTCTTTGAATATCTGAGTCAGGCGGCAGATGATGCGCAGGAGCGGTTTCCAAACGCTGAAATGGTATTTTTGGGGGACTTTAACGCCCACCATGAAATCTGGTTGGGCTCCTCCAAAACAGACCATGCGGGAAGAGCCGCCCACGCGTTTGCTCTGGCTCACGGCCTGACCCAACTGGTACACGAGGTCACTAGGATACCAAGGGGGCCGGGCCTAGCACCCTCCTTGCTAGACCTTCAGCTGACGAGCCACCCAGACCAGTACAATGTCTCGGTGCGAGCCGCTTTGGGCAACTCCGACCATTGTCTGGTCTGTTCCAAGGTGCCTATCATAGCGCCCTCACGACCAGTGCAGGGAAAACGGCGTCTCTGGCACTACTCGTCAGCTGACTGGGATGGACTGCGTGACTATTTTGCGTCCATCCCGTGGGTTGAGCGCTGCTTTGAAGGTAAGGACCCATCGGATAGTGCAACTGCTGTCGTCGGTGAGATCAGTCTGGGTATGGAGTACTATATCCCATACACTGATGTCACCGGTGCCCGCGGAGTGCGCCCTTGGTTTGGGCGCGAATGCGCAGAGGCTGTTCAGCATAAACAGTCTGCGTATCGCGCTTGGGTAAGGGCGCGCGCTACGCACGATTCCAACATCGGGTACTATAAGGCAGCGTACAACAAAGCCACTAGGGTCTGCAAGAGGGCTTTTGTCAGAGCAGATGCTCAGCGCATAGCACGGGTTGGTCAAGAACTAGTAGCGCATCCAACGGGCAGCCGTGGCTACTGGCGACTGGCCAAAGCCGTGCAAGCTAACTTCTGCCAGCCTTCGCTGCCCCCCCCTGCGTAACCCTGATGGATCCCTGGCACATGAGCCGCAAGAGAAAGCAAATTTGCTGGTTAATCTCTTTGCGGCCAACTCCCGAATCGACGACTGTGGTATGCAGCCACCGACTCTATCCAATAGTGACCACGCAATGCCTGATATTCGTATCAGGCAACGCGATGTCCGCGCAGTACTGCAGTCACTCGATGTCCGGAAAGCCAGTGGTCCGGATGGTATACCAGCGGTGGTTCTTCAAAAATGTGCAGCGGAGTTGTCTCCAATACTCACGCGGCTGTACCGACTTTCCCACATTTCGGGTACAGTGCCGACGGCGTGGAAAGAGGCGAATGTACAGCCGATTCCCAAGAAGGGAGATCGCTCAGACCCAGCCAACTATCGGCCCATAGCCGTCACCTCAGTGCTGTGCAAGGTCTTCGAGCACCTTATCAACACACAGCTCATGCGCCACCTAGAGGATCACTCCCTAATTAATGACCGACAATATGGTTTCAGGCCGAAACGGTCAACGGGTGATCTTCTGGCGTATGTTACCCATCTTTGGGGTGAGGCTATGGACAAGCATGGTGAGTCACTGGCTATTAGCCTAGACATCGCCAAAGCGTTCGATAGAGTCTGGCACAAATCGCTTCTTTCCAAACTACCAGCCTTCGGTCTGCCTCTTAGACTGTGCAATTGGGTTGCTAGCTTCCTGCAGGGGCGCCGTATTCGCGTTCTCTGTGATGGACGAGCATCGGAGTTCCTGCAGGTAAATGCTGGTGTGCCGCAGGGGTCCGTCTTATCACCCACTCTCTTTCTTCTGCATATCAATGACATGCTGTCCACCGGCAGCATCCACTGCTATGCAGACGATAGCACTGTACACGGGAGCTACCACGGACATTCTGCGGCCAAGCAGTCCGATATAGCGGAAAAGAGGCGACTTCTTGTCACTGGGCTTGACCGGATCCTCAATCACGTTTCCCAATGGGGATCTGAGAACCTGGTCGAGTTCAATGCCAAGAAGACGCAGGCATGCGCGTTTTCAGCAAAGACATCTCCTTTCCTTCCTCCTCCCACTCTTCAGAGCACACCACTGCCATTACAGGATAACCTCAATATACTCGGTATGGACGTGCGCTGCAAACTGAACAACAAGAACTATATCGAGAGCATCATCAAAACAGCTTCGCGTAAACTCGGAGTCCTGAACAGAGTGAGACGTTTTTTCACGCCGGAGCAGCGGTGTCTTCTTTATAAGACACAAATTCGCTCCTGCGTGGAATACTGCTCGCATCTCTGGGATGGCTCCGCAAAGTACTTATTAGATGCTCTCGACAGGTTGCAGCGACGTGCGGTCCGCATTATTGGGAGTCCCGAGGTCACAGAGTCCCTCGAGCCTTTGCAGATGCGTAGAGATGTTGCGTCCTTGGCAGTATTTTACCGTCTCTACCATGGTGAATGTTCTGATGAGCTCTTCCAACTAATCCCACCCTCCCCTTTCCTACACAGGACAACGCGTGCAGGGCTTAGGTGTCACTCGCATACGGTACAGAATATTCCATCAAGAACCAAGCGGTTCGGTGAGTCTTTTCTCTGCCGTACCATTAAGTCCTGGAATACCTTGCCGGCGCACGTGTTTCCTTCTTCCTACAGTCCCGGGTCCTTTAAGCGGGGCGTGAAAAAGCATCTGATGAGGCCGTCAAGCTGAGCGCCACCATTGTAGCACTGAACGTGTTTGCAATGGTGACCCTCTTTCATGGGACTTTGCCTTCAGCTTAACATCAGGCGAGGTGAAGTGAAATTGACGTGCCAAAGATAAAAAAAAAAAAAAAAAAAAGTATTTTTATATTTCGAATGAATTTCAATTGGGGTTTGCCTTATAAAAAATATTGAAATAAGCGGTACGTGGCGGAAATCCATTACAAGAAAATATATTGAGGGAGGGAGGGGAATCCATCACTTGCCTACAGTTCGCTTACAGTTAGTATCATTCCAACAATAGTAAAAGCGAAATATCACCAATTGTCATAGAAAGGAATACCAAACTGCATCCTTCAAAGTTTGGCATACCTTTCTGTTACCACTAGTGGTATCTTGCTATTGTGTCAGCATTGGTGCTGGTCATAGTTCACGAGTGCTATTTCCGGAATTTACTTAAAAATGCTTTAGTTTTATTGTTAGTTACAATAAAAGTCTGAAAACACCTATCGATTTGAGGGGCACTATATGATATAGTACTTAATTATGCGCATATTGAAACTGTACCAAGACCTTCGCATTCAAACTAACCTGACCCTAAGTCTTAAAGTAAGTCTAATTTATTCACCAAAGTGGTGAATAATGAACGTTCTGATTAAATAAATGTTTCAATATCTCATTGTAGCCTCATTCACACAAGAACCTACTACATAAAAGTTCATTCTATAAACAAATTTTGTAACTCAGCTGTTAGGCTAGCACCGCAAATTCTTTCATGAAAACATACTTGTTTTATGAGAAAGTTTTAATAATACTAACAAATACTGTCACAAGTTTCAGACTAGTCTCTGACAACGACCAGTAAACTTTCAATTTCCCTTACACAAACTTCTAATTGGCAACTGCATGTAAACTAAAACGTTTTATGTCAACGTGTTTCAAACTAATAAATATGAACTAACCAGCCAATCAATTTTTATCTTAATGCTCAATATGATAAAGTTGATTTCAGAATGATGAGTGTGGAGTTAAAAACGACTACATGTATTAGCAAATGAATTTATGACTTGAAAAATCGGTTGGTACTTAAGTTATTTAAAGTATTATTTGAAGCTATTAGCGGCGGCTGTTTATACTTTCACGTTTTGGATGTTTTACAGACATGAAAGTGTTTTTTGATGTGCTTTCCTTTGATGCGGGAGTTATTCAATTTATTTATGGTTTCAGTATATCAAATGACTTGTCCTTGCGGTATGTTAACTGGTGATATGAATATTTTTGGTTTGTGTCATCTTTGTTTTCATTCAGCGTGTAAAATCATCAATAACTCATCTACAATTATCGTGTAAAATTTGCGTAAATCTATTTATACCGGATTTGTCGTTGTTATTCAATTCACATCATTATTCGTTTATTCATTCTATATATTACTATTATATGCAATTGGTTGGATACCTTCACGTGCACGAATTACCGGACACACTTTAAGAAATTGGCATAGCTTCATATTAGCCAATATCTCTATATAAAAACAACCAAGTTGCGAGAGAACCATGTTGTCCTGTTCTGTGACAGCAAATATATTCCTAGTATTAGAGATCTAACAGAAAATACCGCGAAAACAGCTTCATAGTCTTAGCAAAGACTTGTTTTGCTCCTTCGGTATAGCCAGATATTCTTTCATAGTTTCAAACATAGGTGGAAACTGCGGCTACACATGTTTAATTATGCATATATTTCTACATATACAATTGGTTTTTCGTAATAAAATTTCTCAAATAACAATATAAATATAATAATTTTAACATTAGACGATATTGACGCACGCAAATGTCCATATATCATAATTAATCGAAACTTCATGTGGTGCGCTTATGATGATTGATTACAAGACGCGTTGGTTGCCACATCCGGGGGACGCTTGCAATAAACGACGATATATTAAAGTATTCTGCCGTATTTACGTTATGCTTTCATATGACTTTCTTTCGTGGTCGACCCTTAAATTTGTACAGTTACATAAAATATATAGCTTACAAAAAACATGATGCAGGTTCGTTTCTGCGTGAAATACGGCAAATCAGATCAGATCAAAAATAGCCATTTCAGAGATGGCACCGCACAATGTCTGCTAGACGCTCTTGATAGACTGCAGCGGCGTATCGAATCAGTTACTTACCAAAAGTCTGGGACCTCTGCAGCTACGTAGAGTTGTAGCCTCATTGGCTGTTTTCTACTGGTTATACCTTGATCAGTGTTCTGATGTGCTCTTCCCTGGTACCATTGTCTCCTTTCCTAGACAGGACAACGTGCGCGGGGCTCAGGTGACACCCACATACGGTATAAATAATTCCATAAAGAATTAAGTGGTTTGGCAAATCCTTTCTATGACAGACTATTAATTTCTGGCATTTTCTGCCAGCACACGCGTGTTTCCTTCAATCTGCAGTTTCGAGTTCCTTAAGCGGGGTATGAAAAAACAAATGCTGAGTAGCGTTCCAGATTACTTATATTGTAAATACAGTATACTATTTCGTGTAACAAAATAAACAGTTTGCCTAAAATGTTCTGATAAAACATTTTATAAAAAGTTTCTATAAAATTTTATATTTCAAGAAAACAATGATTTAAATAAATAAATGTTCTCTATAGAACTCGCTACTCTCACTAGAGTAGCATTAATTATGTGAATTTACTTTAAAAAGAAACGATAGACATTGAAACTCGAATACGAATGACCTCAATGCTGTGCCCAATGTAAATATTACACTACTTCATTAGAACACACAAGGGATTTCATCTATAATTCATATCCCAATTCCCGAAAATAATACTTTTGTGGCAGTACAAAATTCCAGTCTGAACGCCGCAAGCCCACAACGAAGCCCACAATGTTGCGGTCTTCAACCTCAGCATCCAATGATTTTACACTCCCCTTTTCCAATTTTATTGCCCCCCTTCAATAAAAAACACTCTCATGGAGCTTTTGTTAATTATTGTTCAAAAATTTAACAAATTCCTTTCAATTCACTGTATGGTTGATTGCTTGAAATTCACGGAATTTCCTTTTTCACATTTCCTTAATTTCTGATTCCTCTTGTATAAAGAGATGTAGTATGTATATGCAGACCAAGTAATGTGTCGACGAGAATTTCCTTTCAAGTTAATTGCTCACATTCTTTAGTAGTATTTGATTTTTAGTTTTAACGAGAACTGTCGTATCATGTTATGGCCAGGGGACAAAACGAAAAGCTACTGTTGCGGACCATTTGAACTTCTCTCGTCCATTCGGACCAATAATTCTATTGGTTTGATATGAAATATCTTCAGACAACACATCAAATACTTTATGACAAAATACATAATATGAATTATATTCGGTTGACAACGTATCTTAGGTTGAGTAATATCTGATATAGTCCGGGAGTGCCAGAAGTTATTTAATTTTGAATATTGATAGTACCATTCTTGACAGATATTGCTGCCGTAGGTACCTTTAACTGCTTTCTTTAGGATAAAACTTGTTATATTTTTTATAGTCAGTATGTGTGAATATAATATTGGATTAATTAACACGATAACTGGTGAATGTCATCCATTTTTAAAAAACTTCAGTGCACTGAATTTATATTTAAACCCCAAATCAAATTACATCAATTATAAATACAATTACAATAATTTATTTTGTAATTAAATTTATGTAAGACTAATTGAATGTAATTTAAATTGTGCAATAAATTGAATCTGCATCCTGTTGAAACGTTAAAAGTATTTTTATCGTAGCAGGTATCTAGCTATTAGGTGATTGATTTTACTTCTTCAATTATGAATTAAACATACAAATATTTAGTGAAGGATATCTAGATGACAGTGAAAACCAAATTAAAAGCCGTTCTGTTGGTTCTAAGTACTAAGCAGAAAAGTACAAAGACGCGTGTAATTAAATTATACTGTGGTATTGATATTGCATCTAATGCGTGCATAATAAATTCACTGAATAGAGACTATTTGATTCAGAACTAAAATTGTAACTCATAATAATCCACACAAATTAAAATCATTATCACATTCTTGACTCCCATAACTTAATACTGTGGTCGCGTCCCAGCCGCTGTAAGTTTTAATAATAAATTTATCTCAACTCATGCTAACGCTGTCACAGTTATATTAATGTGCGCAGATGTTCGCGATGTCAGCAGTTCAAGGAATCTGTGGCATGAATAGGTTGAAAGTTGTTGTAAAATATTAACGATGCTTTTACTTTTTGTCATTCTATTCAAGGCGTAGTGCATCAAGATGGAAGATCAAGTTTGCTTTTTATGTGGTCTCACTTCATGCCGTTGTTTTTTTTTCTCATATATTAGGCCTTTTTTTTCAACATCTTGGTAGTTAGATACGATATGCATGAAAATTGAATATCGTCAGTGACTACGTACTGTACATACTACGTCATTTTCACTTGCTGCAATGGTATAAAAATAAGCTATATTTTCCATATTATGTATGTAAACCACATGCTTTTTCGAGGTAGTGAACCATTTTAAACCAAATCTACGTAAGTAGCTGAAAATTCTTATTTCAAGGAAGAAGCTATTGCTTTCAAGATAGGTAGTATAACAGTATGTATGTTCTAGAATTAGACGCAAGTAAAGTACTAGCAAGTGTAACCTCAGGACTATAGATCTGCTAAATAGCCTGGCAATAAATATTTATGCGCAAGCTCCAAATGCTTGAGGAAATTTTAGCTGGTGATTCCTATTCTAGCTTGAGCTTCGAAAGAAGTACACATATAGTGAGTGAAAATTTGTCTTCTTACACTATTAATTGGAGCTCTTTTTCTACAATAAATTAAAAACTTATAACGGAACTGTTTCGTACATTTGCTTTTTATAACTTTCTACCATTGATTTTATAAATAGTTTTATCACATCGCTGCGAGTCTGAAATAACCAGCAGTGGCTGGAAATATATTTTCAAAATGAGACGATTTTAACCTATTATATACGACATAAGTGGTCGATGTTTTAATTGACAGTTCAACTGCGGTTGCTCGTTGTGAAAACATAGTTATTTTAGCTACGATTAAATGATATTTTTAACGACATTTTTTAAATACAATGAGTTTTCTCACTTTGCTCATTCCTATGAGCTTTAAACTTTACTTTTAATTCAGTTACTCTTTTAATATTTTTGGAATAATAAATTGTGATAAGACAAGGAACATAACCGTTGTCGAATATTTTAATATGAACCCTGGCTTTGCTATAACTAATCTCTCTCTGCGTCATTCGGTTTTGATGCGTGTGCAATAACACACAGTACATAAATCCAACTTAATCAAATATTTCACATAAGCTTCCAAAACTAATTAGTATTCTATATGTCGAGTCTCCCGTTAAATGAACCTATTGTATTGGATCGCTTTTTAGATCCAATTTCTGGTAACCAATCACCTGTCCCTACCCGTGTTATACCAAATCCTCCTTATTTCCTTAGGGATTACACGCTTGTTTACCACTGGCACCAATATTTGATCAAACTGACAGACTATATTTATTCGAAGAAATGCTGCATGCGTACTACGTAGTGATTTTTTTAACTGTGTATTATTTGTTTCTATTAATTAAGTTTATTTTGTTAAGCTATCATGCGGTTTTGAGTTCCACGATCAATTGAAATCATAAGACTAACCTTTGGCTTTCAATTGTAACTTTCCATAATGTTTCATATTTGAGTATGTCTAAATTAACTAGCTTAGATTAACTGAAATTGAAAAAATAGAAGTCATCTTAGTTGCTTTTATTTTTACCGTCCGCTAAATTTCTACGGATACCATCCTAAGCGAAGCCGGAGAGAGTGCTTATGTCGGACTCGAACCATCTAAAACACACGCCATCTTCGAGTCTTCGGTTGCTGGAGGTCGATAATAAAAGACAACAAATCTCTCGCACCTCAGCAGACCCGGTAAAATTTGTTGAAAGATGGCCCCCTTATCCTAATAGCTAGTTAGCTAGTTGCTAAAAATTCTGGTATTTAAACCGAGTTCAGCAGAAATGTTTGTACCTCTTTACCACAAGACGAGCTTAGATTTATGAATTGCTATACGTATAATATGTATATTTCCGTTTCAAATCAATCATCACTCTGTACCCATATAGGTGAAAATACCCTTACTGAATTCTGTAAGCTAAAGTGATAGAGAGATACAGATCTTACTTTCTTACACTACTCAAAGAAAGTTTTTACTTATCTTACTTAACAATTCAAAGTTTGAAAAAGATCTCTAACGCAAAGTAATCTTTAAAGACGCTTGACCTTTGACTTTAAGTTTTTCGACTTAAGGAAATCTCAGACTTTGTTAAAAAGAAAAATGTGCCACTTAGGTGACAGACAAGCAAACAGCCTACATGATACATGATACGTTGAACTTTCAGGCATCTATATTGTGGCCTAAGGGGTGAGGTAATAGGAAATAGAGGCAGATACATCTGAAAACAGTTATCTTTGTAACTTGAAGACGTTAAAACAATGGTTCCTCACAAGCTCACACTTAAAGATAGCATGCATTTCTGAGCTCATAGTTTTGAAACTACCTCAGAAATTGCCAACGAGAACGTGGCTTTGAACGTCAAATTGAATGATAACATTACGTATGCGGAGACTAGAAAAGTTATTGCTGACTAGACTTTGCCGGCGGCTTCACTTAGTCAGTAATTTGGAGCTTGTTTTCTCATGGACCTTATAATAGAGAGGAAATGAGATGGGTTTTATTATAATTAGTGTAACGTATGAGTATATGATGACCGTCACTTTTTTCAAATACATGTTCAATACAGTTATTAACAAACTTTTGAATAGAAACCTGCTTCTAGGAAAACAACTGTCGTCAGTCTAATCTTCCTGCTCCAAGAGCTACGTTTCTGCTAGAATTGTTTGTTAATTGGCAGGTGTACTGGCTGTCTTACATATTAAATGGGTATTTTATATCGCAATTGAACTTTGGTATTTTTATGAACTCATTAGCGAGGTATTTCAAACAAACCAATAACCTATCATAGTTCAATCGTGGACATAAGCCTCTTCCAATGTTGGGAGGCTCTGTGCTATTGTTTTCACGTGACGGGTTATTTCGAGTTTTCCTTCTCTCGCAGTGATATCGTCTGCTTACTTTTACGTTTGTCAACTCTTACAATACCCTTCGGATGATATTCTTTGGTGGCATTATTTCTCCGTCAATACACGGACAACCGAGGAATTCAAGTTATTTCAAATTCGATTTCATAAAATCTGATAAGATTAAATTCCCAGATAAACTTACAGTTAGTAGTGAAACTATGCCAGATATCTGGAAACAACGCTATTTAAAATTCCTTATTGTTTCTCGTCTTGAACTCGTCGAGCACAATAAAACGGCATACCTAGTAGTTTTTTGCCGAGCACAGAAAATATTATAAGAGAACCACTCAGACTTATAACTAAGCTTGTTGTTATTTCATTTGTAAAACTTGGAATATAAAGGACTGTCCTTATTCCAAAAAAATCCACTTTTATTTCAATTTGAAAAACTATAAAAAAGAAATTTAGATCATTTTAAGGATACACAGGCAGCAGTATGTTTTCTTCTTGACTACATTCTATATGAGTTGTCATGAGTCGTCAATAAACAAAGTTATTTCCTTCATTCTGCAAATAACGATGTGAAATCTTGTACGTGACTCTTATCTGGACTATAACTGTGCCGACTGCACCAAAAAACACAGAATGTAAAAGCAATTTGAACGCGTCTTGTCTTGGTTTTATATGTAAACAAAGTTTCCGAATTAACTCTAAAATGTCATCGGGCAACGTGTTTAAAAACGTTATTTGAGATAATATAACCGTTTTATGATGACGATGACAAAACAAAAAAAATAGTACCATGTCGCCTATTAACCGTCGCAGTGTTGGCATTTGATGCAACATAGTATATTAATTTGTGCAGCAGCTAAATTTCTTTCCAATAAGATGACATCAAATTTGCCGTTTTATCTGAAATTATTATGTATTCTTCTTCTTCTCTCGAGTCGACGGCATTTTCACTCCTAAATTTTGTATACCCAGTGCACCACCAACCTCGACTGCGTTTTTGGAGGGGCACAGGAATATGGGCATGAAGCATAGATACTCCAGCAGGTGAACAACTCCACACTCCCCCCAACGTAATACTTGAACATATTATATAGATTGAACCTGTGGTTTTAAGCTTCAAGAAACCACTCAAACTTTTACAATCAGTGAAGTCTTTGCGGTGGCTACGGAACTGCTTCACAACTTCCCACAAAATTTATTCTTGCACTTGATTAGGCCGATATCAGCTTTGCCAATCTCAATGAGGAGCAACTTGACAAAACTTATAAGATTTATATTTGATTTACGATTTGAATTTGGGCGTGGATTTGTGATATTTGCGTACATTTGAAATATCAATGGTGGGACATAAATTCATAAATTGTTAGTGTAAATTGTATTACACAGTCTGAATTATCACAACCATGCTAATATTTCATTAATGCTTTCAGGTTATGCTGAATTTTCGACCCAGAAATCTATCTAAATTTTGAATTAATTTTTTTCTTTAGACGCATTCCTCTATTCCTTCCATCATGCGAAGTAACCTCATATTGACGTATCATAAAGGCTGATTGTTAAAAATGTATAACAACAGTACTTACAATACCAAAAATAAAGTTAATTATCTTTCAAAAGAAAATTATGAAAGTAATTATATGGCGTGCTATGAAGTAATTTACATAAACAGTGAACTTACGAGGTGTTGATTTTAACGTGACGGCTTAATAATTAACACGCTACCACACACGATTACCACAGGTAACCAAAAATGTTGGAGGGAACTATAGTAACAGCTATATTAACCGAACATGCTACTCGTGCAACAATAATTCGTGAAGCATAATGTACTCGTATGTATTGGCAAATGCTAAATAATTTATTGTTTGTTTCGCACATTTCTGCATTTTTAGTGGGGATACTATCCTTTCTTGAAACGAAATTCACTATCTTATTAAAAAACTTGTTGAGAAAAGGCTTGAAGAAAGGACTGTTCTCTGAGATAAAATGTCTAGAAAAGAATCCAGTATTTCAACGAACGCGGACTTAAGTCACAATTATTTTAAAGAATCTTACGTAATAGTAAGAATTTTATTTGGTTTTTGTGCAATAATCTAGGTAATTATTTATTACACTGAGAGATACATAAAAATATTAACATAGGAAATCGGTTTATAAATTAAGCTTTTTTAATTTTGGTAGAAGGTTGCATATTCCAGACCACACATTCGTCCACTGTTAGCGATAAGGTCAACCGCCCATGGTACAGTAAATATAAGTAAATTGTATTTTTAATACTACTAATTGTATGGTTTAGGTACAATAAAGAAAATCTTATCTCATTTTATTTTTTTATTGTATTAACTACATTTTTTTCCTACATTTAATAGACTTTAGATAACAGTTGGTGACTACCTGACTTTTACATAATTATTATTTTTTTATGCAAAAATATTATGGGACTGGAAATATTAGGTACCGACTCTCATTTAGTACCTATTTAACAAAAAATCCATTTGCATATATGATTTAATATACTAATATTCAATTATATACAAAATATATTTTTTGAAATGAAAGATATCTAGACCCGTACACAATCCCTTTCCTTACATTTTATCCATATACATCGTCGTAAATATGAACGATAACTACTATGGTTATAATAGCCAGACCCGTGGTAATAATCACATGTCACAGTATTTTATCATTATTCGTCGGACATTTCCATTATTTTGCTACATCATGTTCTATTAGCATACAGGTTATCTAATTAAAGTATCGAGTATAATATGTCATGTACTTGCGGAAATTGTGGCACTAAAATTAAATTCAGGGGTGAGCAACCTTTTTGTATAACTAGAGGATATACTATGAATATATCCTACACTATTAATTATGACACTTACTTTTTCACGACGTTTCAGATGCGTCCAAGCCAGCTTATTGTCAGGAGTGGGGAGTGGGAGGGAGGAGGAAAGGTGCACAAAAGAAAAACATTAGCGCATGCCGCTCGATGCTCGCCGGCCAGTCGAGTAGTGACCACGGTTAACATATCCGAAATTTCGGTAGAAGTAAGTTTCATATTCTCATGTAAAATGTATGATTTTATACCACAAAAGTTTAATAATAACATATAGTATCCCATATCTAGCTCGTGTGCTAAAATACTATGAAGCTCATCACCATCATCTTAGCATTGCTTTGTGCACAGAGCCTGGGATGCACTTATTTACTTACCTACGACTTTTATGGGAACGATTACCATCTGGTCTCTTGATCTCAATATCTTCACCCGCCAAACAGAAATTTGCCCGGCTCATATACCCATACTAGAAACATAATATACCAGAGTAAATTTCTCTTCCTTGGAAATTCATTATGAAAATTCTCAGTGAAATTTATAATGAGCACATAATCGCGCCTCGCTTCAATCGACATCTCATTATTGTCTTTACTTTTCTTATGAGAACTTCTTGCTGGTGTGAAATGGTAGGTATGTTCGTGAATTGATAATATTTACAGGGGTGTTTTTCATTAGACCGTAATAATTTCTTGATTGGCCTATTCAATAAGAAATTCATTTCTATGGAAATAAATTTGGAAATACTCGAAACATTTACCATTCAATACATCTAATCAAAGTCATTACAAGTTGTAAGGAAGTAATATTAACATTATAATTAGTTAATAAAATTAATATACCTGAGGAATATGAACCATATTATTTTTTTTTCCTAATAGTAATATTCATTCCCGAGCTATACGAGCAATCTATTGCCTAGGATCCCTTGCTCGCTGAAAGAACTATAATATTGTATAATATTTTAACAGTGGCCTCTAAATATATTTACGACAACGTCTTATAATTATGTAAGGAAATACTTAGACCTCTTCTAAAAAAAATCGAACGTTCACAACTTAAATATGCGAAATAAAAATAAACCTGTGATACCAAAACTAAGGCTTCATAAAGTCAGTAATTCGTTTGTTGGCAAATGTATAAAAATATAATATAGTAAAATTCTTCAGGATATGGCTGACCTGCCACTTAATAAGTTTAAAGTAGAAGTGAAAAGATGTTTAACGAAAAAAGTTATTATAAAGTAGACGAATATCTCGGTCATACTAATCTCTTGCCCTTGCACCTACTTATTATTAATATTATTATATTAAATAATATTAATAAGTAAATAAATTATTATTAGTCCTGAAAGCATTCAAAGCTTGTCCATTTTGCCTTGATTACCTTTGCCAGGAGTAGGTAACTGCCATCTGCCTACCAAAACCCCGAGAGAAGTCTATGGCTGTATCACTGCGAATAGCACAGCGGATGACATTTTGTACTGTCTCGTACAAACGCTAGTCACCATCCTCCTTGAAATCCATTTCTTCAGTGAGTGTATTGTAAGTAGTAAACTCTCAACAAAACCACGACGTATATATGTTGCATATTTCGGAAAGTAGTTGCGTAGCTGAACGTCCTCGTACATTCCCAGTAGTTCCTTACAGACAAAAAAATCTCAATATTTCCTTCAAAGGAACTGTCCTTTTTTAATAATATTTTCCTTAACCATATCCTAGTTGCGAATCAAAATACAATTTTTTTAAAGTTACAAAAATACAAATTTGCAACCATTGGTTAAGATTCAATTCTCGTTCATTTCTCTTTCTTTCACTAACTCATACCGAGACTAGATTAATTGGGTTATGTTCCAATTAATAACTGACAATAAAATTACGGTTAACTGGCAGTCGTAAGGAGCTTTTAATCATGTACCTGTTCCGAGGTACTTAGCCACACGATTAGGATATAATATAAACAAGATAGATTTGTAACGTCTGTGGTACAAATGTAAAAATAGAGCGATTTGAGTAATGTTACAGTTATTGTAAAATAATGTTAATGTAATGTTACTGTAATGTAATGTTACTGTTACAAGGGTCTATAAACGGGGCGGAAAAAAGGTTCTGATGAGCCGTTTAACTGAAAGCCACCGTTGTACTCGTAGCATTATTTGGACCAATAACAGTAGCCCTTGTTTTCTGGGACTTCCTTTTTACCTTACTATCTGCTATAAAAATGTCATATTATTAGGTAACTTTTAATTTTTCATTTTTTCTTATCCTAGCATAAATATTCCCTTAAATCTACTAACGGTTTGCGACTTATGACAACAAATAAACCTCCTTAAACACATAACTATTGAACTATTACTAAACAATCACAATGCCCGGTCAGTAATGAATACTATTGTAAACAATTGAACGTTTGTTTGTTAGTTTACATAGATTACGTTAAAGCTATTCTCAGCTAAGTAATATTGGTCAAACACAAACCGACATAGGCCAAAGTAGAACCAAATATCTGCTTTTCAATCAGCAAAATTAGTTTTCGTTGTACGGTCAACGACAAAATTGTTTCATGAACTCTTATTTCACGATCATAATAAAGTAATAATCTTCATAGCTTGAATTTGTTCTCGGGTGCATCCAAGGCTTTTATCTCGGGTTTCATTCGGTTTTTAGTTTTAAAAGGAGAGAAGGAGTAGGCGTTAAATAAGTTTTAAATCCAAACGGCTTACGAGAGCAAACCCCACTACACTACTAGCAATAAAACATAGTATACAAGTTGATGTAAATAATAAATAAATATTCAATTAGTCAATCAAAGTCAAGCCCTACCTGACTTGACCTTGCCTTCAGCTTACCATAAACAGGAAGAAGGAAAAACTGAGAGCAAACCTACAAGAGCTAGTAAGGAATTCCTAGAATTAATGGTGCGGCTGAGGAAAGACTCACCGAATCGCTTGGTTCTTGATGGAGTATTCCGCCTCGTATATGGGTGACATTTGAAGCCCTGCACGTGTTGTCCTGTGTAGGAAAAAAGAGGGTGCGATTAATTGGAAGAGCTCATCAGAGCATTCACCATCGTAGACACGGTAAAATACTGGCAATGACGCAACATCTCTACGCATCTGCAAAGGGCAAAGGCTCAAGAGTATTCGTGACCTTAGGACTCCCAATAATGCAAACCCCACGTTGCTGCAACCTATCGATAACTTCTAGTACTTTACCTCTAGGATTTACCTACCCATCAATACGGATGATGACAAGGGCATCCGATCCTACGCAATACTTGAATTGTAAGATGTAAAATGACTTTGGCAGAAACTATGATGAATTATAGAAGTAGTAGAAGTGAAAGACGTGACTACCCAAATAGGAAATAGGTATGAAAGCGGTGACGCAAGATAAATGGACTATTTGTTAGCATGACATTTAAGTGTATTTTTTACTTATTTACAAAATATAATTAACTTTGTCCATGTTTGAAAATTTAAGTGACGTGAAAATTTACTGTGAAATAGCAGAGACGCCCGTTCGTCCTTCCGTGTTTCAAAAGCACTTTATTTTTATTTAATACATTTTTCGAACCAAATTTCAAAAACATTTCTTTTTATATTCGTTCCGCGAATTCATTGTATCAGTTAGGTGGTATCATTGTAGATGCTAAAATCTTATAGTGTGTGGTTGACTAAATAATTTGATCAGTTCAATTACAGTTTTTTTCATCCGAGCACCAATTTCGATTGCCATGAAAGCCTGTCACTATTTGTTGATTCTTACGGAAACGAACGTCTGAACCCTCAACCCTGAAATGAAAGTCCTTACCTCACTATCAGCAGATATATCATACAAACTAGCTGGTAAAGTTTGTTTAATCCCGAAGATTTCGGTGGGCCAATATATTCAAGAAAAATGACGAAATGTAATAAAAGTTAATTATCACGGATTTCGCCAACGAAGGAAAGCCCCGTGAGGTAATCTGCTTTAGCTGTAATACTTGAAACTTTAAAGTTACGCCAGCAAGGTGAGGCACAGATTAACCTCTTTTATACCGAGAGAAGGCGTGCGCTCGGAGCAGAGTGCACCAGCTTATAAAAAAGACCTAGATTATGCTGCAAACCTAAATTACAGAATAGGTTTTTTTCTTTTATCTATTACGAGATTGAAAGTTAATTTTGTTTAGGTGTTTATATTATCATAGTACTCACATTACTTTTAGAGCTTCGAAATATCGGAAACTCCAAACGGAACATGGTAAATATTCACTCAACATTGTGGGTAGAGCTGCGGGTATCAGCTAGTATAAAATATTATTTTTTTAATACAGAGGACTTACCACAAAGACGGGTGGACCAAAGATGTTTGAAAGATGAAAGAATTGAAATATTCAGTGGGTGCTCGTTAAAGACACAAATTGAATTAGAAAAAGATGAAAGAACTATTCTATTGTTAGGAACGGATTGCATAGTGCCGCTTTCTGTGATTCTTTCACTGGATTATTAGGTTTAATATATAGAAAGGTTGTAATGTATTTATATAGTTTGAAATCGCTTTTATCACCAGCTGGTTTTCTCGGGATTCGACTAGCCGAATAGCGGAACAGAACCTCTTTTGCTTCACACCGTTTCCCACAAGATAGTCGCAGACAGTAGGTAGTAGAGAGGTAAAAAGGTTTTCGAGATGGTCAGCAGCACGAGTGTGATAACGCTGATGTTGCAATCGTCCATAGGCTACAGTAAGTACTTTTTATCAAGAAGGCCGAGTGTTTATCTGTCACTCTTCCTTCTAAGTAGTATAAAAAAATCGATGATGATGAAGGTGAATATAATGAGTAATACCCGTTGTCCGGATCCTCGATCGCAAGAATACTACAATTGAATGATGTTATTAAAGTTTTTCTACAATTCGAATTCTTCTTTACCCTTGTGTTAATCCTAGTAGCATTCAGAGTCGGGGCTTCATTTTTTTCAGTCTAACGTCGGTATTTTCCATCTGACCTCCACACTATATTAGTGTTATCGAAGCATTGTAGTTAGACCAGTTGTTGAACTTTTTCGAGCTCCAATTACTCGTAACGACTGCCACTGATGTTCGTATGACAACCAGGGTCCAGCTTAACGTGCTTCATGAGCCACGGCAAGCCCAATAGTCATATTCATGCATACATATATTTGCTTTGAGTGAGGACCAGCGTAGCGGTCACATTCACTACAACTACGTCAGGTACACGCCACGGCTGCCGAACGTACTTAACTAAACTTCAACAATTTTGATGTTTTTTAAAGCATTTTATTTGAAAACTCAATTTATTAAATCTTTTGAATATTTACATGGAACATAACAATATTAATTATGATCTGTATGTAAGCCTAACAAGAATAAATATGTACATAGCACTGGCATGCGTACATTTTGTGTGGTATGACTCACACACGAGTCATTGTCCGTTTTGCAATACTGTCGGTTAGGGACTCGACCCAAATTTTATTACATACTTTTCATTTTCATGAGAATGTTTTTGGGTGATACATGATATATTATATGAACGTATTTGGTTTTAAATGTTCAATGGTTTCTGAATATAAGTATTGTACCAAACAATGTTTTGCCTTTCTTGCTAACTACAGACAAAAGATAATATTATAACTAGAACTTGAGTATGTTAACTGTGTTTTATGAAAACTGTTCATTTATTATTAAACAAACCAACTTAATTTCCTATTTGACGGATCACAATTGTTTATACTATCGATACTGTACGCGAAAATTTGACAGCCTCTGTAGCGTGGCGGTAGTGCTGACGACTGCTACGCAATGGGCGGGTTCGATCCCCGCTCAGTGCAAAAAGTTGTATGCATGAATATGGCTGTTTGCATTGGTCTGTTCGTGCCTGGGAGAGCACGTAAAGTCGTCGGTTCCGGTTGCCATACAAACATCTATGGCAGTCGTTACGGGTACTTGGTACTTGGACAAAGCAAAACCTCTCCAGTGAGCTCTGGGTACCATACTTACCGCCGTCGCCGGAAACACTAAACTAGGTTATTATTTGTCGCGGTATTCTGTACAGTGGAAGTACTACCAGTCGGACTGCTCAATTAGGACGGGAGATGCCGTCATGTCCTACCACCTACCATAAAGTATTATGAAAATTACATGATTTTACTATTTGATACTCCTATTTGCGTGGACATATATTTTATTATAATATATAATTATAGAATTCAGAAACTGAAAGGTATGTTTGTCACAAATACCTAAATCACTCTATTTAGTGAGTCCGACGAATTCGTTGGAAATACAGTTTTATGTAAATCAGAATAGATTCCTACTCATATTTTATTCAGTAGCGAGTCGTATCTTTTATATTTATTATACTATACTATACACACAATACTAATGCCTGTATATCCACCACAGCATGGGCAGTGATATATTAGCTATCAGTGAGCAATACGTTAGAAATAAATTGAATATCGTTAAAAATGTAAATGAGAAAAAACGTAAAATAAATAATGGAATCAATAAAAATATGTTTATTACAATATTATTATTGTTTAAAGAAAGTAACTTAAAAACTTATCAAACTATCTCAACAATAAAGACTCTAAAAATTTTTGGATATGCATTTTTCAGTTACGACGTTCACCTTCATTAACCTTCATCATAAAAGAAAAATAAAAACGAAGTTGATCATCATCAGTCAGATCAACCACTAACCAAAATACATTGTGAACGTGAACATGAAAAAAGGAAAAACTAAACAATACAAGTCGAATAGGTGCTTACAGAATGAGATATTCCATTCAACTGGTGCTTACATCGTTTTTCCGACATTTGGGCAAACAATTCCCATTTCGTATTTAAATTTACGTAACGACGCTACGTACGGGTGCTTGCGAATGGGACGAAATAGTTAAACTTTCAACATAATTGGACGGTTTTTAAATGAATATGGACACATTTGTACCTGAAATTATTTGTGTCGAAATTTCATTCCGAATTTGTTGAATAACTTTCAGGAAATGGTGTAACTCAGATAAGGTTGACTTGTATTTACTGAGGACTTATGTAAAAAGAGGGGTGTTATACCTAAGTGGTTATTCTTACAGATATGACAAATCTTGCAATGTTTTCATTTTTACATTATTACAAAACACTTTCACTATTATTGCAACTATAATAAAAGATAAATTCAACACATCCTCAGCAAGAGGAAGTTCTGCAAAATTTACACAGACATGTTGGAAAGTTTGCCAACAAAATAAGCCACGGAACGGTGTACCTACAACATACAAAAAATAATACGTCCCATTTACAATGTAGGCAATAACCCGCGAACACTATAAGCGATGAAAAATGAACGAGAGTCGTACAGCTTAGTTTTATATTCGGTGAATTCTGCTAAGAGATTTTATACTTACCACACCGCATGGTTGCGGTTGGTTTGCGTGTTAGTTTAGAATATACTGTCTGTTTATTGGCATAAAATTGATTTTACATTGAAAATTTTAGTCCAAGTTTAATTAGGTTTTTTTTTAGTCTAAATCGTGATTGGTGGACTGGTAATAGTGCTTTAATGAAATAGCAAATATTTATCATTCATTTATTTGGCATTGTCATAACCCATAATAATTATGTACATTAGATAAAAATTACAAGTGAAATGGAAGCACCTCTTTTCTATCCTTTGGGTAAATGTTTCTTTATTATGGTTATTATTGTACTTATTTTTATTAAGTCATTGTGGCTCACGTATCAGGTTACACAAATTCTTCTCATAAGGGCACAGTGGAATCAAGGCTAGGGAGGTTCGCAGTCGTGCGCACTATGTCTGCATCTCTTTTACAAAACATTCAAGTGAAATATTTTCAAATCTGCTGCGTAGGGCATGATGACTTCAATTCTTCATCATCTGTCAAGACCTTTAGTAGTTGGTTTTTGTTTACTGTTTTTGTTTAATATGTCGGTTTTCCTGGGAGTGATAGCCGTTTGAACACTCAAGTCCAATTTATCTCCTGCGCTGGAGACAAACTATGAAACAAGAAGGAGAGTCTTGCTTACCATACCGCATGCTTAGTTTGCGTGTTTAAAAATACACTGTGTGTTTATTAACGGGTTACAAAATCAAATGTGCATTGCCTTACTAACTCGTCTCTCGTGTCGCGGGTTTGCGATTGGATGCAGACCGCCTCTAAACGGTGGGATTGGAGGTCGATGGGGGAGGCCTATGTTCAGCAGTGGACGTCCTGTGGCTGATAATGATGACGTTTATTAACATAAAATTGAATTTATATTGAAAACTTTAGTCCAAGTTTGAATCATGATTGGTAAGCTGTTGATAGTATCGTGTTCCTGATGCCTATGGTGTTGCAAAAATGCATATACCATCACCAGTATAGAAAAAAAACTTGTACCTCTGACGAGTTGGGAAGGCATTGCACATTCGATTTTGTTACACGCTAAAAGGAAATAAAAACCTCTTTCCAGTTATTCCCTTATCTTCTCCATCATACATTACGAACATGGTAAAACAGCAATTTTCGACAAAACTTCCTAATCTCCCCCAATCTGGTACCAAGCATATAATGTTAATATAATTCATAAATCTCCAGTTGTCAGGCAAGACAAACGGGGCGGTACGTTCGTAAATCCCATAATGTTGGTAACAGGTGTTCTGCTCGACATTGATGTAGGATTACACCAAGCGAACCTGTTTAAAAGATATTTTGTAATATGTGGGTTAAATTAAATGGTACGATGACAAAAAATGAATTTGGTTACACGGATAATGAGTAAAGGAGCAACCATTCTAATAACAATCTAAATATAATATATTGACAACACACTTGTACTTCTAAACGATATTCATTGTTGAACCTAACTGTTTTCAGTCAGTTATAAACATTGCAATTCCTTAATACCGTAATTTCCTATTATACTACACTGTATCCTATTTAACTATATTTCATATATGGGTAGATTTTAAAATTTGGAGAAACAATGTCTAGATTACCCAAAAGATTTAGAAAACCAGTTAGGCTCAATAATAAATTTCGTGGAGTATAACAATTGTGTTGTCAATATTGTGTAACACTATATTGCACTGAGTGCCTTCAATTTATATAAAATCTAAGTAAAGTATACAATATGAAAACTATAGTTAGGTTAATTCAACAGTTTACTTCAATGAACTTTAGTTTGGAGCAATCTTAAATGGTAACGTAATACTCTTGCAAAAGCAAGTTTTACAAAAGCTAAACAAACATGGTACGGAGGAGACGATCAGATTATACACATATAGTTACTTGATGAACCATGAATTTTGATTTGTTATATGATTGGGTTTGAGCGGATACCTACTCTTATACATTTTTGTCGTATGGCCGAGACAATAAATTCGCTTTTAAATTTAGAGCTCCCCGACTGAAGAAGCTTCATATAAGTTACCTCAGCCAAACCACATTTTTAACCTTATTGCAAACTCCACTTGAGATTTAAAGACTTTGTGAATAATATACTACTGTTGTAACAGATGACTACTTGACTCCCCACTGTTATTTATTCAGTACTAAAACACCGAGTCGAGTTAAATACAGCAAGATACATTTTTTAAACATGTGATTCCAGAAATTGTAAAACTAGACCAATCGTGAGCGATTTTGAATAACAATCTATTTTAATAACTATTCTTTTAGTTTTTAGCACAATTACTTAGAATTCTTGCACGTACTGACATTTCGACTATTCATTTTTAATTATACACGCTCAAACGACTCAATCAATCTAGCTAAATATTAGAACAAGGAAAGAATAACAAGGTACTTTCTTGGAGTAATAACAGCTAGTATAAACCTAATTGTCATATTGTTGGCAAGCTTATTTACTCGTAACCAATAAAACTCACAAGTTGTGGTTACAAACAGCCATAACCACGTATGTTATCAAGATCCGTGAATACAGAAAACCTCAAACGTACGCGTTTATGTTTGCGTGCCACTACTGCCATTGTTATCGCTGGTTGTTTCAAGCCGACTTTCTAGTTATTTAATCACATATAGAATATCAATAACTAGTGATTTGCGTGGAAAAAAAAATGTTGGTAACAAGCTGGTTAGTGTTCATAAAATTTTTCATATCGATATATTGTTTTGTCGCTTTGTACCGTTTGTTTATGCCATGAGTAACAAATACGAGTAACAATTCACCACAAATATAAAAATTGTGCGTTTTACCCTGAAAAACATGAACCCCGCACTAATAGGTGTGGGTCCTCTTCTGCGACCGAAATAAACGCATAGATAAAAAATGGTGATTGTTTTACTATTTGCAATCTTTCCTTATCAAAACTGCATTGTCCTTAAAGTGCCTGGGGTTGGTTTAATATGGATTAGTTTTTTGTACGGTCGACCTGGCTCTCTGTTTCGTAGCCCCTCCCAGTATTATTCTGAGTGATATCGAGTTTCAAACGCAGTCGTAACGTAAGAAGAGGGTGTACTACAATTGAGATTACTAAAACATGTTCATCAAGCAGCACGTGTACTTGTATAAAAGTAAGATTAATCCTACTAGTAGTAGTAGTAGCTAACTAATAAAACTTGGTGGGTCCAGCCTATGGGCATTTTAAAGTAAATCATAAATAAGTTTATAATAAAATCTTGTGTTGGCTTATTTAAACCTGCTTCAAGATTTTGTACCAGTTAATATATATTTTACAAGGGTTGGACTATAACCATAGTTTGTGATTCAATATTTATTTTTGGCATATATAAATAGCAGCTTTGTATGTTTGGAATAATAAAAAAAACTTCAATAAGTTTTTTTAACAGAATTAATTTCATACCACGTTTAAATTCATCAAAAACGTTTAAGTCTAAGATAGCCTTAGGTAGGTTATTATAAATCCTGGGGACCGTCTGTAGTTCAAAAAAATAAATCGATTTTAGTTTAGTGAAGGAATGATTTGATTACAATTGAAGAGAAATAATTCCCACCGAGCGTAAATATCTCCATTCATCCGATCGTACCGCACGTAAGTAAATTAGTATTACATTTCTTGTTCTAAGTGAGATCTGCCGAGTTCGTTACTGAGGCGCTCTGTTGTGGGGAGAAGAACCACGTAACTCCGTACTTATGTACGTAATGAACCCTTTTATTTCATTTGTTCCTTTTCAGTGTATCTAACCGTTTCATCCTTTCTGTTTTGTCTTATCTACAGAATATAAAGATGTTGATCCAGCTGTTTAAACATAGGGTAAGTCAGTTACCTACTTGTAAATAAAATTTATTTCTTTATAATGCTTTATTAATTTATAATTCATGTCATGTATGGAATTCTGGGCGTTCTGATTTCAGATACTGAATTACAAATAGGTATTGAAATTTGATTTTCAGAATTTCAGACACGTCTAGTTTTAGGTAATACCTACATGTTGTATTATGTGTACATTTTAAACTTTTTACTACGGGTTTTCTATGCAGAGCAAGCCTGCAGGAATCGGGTTAGAGGGCCCCCTCGCCCTTGCTCCCAATCAACTTTTGGGTAATGCGAGAATAATTCACGGTAGGCTTTCCTATATTCTAATTTCTTTTCATTATATACTTACTTAGGCACTTATTTATATATGTAGCTAAAACTCGAAATAAGAAGTCAGAGATATCTTCATAGATTAGAAAGAAAGAGGAATGATAAAAGTACATCAGATTTCATTACTTAGAAACTTGGCGAAAGATTATCTTGATTGAGTTTCCTGTGAGTTCGGTGGTTTCCTTGTTCTATAAATGGATTAGTTGGTTCATTCTTATTATTTGTTTTGAGGGCAATCGTGTAATATAATGAAAATAATAGATAATTATACGAATAAATATTTTCATTTATATTTAAGCAGCTAGTTTTTGTGTTGAGCTACGTTGAATATTAGATAATAATTTAGTAACATACTTGATGGTCCCAATATAAGGTTGTCGCCTGGGACACATATACAGTTATTGTTTAACATAAAGTTCCTTTTTTATTTAGGACACGTCAATTTGACTTCAGCCCGCCTGAGAGTAAGTTGAAGGCAATGTCTCAGGAAAGAGGGTCACCATTACAAACACGTACAGTGCTGTGTGACAATGGTGGCGCTTGGCTTGACGGCCTAATCAGATACTTACTTGCTCATGGACCTGGGACTATAAGAAGAAGGTAACACGTGAGCTGGTAACGAATACCAAGAGTTAAGGAGCGGAAAAGGAAAGACTCGCTGAACCGCTTGGTTCTTGATAGAATATTCTGTACCGTATGCCCTGCACAAAAACTAAACCGTGCACGTGTTGTCTTGTGTACTAATTGGAAGAGCTCATCAAAAAAATCACCAAGGTAGACACGGTAAAATAATGACGGTTAAATGGTGGTAGAGAAGAGAAATAGCCAGATTTGATTTCTTGTTTTAGTCGGTACGAACTTGAAATACTCATCTTACCTTTAACTCCAGTGCAGTAGATATATTATACTTACGTATGTTTGCCCTGTTAGTTTGTGTTTGAAGTAAGTTTTAATTAAATTATGTTGTTTGCTTTTTATCGTTATCTGATACTCTAGTTTGTTTGTTAAAGTGACGATAAGAAAGGTAATGTAAAAGTTTTGACAGGCTTTTACGATGAGCGATAGTATGACAGCTTAAACGATCTCTAATGCAACACTGAACTAACAATAGAGCCACACTAAGCACCTCGCAGCAAAATCAACCTCACCTTTTTTGTGTGCGAAATCTCCACAAATACCACCTTTCACAAAGTCGGTGGAGGTAATTATGTCGGTACCGAACCGACTAAAACGCACGCCGTTCATCTTTGATTGCCAGAGGTGAGTAATACAAGATTTATTTCTCGCAAAATCAATCTCACATGCAAGTCTTGATACACCAGCTGATTGCATACGAGATTCTGGAGAAAAATTTCCTCTCGGAGTTGAAGGTGAAAAGGCCATGGCTTCCGTAAGAGCAAAATACTGACGGACTTTGGATGTAAATTGGATGATGATGACCTACAAACTTTGTCTACACTTATATTATAAAGAGGAAAAATTAGTATTTTTGTGTGTAACTTAAAAACCACTGTGATGACTTCAAAAATTATTTTGTCATTGGAAAGCTAAATTCACCCTGAGTAACATTGGCTATATAGCACTGCGCGATAACAGACATCCGCATAGGCGGAGCAGCGGGCAACAAGTTATAAATGAAATCCTTTCGATTCATAGTAGTTTTTAACCTCTATGATTATGGAACACAAGGCCTTACCAATATCTTTAAAACTCAAGGCAACTTCATCTATTCGGATCAAGTGCTGAATGAAGACGAGATTTCAAGCTTCACTCTAGGCGTCGACATGTCAGGCGGAAGTCGCTCTTGAATATTCCATACTACAGTAGAATATAATAAGTAGATCCTAGACTGCAAAGTGTAAGCTATGGGCACAATTATGAAATTGCTAAGCTATATAGCTTCAAATCTACCAATTTGCTTTTGCATTTCAAGTAAACAGTAAGTGTGGCGAAATCCAGGTATCCTACTAAAGCAGATAAGCACCTGCATGAGCACAGGAGTCTTTAAAATAAGCCTGTGTTAATGTTACTGCATAATGTCTCGCAGGCTTACTGATAACGTTAATGAACATTGCGCATTGTGAACAAACAAAAGTGTTTCACTATTTTAGTAATTATTAAAAAATAAAAAAACGATTGCTGTTGACAAGAACGAAGCATGTCTTTGATAGCAGACGGTACCCATTGGTGTTATGGGTTTTGAAACGGTGTAATGAATTGTTGTAAATTGTTACCACCTGCTAATAAACTGGTTTCAACCTTTTCAACAGCAGTCGGGTTTTTTATTTTTAATCATTTATTTTATACTTTTTAGCTATGATATGACTTACATTTTGTAATCTTTATTTCCCTTCATTTTAATACTTTTTTATGTCACCTAGGCACAACCTAGGTGGCAGATAAGGCCACCTAATGGGAAGTCCACTTACCTTGCCGTGGCCTATGAACGTATGCAACATTAGGGGCATCGACACATTAGTACCTACTGCTGGCCCTGTAGGTAAGAACCTTCTGATGCTCTTCTTGGAGAACCCCATATTGAAACCACTGGGAGAAACCGCAGTAGGGTTATGGGTGATTAATCCAAAACTGCTTGAATGAAGTTCCTTTCGTGCCTCACTGTTCTCAAACTATGGTTTAAGAATCAAAACGCTTTTTAGAGTTAACAATGATTGCTAAATTATTAAGCCTTTAGTAAATACTTTGCGTCATACTTGACATCTTAATGGAGATACTTCTCGTCTAGCCTTTTAGTACAGACATTTCAAGTCAATTGCTTTAAATATTACGTTAACTTGAAGGAATGGAAAAAAATCTCAATATGAATGAATTTCATTTATTGTGAAACACGTTTCTCGATTTCTTTTTTACTCAATAGGCTAACTTCGAGAGCTTTTTAGGCTTTACATTATAAGTGAAGAAATAAGTAGAAAAATTTAAGATGCTTTGTGTTTTTGAATAATATATTGAAATCGACTTGTACTTTTTTCTAATATAATTATAGTTAAACATGGCTTTCTGAAATGTACAAACAATTCTAAATGAATACAGTTAGATTGTTGAATAAAGCAAAGGTTAAAACCAAAAGACTTCTAGAAGAGAAGTCTAGATGGGGATTTCAAAAAAGATGATCCCGGGTCTGCCGTGGTGCGAAAGATATGTCTTGTATAATTTCACGGCATGCGTTTTAGTCGGTTCGAGTCAGACATAATCACCTCCACCGGTTTAGGCGGAGGTGGTATTTGTGGGGATTTCGCGCACGATAGTGAAAAGTCCATGTTGATAACATTATTAGGAATGAAAACTGGCATCACTCACATTCACTATAACTGCAATAACGTAGATCTACGTTTGATGACGAACGTTATATGGCTGAACGCAATGACCATTATTTTTGTACATTTTTCACGTTATATTACTAAAAACAAATACACCATAGACCTAAATGTAAGTCATACTATCATAGAGGCACAGATCTGTAGCATCCTATGGTAGTCAACCCTTGAATATAACCGTAATATTTATTTTCAGTATCCAAAGGCATAAAATACTGAGCTAATAAGCCACATTCATAACAGGAACACATATAAAAGATTTAAGTTTCCACCTTCAAAGGGAGCAAGGCCGTCGTCTTTACCTCAGAGACAAATTTGGGACAAATTTGAATAATACATACAGTACACGTGGCTTTATGACTGCGTATTGAGGGTTGTGTCGTCATACACGTAACTTCTTCTTCTATGTTCTTATGTATATTGTTTAGTTTTGGGGAAATAAATGTAGGTACTCAAAATTTGCTGCATGTTCAAAGATGACTGACGTTAGAATCACCAAACTATTCTGACAATGATACATTCACGTCACACAAAACAGTGACGCCATCATCATTTTTACAGCGATTTCCCATTTGCGGCAGTGATTGGCCATATTGACTTTTCCGTGACTGACTGTCACCGAACCTCTTAAATCATGCTTACCGACTAGCAGGCAGTTGTTCTGAACCCTAGTCATTATATCCACCACAAAAGTGACGTCATTGATTAGAATTCTCACACACACAAACAGATGACAAACTGAAAATAGCACACAAACTATAGTTACGGCTTCCTCTTCTATAATATTAAATTTAGGGATAAATTCTCCCAACAATAGAGGTGCCTCTTGCGTGTTGGCGATGCTATCACTTTTCACAAGGAGCTTTCTCGATACTTACATTACATGCCGCAACTCAACACTATGCAAAGTAGCAGTGCTACATGTACTACTCCGCAGCCAGATAGCCATGGCTGCGGTTTTCTGCAGGTCAGAGATACTTTATGTGTTGTGTGGGTTCAATTTGAATAGGAAGTATTTTAATTGGCTTAACCAGTTTAGTCGATTCTGAGATATTTTACACTGCAAAATTTTGACTCAAATGATAAAAACGATTGTTTTTGTTTAATTAATATTACTATTATTATTCTTCTTAACCTCATTAGATAAACTAAATCACCCAAACACAAGTAATTTCAGGAGAGTTTATGTAGAGATCAGAACTATTCCAAGATTCTTCGTCCATAAGGCCTTCTCCGTACCCACTAAGCCTAGATAAATCAAAATAAAACATATTTGTAACAAAAAAAAAATTAAGACAGTTTATAATTACATTACTTTTCCTAAGTCGGTGGAAATATATAATGGAATATATATGGAAATATAATAACATATAACCAAAATTTAAGTACGTGGTAGACATTTTATCCAAAACTGCACTTGTTAATCCTAATCACCAGTGTCGATGCCAAGAGACCGAATGTTAGGTCGTTGCCGCCTGGAAGATGTAGGCAGAACGCGACAGCATAATCTCGTCCCAATTGAGCAGGTGAGGAGAGAAGGCAAAAAGAGTCTCTGTGCTGTCAATGCAGAAGACAAAGAAGGGTTTCTCGGTCTTCCTACTGACAACACAAAATCTTTATAGTGAGCTTTAAATTAGTAGATATTATTTTAATGGTTTATTCTATTTGTATAAATAACTATGATGACACAAATCTTAGTAAACTATTTTCCTATTATAACTATTATAAAGAAAACCACTTCACTTGAACTGTAAACTTCTAAGATATAGTAAATATTACGTTGCGTCGCGAGGGAAAAAATAAAGCCCTTAAGGGTCCTTAATGTACCTCTTGATTCTATAGAGCCGATGGGGATGCAATCTTCGATAAAATGTCAACCGTCTATTTTAGTAAAAATAGTTAGTAAGCTATTTTGTGCGCTGTGTGCTTTTGTGTAAGTTGCTACATTCAAAATAGAGGGTTGGTACAACATAGGAAAGATTTATTAAAAACGTACCCACCATCACTGTCAACGGTTCTAAAGCAGTTCTTGTACCTATACATACTGGTACGGTACCATCACGGAATCACGCCTCCGGTGTAGCAAACGTCCATAGGCCACGGTGACCACTTTCCATCAGGTAGGCCGTGTGCTCATATTTGAGTATAACATATTTGGGTTATAAAATATACACTCTGTGAGTGTCACGCCCTAAAAGATAACAAATGGATCTTCTCGGGAAGGGCTACCCCAAACCAGATGATTATATGCACCTACAATTAAAAGAAATAGTCACCCTAATTTAAAATGTTAACATTCTTCAAACTAAATGGCCAGATTGGAGTCAACAAAATTGATCCAACAGGGTCGAAGCGACCGCAATGGCCCCAAAATACCCAAAATCAAAATAAGAAGCTAGATGGATTTTTCAAAAGCCTCAGTTACGTTCATATGTTAATGTCAATTCAGATTTTTTTATTTTCTTTTATTGTGGGTATTGCTTTTAATATGCAGTTTACAAGTATACTTTTAGTATGCCATCAAAACAAAAAAAATTGGAGCAATTCATAAAGGGAAGGAGGTTCAATATATTATATTATGCGTAAGGATGCGATAATTCGCATTAATGTTTAAAAGTTAGTAAACATTAGCAACCTTATTATGAAATAGCACATAACTAATTTTGTATGGAATACGTTTCCTTTCCACCACCATAGGAAATTGAAACGCCTTCTGATCCCCTAACATCATCCAAAACACAGAGAGGAGTTTAGCAACAATTTCAACTGCGATATACTCTTAACTTTGATTATAACATTACATTTGAGGGCACCGAGTTTTAAGTGTTCAAGAAAGGGTAGATAATAATTACCTTTGTATAAGTGCCTACAAAGATTGGCCGTAGCCTGCGGCAAGAATAATTTGTAGGCGAATATCTCGTGTGTTTACGCCTATATCTAAACTGGTCTTGAGGCGATTTTCCTCCAAGCGTGATTCTGTGCGGATCATCCCATCAACACTGTAAAAAGAGTGTCATCTGTGGAAGCACAGTCTCGCATATTTTAGTACTTCTTTTCTTTGTCGCATGATGGTCGATTTTCAATAGTGAATTTTCATTATGTCCCCTTTCCGTCAAATTCTATTAGTGTAAACAGAATCAAAATATTTCTTTGTTGTTTTTTCTTACCTTATATAAATTCTATGGAAAATTCTTAGCATGTTAGATACCTTCATGTAGACACCACAAAAACGCGCGAACAGTAGCTTCGAAAACTCGTATGTGAACACTTAAATAAATGAATGTGCTTTCTCTTCGAAGCATTTTCTTCGAAATGTTTTTGTTTTCTAGCAATTTGAATACATACTTATCAAATTATTTATGAATTGGTATCGAGAAAATTATAATCATAGCAGCTTATACAAATATGTATGTTAATAATTATTATAATGTTTTTCTCAATCAAAATATTAAAAAAATATCTATACTATTATATAATTGTAAAGCGGTCGTGTCTGTACATTGGAGATATTTAAAAAAAAATACTTGGGATATGTTGAGTGAACGATACTGAACACGAAAATAATTTTTTTTCATTTCCTGTCTGTTTGTCTGTTTGTCTGTTTGTCTGTTTGTCTGTTTGTCTGTTTGTCCGCTATGGACGCAAAAACTACTGAACGGATTTTGATGCGGTTTTTTTTGTTAGAAGGGGCTTGGTCAGACTTAAAATCTTGCGTTTGTTTCATCGCAATCGGTTCAATAGAACCGGAGTTGTGAGCATTAATGATGTTAAACGAAATATGAGTAAAGATATAGGGGGCGCTGTTTTATTCTTATAGATGATATTTATGTCTTATTCCGTCCAGTCAAGTATGTGAATAAAAAAACATCATTTTTACGTACATATTTGTAAAAAAAAAATACGTAATTAATTACGAAATTAAAATTTGTTATTCAATTATTTAGTACATGGCGCAATAATAGATGGCGTAGATCGATTTAAATTCAAGGTATGGTTTCGTTACATACGGGACTATATAAGATCTGTCAATTTTTTTTTTAAACAGCTTTTAATTTGTGAAATGTGAAATAGATGCCAGTACTGTCTTTGACATCTTTGTTCAACTAAACTGCCTACATTGATTACAGAATTTACAAGGAAAACGTTCAGGCGTAAATAAAGGCGCACGTAATATTATCGTATCGTACCAGTACCTCAAGTACTCAAAACATGACGTACCTGATTTGGTATAACTTTTTATACCAATTAGGTGGAATAAAGCACATGGCCCACCTGATAGAAAGTGGTTTACTGCGGCCTATTCTATGGATGTTTTTATTTATTTATGGCACTTCAATTTGACTTCACCTCGCCTGATGGTAAGTTGAAGGCAAAGTCTCCGGAAAGAGGGTCACCATTACAAACACATAGAGTATTAAAATAGTGGCGCTCACCTTGACGGCCTCATCAGATGCTTTTTTAAGCCCCACTTAAAGGAACCGGAACTGTAGAAAGAAGGAAACACGTGCGCTGGTAATGAATTCCAAGACTTAATGGTGCGGCAGAGGGAAGACTCACCAAACCGCTCGGTTCTTGGTCACCGCACCGTATGCGGGTGACATCTAAGCCCTGCACGTGTTGTTCTGTGTAGGAAAGATGAAGGTAGGATCAACTGGGCGATCTCATCATAACATTCAATTCCATATTGGTAGAGACGGTAAAACGTTTGAAACACCAGAGGTATCACACACGTGCTGCCGACCATGTGGAAAGGAAAGGAGGGTGAAGGTTAAGAGAGTTTCTGTGCTGTCAGTGTAGTGCATTATCATTGTATTCCTTATAATGGCAACTCAAAAATGCCGGCGATTCGATAGACGAAGATGCGGCTCGGCTTTGGAGAAGACTCCGGACACGCACAGTCTGCGAATGACCTGCGTCCCCTATGAGCCTGGAGGGTCACTCTAGCAGAAGCAAGCTGCGGTGGTTGCGTAAAGTGTGCCATACCTTACCCGGGGGCTAGACGAGGACACCGTAAACTCTACACTAGAAGATCGTCATCTCAAACTACAACAAAACGCCTTTGCGTGCATTACAATGCTAAAACTGCCACATCAAAAGGGACAACACTTGCCAAAAAGTACATCGCGAGTAGGTACTGTATGCAACCGAGTACGCAGTCGTGTTATATTACGCGTTACACATTAGGTACTCACAGTAATTACCCAAGTCTACCTGCAACCTGCACACTTCTTCTGTGAAGTCGACTACGCTACGCACGGGGCACGAGTTCGATCCCCGCTCAGTGCAAAAAGTTGTATGCATGAATATGACTGTTTGCACTGGTCTGGTCGGAGAACACGTTAAGCCACGCCGACGGAGCATCGGTGTCTTCTTTAAAAGACACAAATTCACTCCTGCGTAGAATACTACTCGCATCTTTGGGATGGTTTAGATGGATTAGATGCTCTCGACAGGTTGCAGCGACGTGCGGTCCGCATTATTGGGCGTCCAGTCCGAACCTTTGTAGATGCGTAGAGATGTTGGTCCCCGGCAGTATTTTACCGTCTCTACCATGGTTAATGTTCTGATGAGCTCTTCCAATTAATCCCGCCCTCTCCTTTCCTACACAGGACAGCACGTGCAGGGCTGAGATGTCACCCGCATATGGTGCAGAATACTCCATCAAGAACCAAGCGGTTCGGTGACTCTCTCCTCTGCCGCACTATTAAGTCTTGGAATTCCTTACCGGCACACGTGTTTCCTTCATCCTACAGTCCCGGGTCTTTTAAGCGGGGCGTAAAAAAGCATCTGATGAGGCCGTCAAGGTGAGCGCCACCATTGTAGCACTGTATGTACCTATGTGTTTGCAATGATGACTCTCTTTCATGAGACTTTGCCTTCAGCTTAACATCAGTCGAGGTGAAGTCAACTATATAGACGTGCCATAAATAAAAAAAAATAAACATCTATGGCAGTCGTTACTGATAGTTGGAGCCCTCAAAAGTCCAATCACTTTAACACTTTAATTTGGAACATCGAAATCGCCATTGGTCATTGGACTATTGTTGGTGGAGGTCACATGGCAGTCGCTTCACGGAAAATATCGAAGTTCAGCCGCATCACAGTTAGACTGGAAAACCGACCACAACAGAGTTGGGAAAAGGTTCAGAGAATGATGACTGTTGATGAAAGGGTAGACTAGACCTTGGGAAAGGACATAAATATGGTATGTTTGGTCGCGATTACCAACATCCACGCGGGCGAAGCCGCGGGCAACAGCTAGTTATTTATATATTTTATGTAGATTGAGAGAATAAACTGGATATTTTTGACTGTCCGACACACATTTGAAGAGTGGAAACACATCCACAGAGTGCAAATGTTTTCGTAATACTTACATGTTGGAGTTACATCTATGAAACTATGCAGTTGTATGATCTGAGTTTCATCAAAAATTTCACGTATTACTAAAATATTCCAGTAGTTGAGTTAGTTACACGTGCAAAATGCTAATGAAATTTGTATCGGCAAACTATTTTCAAACAGGTAGGTATGCATTGTATCGACAGCATGTTTGATAGTACCCGGAGTGAAAGTATTCTAAATACTGTATTATAGCGAATTCTATTCAGGAAGGACACATCCTCGTATTATTTAAACGAACCAAAACTGACTACTATAAATTCCTCCAGATTAAACGTCTGCAACATTTAAGGGTTGCGAGATTGAATAAAATCTAGGTATTTTGTAATAACCCACTAATCCAAAATTCACTCGCTTACACCTTTAACTCTTTATTTTTTACTTCTTCGAGGTGTTTAATTATCGATTTTTTTAATTATATAGATTCGAAATTTATCAGTCAAACCCTTTTATTTGCAACCCATAATGAGTGAGTAGTGGAATATAAAATGGAACTTGCCATTTTGTGGTAGCTATTCTGAATATGAATTTTGTTGTGGTGTATAGTATTCCACTATCATATGATATCCACATTGAAGGAATTGTGAAAAAATATGTAATCCGCCATTTAGTGGCGCGCGGCGGTCATCTTAGACCGATTTACATCAAACGTAGATAAGATATCGCCCAACTAATTATTATTTCAAATAAAAAATCTACATTCAAATCGGTTCATCCATTCGGGAGTTAGGATGCCACAGACAGACAGACACACAGACAGGCAGACACATCAAACTTATTACACCCCATCGCCATCGCTTGTACGTTAAGGGATAAAATCGTTATATATGTACTGTCACGATATATAAAAGTAATACTAAAAAACTACATACCTACATACAGACTCGACAACCACTGTGTACAAAAACCTATATATAGATCAGAATATTGGTACAGCTCTACTGTTGTCACAGTAGGCTGTCGACTGAAATCGTTTTATTGTAATCTTATTACAAATTGCTTGAATGCTTCCGTGTCAATTTAACGAGTGAGAGCGTAGAAGCTGTACGGCTCTCCCCTCGATCAAGTGCCGCATCTACGTCGTCGAAGATGCCTGGCTGTAACTACTGTAATATTCTTAGAATTAGAATAGGATAAAATTGACGACTGCGTTTATTTATTTATTTATTTATTTATTTATTTATTCATTTAGAACAATACAAGCTAACAGTGAGAAACACCAAAGCGCTTATAATGTTATACTAATAATTCTTAATCTAATTTAATCTACAACATAGGTACTTGGAAATATTAAGCGAATATAACAATCTTAATAATAACAATAATAAATAATATAATAAATAATATAATAAAATAAATAACAATAACAATAATACTAAAATAATACTAATAAAATGTCCGAATTACATTCTAATTGAGGTTGCGTTCAAATAAGTTAAGACGTTTCTCGTCATTTGATGTATGTTCTCTGAGAATATACATTATGAACTAAAGGACGGAAATAAATATTACATTTTGTAACAAAATAAACATATAATCAGAAATATTTTAATATTGGTTTAATTTAATCAACCTATTTATCTTTGACGGTCTATCAAAATGACTGGATGGTGGCATACGAATGACGTTCTTCATTCAGCGACAGGTAGGCTTGAGACACCTGACCTAATTGGAAAGGCTCTTGAAATACACGGCTTCCCTGATTTTACGAGAGACTCTTCAAATAAATCTATAAAAACTCTATCATGATAAATGAGTTTTTGCTCGCGAAAATGCCTTAACAGTTACAATTAATAGTACTTAGTTAAAAAATTAAAAATGCTTAGAGCATTACTAAATGATGAACAAGACTATATGCCTATTATAATGACCAGCAAGCAACTTGACAACGTATAGGAGGGGTTTTCTATATCTTTGGCGAATGGGTGGGGTGCAACGTTTGAAGCAGGACAAGAAACCAAAAATACGTAGGAACTGTCTTGCAATAGTTACAATTCAACATCAATTTAGCCTATCATAATTCAGTGCTGGACGAGGCCGGGTGGAGCCGTCTGTCACATTAGCAGAAGCTGGCCGCGACGGCGGCTCAAAGTGCGCCTCTTCATATCCGGAGGTTAGATGGGGACACCATGATTCCCAGATTAGGGGAAGAGGGTCATCTCAAAGATGTCAGAGATGTCCCCGGGTCTGACGGGGTGCGAGAGATATGTCTTGTATAATCTCACCTCCGGCAATGAAGGACTCATGGACGGCGTGCGTTTTGGTCGGTTCGAGTCTGACATAACCACCTTCACCGACTTTTGGTGGGAGTGGTATCCGTGGGGGTTCTGCGCACGAAAAAAAAGGGCTCAGCCGTCCTCATCCGATTTACCCCTGCCAACTTTTACAAGTCGTCAGTGCTTTTAAGTAGTGGACATCTCATATCTGTTTACTTTCTCACTGGTCTACACTTCGTAAAAATATATTATACTTTTTAAATTTTACGTGAAAACCTATTACAGTAAAACGATTTTACAGTCACAATGAACGCATACTCATACTTTGCTTGAAGAATCCAATATCATAGCGGGGAATACGAGTGTTGGAAAAAAAATTCAAGCATTTTTGATGCGTTTAGTTCAGCACATCTTTTAACCGTCTTTGCTCATTGTATTGATTGCGGTGCCAACAGAACGAATTTAGCGTTTAAAATTTATCACAATACAAATCTTCCTCCGCGGTACTTATGATACCGACAGGGAAAATCAAATGAAATCCCCGAACAGTTATATTATCATCTTACTTTTTAGTATCTGTCTGCATAATAATATCAGGTACAAATCGTAAGCGATAAAAATGGTAAAAATGATTGATGAAATTGATTTGATTCTGGCTTTTCATTGATATTAATATTTCAGTAGAAGTAAAAGATAAAAATAAATGAATCTATTGGTGTGAACGTGTCAGCCATATAAACTGTACTTATCGTTCAGTCGATGATTGGTTGCTAGTATACGTATTAGGACAGTCATTTACACAAGACCCGTATGCTTAGCGAGAGAAGTACTTCCAAAGTTGTGGACCCAAATTTCACATAGCCTGGAAGGAATCCGAGATAATAATTTTATGATACCTTAAGCAATTAACAGATGTCCATATTTTTTCAACTTTGTTATCTGAAGAACTAGTATGGCGATGAGATATCATTGGCCGAAGAGATATTATTTTGATTTTGTAGATGTCCGCCATGCTGAGGGAGTTGAACATGAATAATTCGAATTGAACTCACGAAGGAATGGATTAATCGGTGATGGATCGGTCTACTTTCTTTCATAATTCTAGTGTCATCTGAAGACGGAGAAAATAAAACTGATTTTTAATTCTATTTCTGCCTGAGTAAGTCGCATAAACAGTGAATATAAAGAAAAATTACAATCAGATATTATATTACCTTAAACGCTACATTTGAGTTTACCTATTTCTCTGATCCTCTACACATTTCATAAATGGCCTCTAGTAAATAAATGGTCTGAAGATTGAGGTACTAGTAAGAGCTTCTGGAAGCTTCAAATTCCTTTTTATGAGACGTAATATTCATGGTATATATTGTCGCAATAAGTTTGCAAGTACATTTTACTTGCTATCGAAGATCTTGCAGGACGCTGCAAGAGTATACAATAGTGTGAGAAATATACCACCTGACTACAAAAGCCTATTATCTCAAATACATGCGGCCTTCCATTCACGTACGAAAATATCTACAATATTCTTTAGGCCACTTCATAGTTCATATAGTATAGCCATATAGTAACCAGATCCAATCCAAGATCTTTTAATTGAAAAAAAAAGACAAAATATGGATGACATGTAATAGTTTTCATCGATTTAATTGAATAATGTCAAATGTGAACAAGTATTTATAATAAATATGTGTTCAAGGCATTTAAATATTTATTTATAGTAATAGTTACATCGATAAATCTTTATTGTACACCAAGAAATTTACATCAAGGACCAGAAGTGGGAGTTACGGTTGTTCTGATAAATGTACAATGGGTGGCGACCTCGCGATGGATACTAATGTTTCATAATCTTATGGTGAAGTTATTATAATGAATAGGAATAATACACATAATACGATCAGTATATACATAAATATAAAAATGCATAAATACTTTACTATATGTCGACGGACCCTACGTAAAACAACGCAAGTGGAAAATGTGCTATTTTCATGACCATTAGAACACCCTATCTATCGATTAGTTTAATAAAAATCAATCTTCAATCGAGACATTCAACCTGAAATCGATACATGACATTTCGCATAACTACAAAATGAACTCCATCTTCCAAGGTAGAGCAACAGTAGTGGTAATTAAGTAACACTTCGTTGGACGCTCAACCACTACCCACCGCGTCTATCCCGCCCGCAACTGTCACTTGCGGGTCATTTGCTGTATTATAGGTTCTTGCTAATCAAATTATAATTGTAATCCATATTTTAGAAGCTGTTTAATATTGTTTTGTTGTTCACTAAGGTTTATCATAATAATAGTTATTACGTCTAAGTACTGATTGCAATATGTTCACACGTACAATTAGGTGAATGGTAATTACGACTGAAAATCACGTAAATGTAGATAGATACCACATAAGCTACTAGTTATGGAGTTGGTTCCGTCGTATAATTAAGTAAGTGAAAAATAGTATGTTAAAATTACATTTATGCACATTGTTTCAGTGACTCGTAAAATATAACACATCAGTACCAATGGTCATACATTAAGTAGAAGATAATTATAAGAGTCATTGAAACTTTGAAACAATTCTCTGTAAAAATTGTCATTTGTAGTTAGGAGGTAGTTGTGATTCGTAGTGACGGTCGATATACTCGTATGATACATTACTATAAAAATATGTACAGTTTAATATTTGTCAAAACGTTGCTTAGTGGTTGAGGAGGCGGATTTACATCCGAGAGGTCTTGGTTTCGAATTCTGGATATTACACTACTATCCCCGAAGGGATAGGCAAAGGTGCTAGCACCAATATTTCGCCAGTTTATGTTTAGGTCCCAATGTAATAGGAGCCGAGGCTATTGCCATTTACCGGGCACTTATAAACCTGCGATAAATACACACATAACTTCGAAAAGCATCGAAAAGTCATTGGTGTGTGCCATGGTAAAACCTGGGGTCGAACCCGAAACCTCGTCTCAGCAGTCCATTACCCATACCACTAGGCTACCGCGGCTTTTTCCTAACAAGAAACATTCATAATATTTAGAACGGTTTCAATTACCTTGGATCTTTAATTCAATGTAGTATTTAATTACTTTCAACATTTACACTATTACAAAGGTCAAACTATAGTGCGTTCAAGTGCACAATAAATCTTTCCATTACGTCATTTTTATATATCGTCGGACTCAAGAAGAAAGTACTGCGGCTTCGTCCAGGGATATTATAGCAATAACGTACACAAGTGCTATGTACTTTTTGTATCAGTCTGGCTTTTTGCTCATAACTTGGTTACACACGAGGTCGGGATGATTAAAGTTGGACAAAACAAGCACGTTACTTAATTGCGCACGTCGATGCCAAGAGAAACTTCTAGTCTATTTAGTAATGAGTTTAGTAACAGTTGCCAGCTGAGTTAACTATTATAATATAGGTGAAGGCATTTGTGTATTCATTTGCCTTATGTTTTATATAATCTCACGGTAAAACGGGTATTTCTTAAAATATTGGGTATGTCAATATTAGACTTTACTGGATAGTAAGAAACTGCAAGTGTAGTCTGGGAAATGGATTGGTATTATAGATGATTGCAGTCATTCAATCAATCTCTATAGTAATGCAAGCTTTGGATGCTTGCAATGATGTTTGGCAAATGACTTCAATCGTTACTGCACCTAGTAATTAATTAGGTTCCTCTATATTTCAAAGAAAAGTAAATTTAATCGTAACCCTTTTTTAACTTTTAGAAGACCACAGAAGGTTTTATCAATTATGAAACCTTAATTCATTGAATGGAAACTTTATTTCAAATGTACTCAGCCATTCAAACTCCTCAGAGATAAAGTTACTATTAAGTAATCTGTGCATCGTCTATTAAGATCTTTGGTTTCGGACCGGTAACAGGTATTTTCCCACGTTGCGATTTATTCTAGTGCGCTCAGTCACTGAAAGCTAATATCTCCAGCTATACGATTAAAGCCGTCGGCAAGCGGCGGATAGGTCTATTTGAAAGTGTAGTGGAGCAAAATCCTGCTGCTTCGTGTTACAGTTTGCAGTAAATTGGAAAGTGACAGAAATTCTTTTTCGCTTAACACTTTTATTCCGAGGTGTGTGCTAACTATTATTAAGCAATCTGTAGGAGGTATTTAATAGTTGTACATTTTTACATTTGTTTTTTGCTTATCAAGGTATAAGCGTAGACCCAGACAGCCTCTATGACGTGGCGTCCTTCAGTGCAAATATTTGTATGCATAAATAGAGATATTTGTACCTTGGAGAGCACGTTAAGATCTCGGCCTTAGATCACATACGAATGTATGTAGGTATATGGCAGGTAGAGGTTTCAAAGTACAATAAATTATCTAATTAAGATGTATCAATATCACTAAAGGGTTGTAGACGTCAGATGGCAGTTATTTCACGGAATTTATCGAAATTAAACCAAAGTTATAGTTAGACTGGTAAAAATGGACTCCAGAATCCGAGGCTTCGGTTGTGGTCCTCGGTAACAATCGATGTCTGTACTACAGAGTTCGTAATCCGCTAATCTTCACTTCAACAAAGTACATAAAATTTAGTTATCTTCTAGGTACTATAGGTACTAAAACCAGATAGGGAATGTAAAAGAAAAAATTCCGAACTATTTATGAAAGACTAAAGTATTCCTCGTTCAGTAAGTACCAAATTACTTCAAAGTCAAGTTCAAAAGAAAAAAGTAATACTTTTGATGCACCCTACCCTTGAACAGTATCATAAGGCTTTGTATAAATTTTATGTGCTTCGGGAAGATTTTTCATAGGCTTCTGGCGATGGCCTTAATCAATACTAATTATAAGATAAATATTATGAGCTTAGGGTAGGAATGTTCACATTCAAAAGATAACGCAGCTCACTGTAATTGTTTTAGTAATGATTTAACAGCACAGTGCCTTCTATTATGTGATGTATTTCTTATTTATGCTTGTGAATACTCCCTCGAGCTTCATTGATAATATGTGAATATAGTGAACTGAAGTCAAAAACAGTTCAGTGTTACATCACATCATTTCCATATATATTTGCTACTCTTATATATATCTATATCAACGCTTATTCAACATCAAACGTCTCTTTTGTTTTTTCTAATCAAAAATGTAATTGTTATAAGTATAGAATATTTCTCGGAAAACCAGATGTTATAATAAAATTTATTTTGGAGGTCGAGTGACTTACCGACCGAGCACAATTAATTAAATTTACGAGTGTGTATAAAATTTGTGAGAAAGCGTTGAACGTTTTTTTATTTATTCATGACATTAATTTGTAATTAATTTTTATTAAGAATGTCACTTTTATGGGTACTTTAATATTTTGGGTTGTCGAATATAAATCAATAACATTTGAAAGGTACCCTAGGTTATCTAAAAATAGACTCGTATATCACTCTTATGGCGACTTAGTAGTCTACGTCGTAAGTAAAAATTTTGTTTGTTAGGGAACTTACAATTACAAACGATTACAATTCAACACAGTGACAAAATGAATACTTGGGAGTGCATAGTGAACACGTATTAATTCCTACTACGCTGAAATTGAAACAAAAAAGCATCTTACTACCAAATCATGTATTGAACCGATTTTTGCACTCTTAACCGCATTGATTATGTTCGCGGTGGCACTTGATAACGTACTGACGGACCATCGGGGTGTTTCATATTTACCTGTGTTGATGAATTCTCAGGCGAGTATAGAATGTTACTAAAAATAAATATCAACTACGGTACTTTTTATGTCATACTTAAAAACATTCAATATTAGTAGGACGTAGTATAATATTTCGACCATCGCAAGATCATAGGAATGTTTACTATTTTCATACAAGAGTAAATTTTTACTACGAAGATGTTTTTATGACTGACGTGAATATAAGTTTCATCACTAGTAGTGTCTGACGTCATATATTGTCTATGTCATTTGTTTTAACATAATTAACCTAATCTACCATGGTGTTACGTTACCCAATTGAGAACGTTGGTGGCGGCGTACCTTGGTCTAATAAATTATTCTAACTCAGACTATCGCTACCTCTATATCTTTACCTATACCAGTTCACCGCAGCGGTAAGACACTAGCATATAACTGACTATATTGAGGACAGAAAGACAAAAGGTTTAGGGACCATCTATGTATTTTGTAATAACGCCTATAATTCATTGAATACAACGGTATCTAGTCCTAAAGTAAGTATGAACGGTTGTGATATAAGTTCTAAAATGCATATATACATACTTGGAAATATTTTGCGTTACAAATACATACAAATTATTGATAAACACACTCCGATCATTGATGCGAATAGACGTATGCAAACATACAAATACTTGCCCAAAGCTAATCAAAACAAAACGATTACCGCCTGTTACTATTTACTACTGGGTATTACTAATTGGTTGTTAATAATATCAGTTGCTAAAAATATTTCAAAAGTTATACAAAAATATATACCTACAGATAAATTCGTAAAACATGTGAAGCATCGGGTACTTTGAAATTGTAAAGTAAGTAAGTAAAGTTATCACAAATTCAAAAGCAATGTTTAATCTTACACATTCATGAAACATCAAACTTCAAATGTAAGATATAAATCTCAGCTCCCATTTAGGCAGATTGGATTGCCCTAAAATCCATTCACTACTCCTTTGGCCATAGAAATGCGAGAAAATATAGTCAGTTCTTAATAGTACTTTTCGTATTATGGTTGTGAGTTTCTCATAATCTCGAGTATCTATAAATATTTACACTTTTCTCGAAATAGGAAGGAGACGATATAAATTTCGTATTTATATAGCGTATCGTGTTGTTTATTTGGTGGGAAAAAAGATGTAAGAATGTTTATTTTACTGTAGGTAAGCGCTAAGTATTGAAACTAAGAAAAATGGTACACATTTTTACTATATCTACAATCGTTTTTGATTAAGTATATTGAGCAGAAATATATGCAATCTGAATCCCAACCCTATGATGAAAACCGACCCTTCTTGGTGAATAAGCAGGTATAACAGCTTTTCATGGACCTCAAATGACTTAGTGAAATCCCAGGTCACTGAAAATCAGCGTTTTTCAGAAAAGGGTCAAATGTAAGAATATTATAATACGACATTTCAATTAATTTACTCCCATAGGTACAGTTATACTTAGCTCCGTATAAGATAGTCGCTGGTAACAGATTCGCGATTAAGTACTACCACAGAATACTCAATGCTGATACCCGGCCGCCCTCTGAGTAGCCGCGATGTGGCACGACACAAAGGTACACACACATGTAGCGTCCCAGATTAGAGAGAGACCTCTCTTCCACGATTATCAGATATATATAAAATAATCATGGGGGACTGGCTAGAGAGGCCACACGGTAGCCTCTCGTACCGGCTGACGCAGGTGATCACCGGGCACGGGTGCTTCGGGGATTACCTGCGTCGGATCCAGAAGGAGCCAACGTCCGAGTGCCATCACTGTGATGCGAGCGAGGACTCGGGGCTGCACACGCTGACCGAGTGCCCGCCGTGGGAGACGCCAAGGCGGGTCCTAGTGACAGCCCTAGGGGTGGGAGTTGTCTCGCTCGCCACCTTGCTCACGGTGATGGTACGATGCGCGAGTGCTTGGGCAGCCGCCGCCTCCTTCTGCGAGCAAGTAATGCTCGAAAAGGAGGGGGCGGAGCGGGTCCGGAGAAGACTCCGGGCCCGCACTGCCCGCGATGAGCGGAGGCGACTCGGACGTCGGAGGTCGCAAAATGACCTCCGTCCCCCATGAGCGCGGGCCTGGGGGTGACGGGTGGAGCCGCCGGTCACCCTAGCAGAAGCAGGCCACGGCGATGGCGCAAATGCCACCCCATACCCAGGGGCTAGATGGGGACACCATGGTCCCCACATTAGGGGAAGAGGGTCATCTCAACAGAGATGTCCCCGGGTCTGACGGGGTGCGAGAGATATGTCTTGTATAATCTCACCTCCGGCAATCAAGGACCCATGGACGGCGTGCGTTTTGGTCGGTTCGAGTCCGACATAACCACCTCCATCGGTTTCGGTGGAGGTGGTATCCGTGGGGATTTTGAGCACGATAAAAAAAAAAAAAAAAAAAAAAGATATATATAAAATAATAAAGATAATTCCTAAGTTGAAATTGAAAAGATAAGCCTCGTGTTATCTCCAATCCCACTGAGCTGGCATCGCTTTCATTTCCATTTTACCGTCCTATAAAATAGAGAAACAGTAAACCTGTATTTCAATTACTAATTTTAATGTATTGCGTTTTTAGTATAATCTTGTCAAGCATATTTTCGTAGAAAGACGCAGTGGTATATAACCAAGATAAAACCGAAGAAGGTTCAAGGTCATTGTGTCTTTGATTTGTTCCAAATCAATAGACTTTGATGTAGGAAACAGAACACCAAGTTATTATTATTGGCGTATGTGAACAACGTGCAGTTTGATTTACTGTGGCATTCGGTATCTGAAATATAAGATACTGTACTTGTTTGTTGGTAAGCTATGGAACAATCAATTCTGTTTGGGTCATTAAATGGCAATAAAACATCCTTATCTATTATTACATAATCTTCCGTAGAAGTCAAATCAGTACTTTTTATTTTTTATTTAGGTAATCAAATGAATTTTTGAAATGATGCCGTCGAGGCTCTGGCTTAGACTATTCTTTCAGGCCATGAGTAAAAGAGAGTGAGTCCCTTACTCTAAATGACAGGCCTTGCACGCAAATGCGACAAGCAATGTGATCATAGGATTACACATCGAAATCCTGAAATTCGCAAACAAAATATTGAAGGAGGTATTACATGGTGGATACCATTATACATTAGTACGTAGTCACTACTGAATGATTGAATTAATTAATTTTATTTCATCATACCTATTTCATAAGACAGATATATGAAAGTCAAGAGCGTAGTTCAAATTCCACTATGTTCAGTTCATTTGATCGAATGTTCAAAGTACCGAAATTCATTGGGATTTTGAACTGCGGGATATTGAACTTAGGCATTTCATACATTTGTGATTTTGATACGTAGCTAATAAAATGAAATGAATTGAATAATAATTACGAAAAACTGGAAATAAAATAATACTGGAATATTTACTCTCACGTCTTTAACACAATGAATTCGCAGCTGTGACCACTCGAGTGATCAGGCGTAAGACAATCATTTACTATTATTGTATAAACTAACATTTACAATGTTTGCATGTAATTCACTTTCACACATAAAGGCACAGGCGTATTTCCAACTCAAACACTTCTACCGACATCAATGATATTCAAACAAGCTCCTTCGAAATTAAAGCGCGCTCCAAAGATATCGATTAAATTTGTGTAGATAAACGTGTGGAGGAGCTTCGTTCAAAGTTTGTTCCTAAAATCTTTATATCGATAATGACAAACATCTTGCAAACATAGTCATTACGTGGAAGGACCAAAGAAAAACCAATATAGTGACTGATCATCCAATGAAGCGAACCCATTGAGCCCTTAAGTGAAGTAGTATATTCTATGATGGCTTAATTAGTACGGGAAAGGGATATTAAACGCTGCCTGTGCAGCTAGAGTAACAAGATTACGTTGTGAAGTTGTTTGTCAGTCTTTTTAGTAAAAATCACAAATATATTTTGACGGAGGTAAGATGCGACGGTATCTCCAGTTCCGATTGACAGTCCGACTGGAGAAGTACCTCTGCCCTACAGAATACCGCTACTAATAATAGCTTTGTTCTCAACAAAGTTATTATTAGTAGCTGTAAATAGGGTAGTCAGAGCTCACTAGAGAGTATTTGTGCTGTCAGTGGAATGACTAATATGTCTCCTGTCAGCGCAGGAGACATATTGGTCATTCCTATATATAGCATAGGAGCATAGAACCTCCTATTCATTCTCATAAATACCTCGATAATATTAGTAGAATTTAGCTTCAATTTAAATACTATTATCAATTATGACATAGCCAGCCTTGAGACAGCGAGGGGAGTACTTTCAAAAGTTCGATTTTTACCCCGTTCAACGGCTTACGAGCGTGAACTTTTTCAGGGACACACGTTTATTAACCCTTTCACTTTCACGCTATTTGCATTTTGTGTAAATTTTCCAATGATCGTTTATTTTAATAAATTTGTTTGCTTTAATTTTGATTTATGGAACCAAAATTGTTATGATTTCAAATTATCATAGGCGGGTACAATTACAGTGACCCTCAATTTGGGAAAGGAATCAGATCCCAACAATGTATTGTAGTTACCAACACTGACATAATTTAAGACTCATTTTTCATAATTGATATCAACCACAATTCTCAAATTTAAAATTCTTGAATAATTCAAGAATTACACTTAATGTACAGAATAAGTGTACTGTAACAATGAAGTCTGAAGGGCCTACAAATTATAATTGGGTTTTATTAGACCCAAGAGACACGTTACCAGGACGATTTTAGAGAAAATATAATACGGTATTTGCATATGGATATATTTAACGTAAATCTTCAATTTGGTTTGTGAAGAATCGATGGCAGTCGCTTCACAGATAATATTGAAGTTTAATCGCATCTCGTTTAGACTAGAAAGTCAACCCCAACTGAGTTGGGAATCAGAGAATTAGGGAATGATGATGCTTATTCAATAACGGAATTTAAAAATTAAAAAATTGGTGCTATTCTATAGGTGCAATTTTTATTAAGAGGATTTTCCTTCAAGAATGATCAAAAACAACAAAACGTAACAAAATAGGAACAACAAAACGACAACTCGAACCAAGAAAATATGGTGCAGTTTATCGAAGACACAAGAAATATCACGTTCGACGTTCTCAGGAGAGCAAAAAATATATACGGACAGCTGAAACAAAAAGTTCTACAATGAATTTTACAAGAGATCCGAATTTAGTGGCCAATAGTTTATTATCTCTTCTATTGTTTGAAGATAGAAATGAAGGACGCTTTCAAAAGATTCCATTAGCGGTTTATTGATTTAAATAATGTAACAAGACTTTATCAGAAGGTATTTGCTTGACGTAATTTGAGTCTAGTACAATAAACGTATTGTACTAGACTCTTGCTGTGTACTCAAGCGTGGCTTGCGGCGTGTCTTACCCCTCATTATCAATTGAGGTTCATATGGATCCCGATGACTGTAGTAACGGGTAAAACTCAGGTATTTCGTAATTGGAAAACTTGGTGACAATGCACTAAACTGCGGTTAAGCAATACGTAACCTAACCATGGGTTGAAAATCTTTTAATGAATCATTCGTTGGTCAGTTAGCACACTCGCGCATGACCATAGAGTACTAGGAATCTCCCTTTGCCGTCTCTTTCATATACAGTAACACGTATATACTACTTATGCTACCTAGTGTAGATTCACTCTTACCTACATGTCTACAAATTTTCATTTTATATTTACATTTATATGATGTAAATAACACGTGATAAAAATGTTTTTGCTTCATTGAGCTCAATGTTACACATTGCTGAGACCTTACCACTGGTTTAGGTATTCATAAATGTAAACTTTCTTTCAGGACTTAAGAAAATACTGTCTATTCAGGGCAGACAGTCTAGATTTAGCTTTCTCTGTATATTAATATTTCATCTGTAACTTATAACTTAATTATTTTTCCTAACTTGACGAATAGTTTTGAATGTTATTAGTGTCTGTCAAGAAGTTAGGGTACATCACCATATCAGCATTTATCAATTGCAAACGGAAGGTAGGATACGCCTTAGTTAGATGAACTGATGACCTGAAAAAGGCGGCTGGGACAGGCAGGATGTGGAAATTGAAGGATAATGAGCAGCGATGCACTTTGGAAGAGACCTATGTCCAGCAGTGAACTGCAATAGAGTACAATTATAAGATAGTAAAACCCTTTCAGTAGCAATAACTCTCTCGTCTGTTTTCCCTGATCGCTCTGTTTATAAGGTACACACGTTAATCATGTAACTCGACGAACTTTACACTAGTCTAGCACTCGAGTTGACATTGTAACTGTTGTAAAATATTTCCCACTCGAACTCCTCGCGTTTAAACACTAACCCTACAGTTATATCGGCTTATTTATACAACAACCTGTATATAACTCAATTAACAAAATTTTGCTAGGTACACAACCCTTCCTGACTTATTTATTTTGCGTACAACCCATGACGCCCTCGCTGGGATTAAACTCGCTCTCTTCATTGTTTTGTGTACAAAACTTCAGTTCGCAACTGTGACTATTTGCGAAACTACAGCTGATTATGACGTGGACATATGGGTTCTCGCAAAAAATTTTTAGCCTAAAATATAGTGCAAAATGTGTGATGATGGATGTGGTGTGTGGTTTTCAATTCGTTATGTTTTTACTTGACAAGACTATAAATTGAACGAAAAGCTAACCGTAACATATTCTAAAAAGATATGAAATAGTATTTTTGAAGTAAGCAAACACAACAAATTGAAATTCAAAATTCATTGTTAATCATCCGATACTTTCTGGATCTTATAATAGCCTTTTTGGTATAACTTTGTATTGATAGACAAATCCCTTATTTCGTCAGAGAACTTGACTATCACAGACAACGAAATTATTTTTGTGTCTGATTTATATATATTAAAAATAAAATTAGTCCAAGTATCGTACCCGCGTTCGTCACGCCCATCGAAACCACAGATCCTGCTAAGCGTGTACCATTAACGTTGCCCCTCTGAATTCTATTGTCCAAATATAAAGTCAGAAGCTCGAGAGCTTTGTTCCTTATCATGTAATGGTCTAATTTTCTGATTACTGTGTCATATCGACCATCGATTTTAAATGGAAATCTCTTAGAACTGATGAAGATTTCCAGCTGACAACAAGAAACAGATGACACTAACCGAAAAAAATGTTCCAATGCTGTAATAAAATTGCAGACGTTTTGGCAGATTAAAAATAGTAGATATTTGCAGTATTAAGGTGTGCAGATTGGTTTAGGTAATTCGATACGTTAACATTCATAAAAATGCATATACAACATAGCAAATTGTTTTGTATTTATTACGATAAAAGTGCCAGCATACAATATTTCACCCCATTGTAATGCTGATCACAGTATAACACGTACCAAACTCATTCTTAATCAATCATGAAGGAATGTATAAGAAATACGAGTTATATGAAAATTTGAATTTCGATCGTTCGTTTCGTTATAATATTTTCATTAAAATTAGCTCCTTTGTGAGGTCCTTATTTGAATATTTCATTTTCGAAACGCTTCACGTTAACACGAGTACTTGATTTGTGATTTCAATGCATGATTCAGATCTTAACTTTGGTACGCGACTTATGTGACATGTATTAGAGAACAGTTCCACTGTTGAGACTTGAGGCAAATAAGAAGTTTGGTGATATTCATTTCAAATTATTTTATCTAATGATTATGATCGGTGTATCTATTTAAGATTAGCATCAACTTTATCGACAAACCTGATTGAAAGTGGAAATTCAGATGCTGGGATTATGATCACATATACATGTATACTAATAATAATAATCAGGGCCAAAGTCAATCTCACCTTTTAACCAATCACGATGACTTTGGACATACATAACTAATTTGCGATTTTTCTTCGCTTTCATGAAACTACCCGCTTGTATTGCAAAATGAATTGTAAATTTTTTGTGTCTCAATTTGATAGCATTCCATATTAGCATCCCTATGTGCTTACGTTGATTTCATATGAAATTTAAATTCAAATGAGGAATAAAGTAGGTTATTAGGTACATACACGCACACGAAACTTTTCGTTCACCCGTATTTATTCTAACAAAAAGGTGTCTGACAAGTTAATTTTCACAAATTTCAATTCAAGCATTTGCCTATTTAAGTGTGTGAATTTTGTGTAAGTATGCAGCAACATACTTAGGGCTGTACGCGTTCATACTTATTAGTTGTTCGAGCTTCCTTCTATAGAAGTAATATTATACTTTTACTCATCTCTGGATTTAGATCGTATTTTTCTCATAACTATTCATAAAATGAAAGTATTCTAAGAGGCCTGCATTAATTTCGGTGATTCAAATGATCCAAAGCATATATATTCTGATAACTCAATCAGTCACTATACTCCCGCACAAGAAAGATACTCCTAGGGTGTAAAACAATTGTATACCAGTTTTGATACAATATATTCTTGAAACTATTTTAGTAACATATAGGTCAATGCTAATAACAATTAACTACTGTCGATATATTGTCCATTATACGCGATATTCTATTAACTGTTGACATTAACAAAAATCATAAATGGTGTGAACATTATTGAATGGAAATTATAGGAAGCAATTTGTACCTCCGAGAAAGAAATATACTGGTATACTTAATAATATGTATTAAACTCATACTTAATGTTCGGAAATACACAGGTGTGATGCTCTGTATAGGTAAACAAACAGAGTAGTAGATAAATATGTAAATTAACAGTCAGCTAGATTACATAACGTTATAATCTACGTTTTGTGTCTTTGCAAACTGTTTGCGTATTTCCATATTATTCACACAGTGTAATCTAAAACTGAATTAATTAATTCAAATTTAGTCGGTTTCCTATTCAAAATAATTTGCTGTGATTATGAATGTACCTTGGTAAGGGCTCTATTTAGGCGCACAAGCTAGTTAGAATAATTACATAATTCTTAGTCCATTTCGTACAAGTATACTATAAGATATACGTGCGATATTAGCAAGATCAATACATCGAAGCTAGTCTTGAAATCTTTCGGTGTGATGTCTATGTCTACTCAGTAGATCTACATTAACAAAACAGTAAATTCATTGTAACTGTTGAGAAAAAAATCCTAAGCTAACTCGTTATTTATCGCCAGTTATTTCAATTTGTGTCCACCGGCACTAATGACATCGCCGTCGAGAAAAAAAACGCTATATGTGTGACTTTGGTCCACCGTTAATAGCCAGACCATCAAGATGACCACCACCGGTTCGTTCTGTCTAATAGCAGAGAGCAGAAATTGCAATAATGTTAAATCATTTAACGCATAGACATAAATATTACTAGCGTAAATAGATACTCACACTTCCTCATTACTACGATACCGAATTCAAAATGTCAGTGGCAGACTTGTGACTTAGTACAGAAACATTGACGTTACTGCATTTTATACTTCTGTCAAAGTTGATAATGGTTTATAAAAAAACGTTTTACGGTTCATATAAATATTCTGTCACGTTCTCACGCCTAGGTTTTGTGTAAACATACATAAGTCACTCGCACACTTTGTACCTCTCAGGATAACTTTATGATCTAATGCACTGATATTAAACTCTATGGCCTACTTAAGATGCTAATTGAAGCAGTTACAGAAAGCTTACGTCATCATCAGTCTGAATGCGAACACGAGTCTAGTTAGACAGTGAAGTTGCAGTGACGTAATAAGACGGCCCGATAGATAAAGATAATGTAATCTCACATCTCGTACAATCTATGTCCAGGTATTCTACTGCGTAAAGATTTTTCAAGTGGAAACTTTTTCAGATGCTTTGAGTATTTTGTGTAATGGAAATACTTTGTTTCCGTCACCATTATTGACACTTCTATTATATTAGTACACAAGCATTGAATAAGTTTTCACTTTCGTCGGCAGGCCCAGAGTGCCCCTACTTTATTTGTTTTAGTTATTTATATAAATTTCAAGAGAATTCAGTCAAGATTGTAAATCATCATAAATTGCTCATAATATAATTATAGTGAACGGTATTTTAGTGTAGGATAAATATAATCTATCTACCTAACATTGTAAGTAATTACTATTTGATATGTGTTTTTGTTCTCCACCCAATGAAACAATCACTATCATACGACCGCCAACGCATTTTTCACGACCCACAAAGTAAATGTAATAAGGTATATTTATAAAAGTATCTATTTCAAGTCCTGTTAAGTTTTCCGCTTCGTTGGACCGAAGAATTACTCTGCTGTCCCTGTCATTTTGTATTTTATTTATACGTTTTAAGTAAGCTCCCACTGGACGACACTATTTTCTTTTTGAGATGAATACAATATAAATAATCCAAAGCCGCTAATGTATGGATTACCACCCAAGTGATAAGCGTTCATTCAATACCCTCGACTGACTTTGGCAAATTATACATCACATTTATTTATATTTCTTTGGATGAAGGTTTAAAATTTGTTATTAAATTTAAACAAACTTGATCAAAATTAGAAAAAGTTGACTCTGCATGCACTTAGAAAACTTAAAAATGTCCTTTTCCTAGTTAGAACTTTTATGGGAGCACCAAATTTCATCTACTTCGATTCAGTGGCTCACGCGTTAAAGTGTAATAGATAGATTCATTATATAATATTATTTCACTATATAATTTTTATATAATATTAGAGGGGACGTAGTAAGCCTTCCCGAATTTCGAAACCTATGCTCGGGCCCTCTCCGTGAGTAGCGGCGCCGCCGGCTGCCGTGAAACAAATTACTACAGCACAATGGTAACTCAAAAATGCCATGAATTCGACAAAAGAAGAAGAAGATTTACAAGAGGGACTAGTTATAAAGTTATCCTTAGAGGAACCAAGTGTGCACGTGACATACGTATCTTTACACAAAACCTGTGAAAAGGTAACCGAGTAATTGAACCGTGAAACGTTTTTTATGCCAACCATTATCACCTTTGACCGAAATAGATATTGCCATGATTACCTACGTCTCTATACTAAAAGTCACAAGCTACTCACATTTTAAATTCGATAACGCAGTAATGAAGAAATTGTTTCTTTACGTCAATAATATAAATTCTATGAACCTAGTATAGTGAATAAATTAATTAGGTTTTTGTTTTTATCTAAATGTTAATAAATTTATTTTTATGAATTTATTATACAACAGTTTGTCCTTTGGACAGCATATTGATTTTTTATGTCAAGTTCCGTGTCGATCTGGAGAAACTGCATCTGATCAGTTATTTAGTAAACAGCTATTAGTCGCCTCGCCGCCTCTGGCATCGTTTCAAGTTTTTAATCTGTTTGTTAATGCCTCTTGACGGTTCTTTTTGCAGTTTTAATGAGTTAAACTGTTCTGTAAAGTTTTGGTTTCCTTCTTCACAGTTTAGCTTGATTTCAAAAGTATTAAATTCTATCATATCTTGGTCATTACACTACTGGCGTCTTACGATGGTTTTTTGTTTTTCTTCTACTTCAATCAGCTCATCACAGCTCACTGTGGGCTGGACATAGACCTTTCAATGTCGGGAGGATTTGGCTTACTGTGTCCACGCCGCACTAGCCAGACTGTTTAATATAGGGTTTTATTTCGAGTTTTTCTTCTCTCGCATTGATATCGTCTGCGTAGTATTTTTACGGCTCACTTCGGATGAGATGGAATGATTACATACTTCATCGCAACATGAATTCACTCATCTTTAAATACAACATTAAATAGTTTGAAGTTATACCTTCTACCAGAAAATTCACCACTTTGTACACAAATAGCTTATTACAATAAATTAAGGCAATTAAAGTGGGTTACGGGATATTGGAGTGCCTCTGGCATGCTCTTTGACTCACGTACCTACTAATCGCTCGGCCTACGTCTTCAAACGGGTGACGTTGACGATTAAAGGGACCACGTAATAAAATGTCAGACAGATTAGCTACATTTGACATTTTAAGTAGTCATTTGATATAATTACACAAAGCTAAATAAGTAATGAGATTAAAATGTAAAATGTTCATAATACAAAATAGATATATACTATTTTACGATTTTTGTCAAATAACAATTTCATGTACAACATTTATTGATTTATAAAAGAATAAATATTTTTTTTAATCTGTACTGATACTTGAATAACAGTACGGTATTGGCTCTGATGATCAGAGCCACGAATGTGACGCCTACTCTGATGTTGCAAACGTCCACAGGCCACGGTAACCACCTTCCATCAGATGGGCCGCGTGTTTGTCTGCCACCTAAGTAGTTTAAAAAGCATGATACCATACATAAGTGCTCATTGACTACAATTTCTTGCTTGTATTTTTAAGTAAAGAGAAAGGGACGCCGCTGATCGCGGCCCTTCCTGTTCTCTCAGATGACATAAACTTGCGTTTTCGAGGGATTTTTTAACAAACGATATCAAAACCAAATGTACCTACCTAAAACCACAAATAATAATAAACCATGACCCGAACCGGAATCTTAGCAGGAACTATTGATAGCATTGACCATTTGTGACATTACTTCGCTCTTCGTAGCATTAGGGTAAACCAGTCTAGCTTTCAGAGTTACGGTGTACTTGTGAAGTTACTGACTAAGGCCTGTCTCCTTGCCCGTGTACTACATGCTCTCTAGAAACTCGTGAATTTCTCCGAGAACGACAGGGGCAGATGGCACTCCACAAAAGTGTAGAATTCCTTACAATTTATACTCATTATAACTCTGCATGCTAAAAAATTTTTCATCTATAATCCGGTAAGTACCTATGTGTTTTTGGAAGCTAGCAGGTGCTATCCAGAGAGTACTTGTGTGGCTGGTGAATAATTTTCTTTATTACCAGCAAGATACTAATGTAAAAAATAAATAAAATATCAAAAACAGAAGACTCAAAAATCCACAACAAGAACCTTTTTCGTAATGTTTTCTGTCAAGGGATTTTCATTACATTTAGCAGTTGCTAAATAGTTACATTTATATATAATCTGAAGCAAACTTTTACTTGCTGTTATATTATTATATACTTGACGAGTCCGCCTACTAAATTAGTCTATTATTCACAAGATATAGTATGAGGGGTTACCCGCCCCATACTTTGCATTCCAAGTTCAATTTGTGTAAACCCCTTTCCCTTTGAAATACTCGGCTTTCCTTCACCAATATAATTACTGTTATAGATATACACAAAACTTTTCATGATTATATTGTTTCTATATTAATATAATTATAATAGCTAATTATATTTATTTCAATAATTGTCAATCAAATACTATCATAGATGTATGTTTTTAGATTCACGTGATTATTCACATATAACGGGTTTTTTTGACATTACATCTCGAAGAAGCCACACCTCAGCAATCACAGGAGAATTTTCATGATATCAGTAGGAAGATCAATTTATCTCTTGCGTTGAAGTCAGAGAAGCACCCCACCATCATCTCAAAGAGGCCACACCTCAGCAACCATTGACTGGAGAGTTTTATGCTATCATTGGGAAGACCAATTTGTACAGAAGGGCCCCACCACCTCTTCAAGAAGGGCATTAGAAGGTTTCTAAAGGGGTGTAAAACTTCTGGAGTTGCAAACGTCTTTAGGCCACGGTAATCACTTTCCATCAGGTGGCTCACATGTTTGTCTGCCAAGTGGTACAAAAGAAAACAAGCGTAGGGCAAATTACTGCTTTGGTGTGTGGTTCAACTTAATAAACTTTTTATGTGAGAGTGATTGAGAGAGGCTATTTGTAATGATGAATCGTAGTCAAAGTGTTAAAACTCTATGCTAAGATAGTACTTACAACGGAACATTGACTTCCATCAAATAGTATCTATTTGAGCTTATTGAAAATCAAACCATCAGTTTTGTTCCACGCGTTCCCAATTATTCTTTTTGCGTTTCAAATTGGATCCAACTTTTGTTAAAAGCGCATGTAAAAAAAAGCAATTGCACGTTTAGCTATAAATTACATTCGCGGCACTCAGCCGTCCTAATCGTTGCTTTGTTTATTGTTGGTGCAAGTTTAAAACTGAAGCCTACTAAGCGTCAGGTTTTGTCTATGCAGGTATATGAAAACAGGGTATGCTATCAAGTACAGAAGGTGTGATTGAATTTTGGGCTTACATTACCTCCACTTGCAAGCCGGTATACCTAACTACTGATTGACAGTAAAACCGCGGCAGCCTAGAGGTATGGGTAATGGACTGTTGAGAGGAGGTCTCGGGTTTGATCCCAGGTTTTAGCATGGCACACGCCAATGACTTGTCGAAGTTATGTGTGTATTTATCGCAGGTTTATAAGTGTCCGGTTAATGGTAATAGGCTCGACACCTGTTACATTGAGACCTAAACAGAAACTGGCGAAATGTGGGTGCTAGCACCTCTGCCTACCCCTTCGGGGATATATCCGTGAGTTTATGTATGTTATGATTTTATGGTTCATGCTCTGGCGTGGGATTTTCTTTACCTTACTATTAAATAGGAGTAGTATTGTCATCAGATAGCGATCTTTTCCGTAAAAATTATCATTACATTGTACATTTTACAATGAACTGTAGGTATTATACAAAGTCAAATCGTTTATTCTAAATAGTGGAATACTTTTATACAGGTATTTTTGAAACCGATAATAAATTCTTAGAGCTTTTATAATACTTTGTGCTTACACTAACATTTAGCTAAGGAAGTTGGCCCCCGAACGGTGCTCCAAAAGCTTAAGGTATGTTACATTCTTACAGCAAATCTTATAATGAATAAATTAGAGTGTGAATAAAGG